>OY821519.1:145494311-146094311 GCA_963682025.1 Cordilura impudica
CCGTTTTATCCCGATTTTGACCAAGCGTATGTTATTTGAAAGGTATTTGTTTTTTGATGTTTTCCAGATTTACAGATTTTTAAATTTTTTTCTTTATTTTGAGTAAATTGCATTTAAAATTGCTACTAACACATACACAAAGTTATACATATACTAGTCACACACATTAAATATGTTAATGTGTTTGTTAATGATTTAGTTATCTTCATTCTCAATAATAATAAACCAAAAAATGTTGGTTTGTGAATTGCCTAAGTTGAAAAATAATATTGCCTAGAAATTTCACTCGAATTTCGAACGCTGGAATCTGCTAGTAATATTTAATTTGTTTAATTGTTTCCACCATTTGGTTGATAGTAAAGAATTGAGAATATGTCAGCAATATGTAATATATAAAAATATATAATAATATATGTGACTTTCTCCGAGAAAAGGGACCTAGTGTGTCAAAAAACGGGTTGTGTCAAAAACGATGGATTCTGGTACCTAAAACGGTGTAGAAACTTTAAATGCGTTTTTTTCTCAAAACTTAATTTTCACACACTAGGTCCCTTTTCTCGGGGAAGGTCACATATATAAAATATTATATATATATAATATATAATGATATATACAATATATAATAATATATAGATGGGCAACTTTTCCACGTTATGCAGAAGAAATTAGTCAAATATATTTTTTGTCTCACTCAAAGTTTTTTTGACCTCAGAACCTGTTCTTGCTACTTCGTCTGCTTAAAAATCCCTATGGCCGGGGACATATACATGAATAATCACGCAATAGCGGCTTAGCTTTAGAAGTTCTTTCTTGCACTGTTCCACCAGTACGAAAGATGTTACATGAGAGTTATTAGTGATTTTGATTTTGGCGTTTTTCGTTTTTTGCAATTTTTTTATTCGCGATTTTCGGTTTTGGCAATATTTGTTTTAGGCTATTTTCGGTTTTGGAGATTTTCGGCTTTAGGGGGTTTTGTTTTTTCTTTAAATTTTTGATTTTGGCGACTTTTTATTTTTGACGATTTTTGTTATTCGCGATTTTCGGTTTTGAAAGATTTTTGTTTTTTATTATTTTTGATTTTGGCGGCTTTTGTTATTCGCGATTTTCAGTTTTGACGATTTTTGACTTTGGCAATTTTTATTTTTATACCCTCCACACCTCAGTGGCAGAGGGTATATATAGGTTTGTCATTCCGTTTGTAACACATCGAAAATCAAATTTCCGACCCCATAAAGTATAAATATTCTTGATCCTTATAACAGCCCGAGTCGATATAGCGATGTCCCTCTGTCCGTCTGTACGTCCGTCCGTCTGTCTGTTGAAATCACCAAAATTTGAGAAAAATCTGTGCAATATTTTTGTTTTTGATACATTTAAGTGAAGATCGGGAAGCAGCTTCATATGGGGGCTATGACTAAGAATTGTCCTATAGAGTAAATTTTTAGACTATTGATTGGTGGGTGTAATAAACACACACAAACCCAATTTGACCGAGATCTATAAGACAATTTAAGTCGATTTCATAGGGGTCATTTGTATGGGGACTATGTCTGAACATGCACCGATTATCACCAATTTCAATAGCGTTCATGCTATGGCCGATAGAAGCTTATATGCCAAATTTCATCAAAATATATTCATATTTGCTACCTGTAGTGTGATTACAAAGTTTACATGGACACACAGACAGACGGACGGAGGACGCACGGACGGACGGACGGGCATCGCTAAATCGACTCAGAAAATGATTCTGAGTCGACCGGTATAATAAAAGTTGGGTCTCGTCCAAATATTTTTGGTAGTTACAAACATCAGGACGAAGTCGTTATACCCTGACTACATAGTGATATAAGGTGTAAAAAATAACTTTAGAACATCAAATCGACTTAAAAGTTGGTTAACTGTAGCTTCTAGCGAAAGCCAACGTGTTTGTAAAGGGTGTAGCATTTGACGCGGATAACAATCTAATAGTATTTGCAGGTCCTTAAACAAATCTTTCCTCTTTGAACTATTTTGTTTAAAATTATAAATATCCCTTGGACCAAGTTCGATATAATTTGACAAAAAACCACACGCATAATTTGCACACAACGCAAATGAATAGCAAATACATTTCCATATAAAATGAATTATATATTTATTTCATTATAAATAAAAATAAAATAAAAAACTTAATTAAATAATTTCAAAAAACTGTTTTTTTTTTTTGGCAAAATCTGAAAACCTTTTCAGTACATAAAAAACTTCAATAAAAAGATAAATTTTCACAAATGGCAACACTGGTGGTTGAACATAATAGTTGTACAAGAAAAAATGAAAACGAAAAATGGAAAATGAAAAAGGGAAAATGAAACATGAAAAATGCAAAATGAAAAATGGAAAATGAAAACTGGAAAATAGAAAATGAAAAATGTAGAATGGAAAATGCAAAATGGAAAAAGGAAAATGGAGATGAAAATTGAAAAAAAAAATGAAAAATGTAGAATGGAAAATAGAAAATTAAAAATGGAGAATGGAAAATGGAAAATGAAAAATGGAAAATGAAAAACGGAAAATGGAAAATGAAAAATGAAAAATTAAATATTAAAAATTAAAAATTAAAAATTAAAAATTAAAAATTAAAAATTAAAAATTAAAAACTAAAAATTAAAAATTAAAAATTAAAAATTAAAAATTAAAAATTAAAAATTAAAAATTAAAAATTAAAAATTAAAAATTAAAAATTAAAAATTAAAAATTAAAAATTAAAAATTAAAAATTAAAAATTAAAAATTAAAAATTAAAAATTAGAAATTAAAATTTAAAATTTAAAAATTAAAAATTTAAAATTAAAAAAAAATAAAAAATAAAAATTGAAAACTAAAAATTAAAAATTAAAAATTAAACAATTAAAAATTAAAAATTTAAAACTAAAAATAAAAAATTAAAAATTAAAAAAAAGAATTAAAAATTAAAAATTAAAATTAAATTATATCGATAAATTTTTCGAAATCGCTCGGAGTCAAGGTGGTGTAGGATATAAAAATCGTCAACCAATGGCAATCGGTTTTTATATTGTAAGTACTTACCTGAGATGACAAGTGCTTTTTAAACCGTTTAGTGATCTAATTAATTTTATTATTTATTCTCCTTAATTTCATATTATAAAAATATGTTATTTAACATAAAGGGTGATAACTAAAAAATACGAATTTTTCATTCAATGATTATGATTGAGAAAAAAGGAATGAAAACTAAACTAAAAAAACTAAAGGCAAAAGTTTATGCAGAAATAGACCCCTTGGTGAGAGCGCTGTGGTTCCTCTAAAAACAGAAACATCAGACAGTATTGCGCTACATACAAATCGAGTTACTTATCTTATCGAATGGAAAGCGATTAAGAAGAACACACCTTGGCCGTAACCTCATTGCAGCCATGATATCAACGGAATAATCGAGAGGAGGTGTTATTGTCACTCAAACTTTTTTCAATTTCCAATTAAATTGTTATCTGCAATGACTATACACAAATCGCTTGATCAAATTCTTCAAATTTTTCGGAAAACATTTAGAAACGTCATGTTTTATTCACGGTAACCTACTATCGGGTACATCGGGTACAATGTGGGAAAAATTTACTTTAATGGCTTTTGATATATTTTTGACGTTTTCAAATATATGTAAGTACATATAATATGTATATTTAAGCAGCCCGAGCAATGCTCGGTATGGAAGCTAGTAATATCCTCTACACACAGAAAACAGATTTATTGTAGCTAATAAACAAATTTCGAGTTAAATGCGAATAAGCTTCTGTTGTCGTAACAGTAAATGTTTTATCATAATAGAAAATATGTAGCCCCTCTTAAATTTGGGGCGATATAATTGTAAATATAATTATTAAACATTTGAATAATTCGGTTGGTGAACTTATTTTCTGTGTGTAGCAAAAAGACTCATATTTTCATTGTTTCCAAAGAAAGAACTTCTTAAGCTGTTCATATTAAGCTGTTATGAAAAAACTTAACTTTCAAATCTAAACAATATCGAATAAATATTGAGAATATCCGAAATAATATTGGGAATTACAAATTTATATTGAGAAATCTAAAATAAAATATCAAGTTGATATTGGGAACAGCATAATTTATATGAAAGTAGGTAGAAAAAATCTTGAAATGATATTGGAAAAAGAAAAGAAAAATTTATATTGAAAATAAAAATTTTAAAAAGAACAAGTAAGAAAATTGTAGTCGGTCTAGACCGACTACAGGTAACCCTATCACATGCGTTTTGAGAATTGGCCATATTTAGTTAAATCACTTCTTTTTTGCGAAAACATATACAAACCAAATTTGAAAAAAATCTGTCAAATATTTATTTTTTATTTTTTTATAGGTTTAAGTGAAGATGGGGAAGCAGCTTTACATGTCCTATATGGTTTATTTTTTTAGACTGCTCATTAATGAGTGTAACAAACACATACAAACCCAATTTGAACAAAACCTTTATGATAATTGGAATTTTATGACAGTTTAAGTCGAACATGCACCATGGAAGCTGATAAACCAAATTTCATCAATATAATATATTTGCGACCTGTAATTTGATTACAAGGTTTATATGGACGCACAAACGGACAGACGGACGCACGGTATAATAAAAGATGGGTCTAGATCAAATATTTTTGGTAGCTACAAACATCAGCACAAAGTCATTTTAAAATTATATCATAAACGTAGATTTAAAAAATATCTATTGACAAGAAAATGTAATTTTCAGGATCCGTGTAAGAAAAATTCCGCCCTATGAAAAGCACATTTTAAATTCATTGGATGCCCAATTTTTGCTTGTTTTATATAGAAATTACAGTTAATCTATAACTAAAATACTATTATTGTCCATGATCACCAGTGAATTCAAGTTTCTTGAAAATTCCTCTATATGACTTTTGTACCGATTTCAGATCAAGTTGTTTGCACAATTATTGGCTCACTTTAATTTCCAACAACAAAGAATTATGATATACTATGACAAATTTGTGAGACTATATTTTTTGGGGGATAATATTTCTTTTTCTGTCTGCTAAGAACTTCTCTGTTTTTTTCGCATAATGAGATGATGCCTTTGCTGATACCAAAACCCGACATTATCATCAACCTATATATCACCCATGGAGTAGTTCTTTGTAATGTCCCAAGTAAAAATCTATTAAATAACGTTCTTCATCCAAATTGTGGAACTAATTCAAATTATACGGCTACCAAAATTTTAAGGGTTTTCTATATTCTTTTCTGTATTTAAAGATGGCGGTGAATTACAATATACGAAATTTTTCACTCTAGCTGAACATAAAAAGCGAGTCAGAGAATGATTAAGATACAAGTACAATTTCGAAATTTTTATTTTACAACAATTTCTTCTTAATTATCCCGTAGTACGTAGAAACTGGAACTTCCTCTAATTTTAAATAGTTGAGAGTAAAGTTTTATATCAAACTGTTATTGCCTGTATAAGTAGAATTCTACAATTTATCTTATTTTTTAATGACAACAATTTTCAACTTACGTCTAAATATTGCAAAGTATTACAGATTTCAAAAAGAAAATACATATGATTATTTGCAATCATTGTCAATTTAATTGATTGAAATGTGTTTAAATGACGGTCAACTTTTTCTAATTTCTTAGTTATCACCCGTTATATACAACCAACCCCTTTGATGTATAAACATACCACCCCAGACATATTTGATATTCTTAACGTAAAATTACTTACATTTCCCTGTAACTGCTTATTTCGTCTGACCCATTTATATGAAATGTGGTCTTTTTAGCTTACGCCACCATTAGACAGACTGTATTTTATTTAAACTTCTATAAAGTATTATTCGTTTCACTATATTAAAGGACATTAAACCTTTGTCATTGAGTTTGGGTGTAGTCAAAATAACTGTTATTTAATTGTCTGCTTTATTACAGACACCATAACTTTTTCTTATACTGTATATATCAGCGGATTGTAGAAGTTATAAAATGATTGGGCCATCACGGGAATTTTTTAAATTTGTTGGATTGCTGGTTATCATAATCATTGTCACTTCTTTATAGGTAAAATCACTGCCATTATGACAAGGAATTCAAAAAATGCTCATTGGTAAGACAAATTTAAAGTCGATGCTGCTAACATTGCACTGTCAACAGTGGTCCTTCTGATTTCAGTTTAGGTAGTAAAATGTCTACATAATCTATATTGTATATAAAACAAGGTTGGATTAGTTACACCAGTTATAACTCAAGAACGGCTGGACCGATTTTAATTATTTTTCATTTGTTGAATTCTTTCTGGCCCCAAATAGCAGAATAACTATTAATATATCTGAAAAAATAAGTGGGTGTGTCAAAGTAAACTTTCAATATCCTATATCTTGACTACTATAACAGGGAAAGTAACGATACTTTGTGTGATTTCACAGGTTATTCTCTTATTAATATTAGTAGCCGCGCTGTAACTGGACGGGTTCGGATACTTGGGCATAGACCTCCCTAATGCAGAAATTACAGAAAGAGTGCATTTTCACATTTACTTTTTAAAATCACTTGATTTGCCAGGTCTTTCAAAACATTTATATTCCTGAAAGTTAGATCACCAATTATACTGCTTCGAAACCTAAATTCGCCAAAATTATATAAGGAACGCGGCTCGTTTTGAAAAAAATATTGGGAAACATTATCGAATTCGGCAAGATTCACAATGACTCCAACAGATTCTCCAATTGCATTTAAAGTCTTAAAAATCCCAATTCGTTTGGCATGTGCAATACCCATCAACAAATCCCAATGCCAGTCAATTCAAGAATGTGGCTTGGACTTGGTCAATCATATGTAGCCTGCTCCAGGGTTGTTTGTAAATATACGCCGAAAATGGCGTATAAATTGCTTTACAATAAATTACTATTTAATGTGAAACAAAATTAAATCTATTAAATCAAAAATAAAATCTGTATTTAAAATAAAATTTTCATTTTTAAATACATATCAACACAAATCTGGGTATAAAATAATTATTTTAGGTAGAACAACATTTGTCACGTCAGCTAAATATACACAAACATATAATATACATATATACATATATATGTACGCATGTGCTTAATACGTTTTTCTAAATTTTATTTTCAACGTATTCTAATGATGTTGTTTAAGCTAGTTGAGGATACATTTGCACATTCTATTATGAAGCACAGTTGTTTTTATACCCTATATGAACATCTGTGATTCAGGGTATAATGAGTTTGTGCTGATTTTTGTAACTACCAAAAAATATCTGAACAATATCGTATCATTTTCATATTCAATTTTGCTATGTCCGTCTGTCCGTCTGTCCGTGTGTCTGTGTCCATGTAACCCTAATGATTAAACTACAGGTCGCAAATGTGAATATATTTCGATGAAAGCTTAAGTTTTTATGAAATCGACATAAATTTCTCTAAAAATCAAGTTATCATAAAATTTGATGTAAGTTTGTCTACTGTACTCATTAATTAGTACTCAAAAAATAAACCCTGCAGGACCATATTTAGTCATAGTCCCCATATAAATCTACTTCCCGATCTTCACTTAAATCTATAAAAAAAATTAAATTCGGCTGTGCCGAATCTTTGATACCCTCCACCTCGATTTGAGTATTGATAATAAATGTAAACTAAATATTGGAAAAAGTAAACAATTTGTTAAACTTAATACCAAATTATTTCAGAAAATTCTTTGGGTAGGTTTTCGTCTTTTCTATTATTTCGGTGTTTGCTTTTTGGTCATCGTGGTTGCTGATCGGCATGCATTTAGGTTATATATCTATATGCATGTGTTTCCGGTTATATGACATAACTTCTCGTTTAATTTAGTTTTTGCTAATTAAATAGCTCGCCCTAACCTCCATTGCAAAGGTAATGGTTGTGTAGAGTGACTATATGCATTAAATCGTGCTAATTGGAGATGGCTGTATAGTTTCTTTTAACTGGCCAAATATTTCCCCTTTGCGGCCATATAGGTTGGATGGAGTAACAAAATAATAACCAAAAAAAAACTCTCAACCTTTTTATTAAAATATTGCCATATTTTGAAAACAAAGAGAATAAATTTATAAATAAATATTCAAATTAGGGATGCCAAACGCAAAAAACCAAATGTCCCAAACATTTTAAATAAAATAATTTGTTCTCTTTATTTTCTGAAAAACTTCAAATTTTCATCCAAAAAAAATTGTAATAATTTATACATAAATAACATTCTCATCAAATTGCGTTTATTTATGTAACAGTTTTTAAGTTCGCAATTCTTAAATATCATTTGAGGTTTTCTAAAATTCATTGAATTTAAATTAATGCTTTCTGTAGTGTGATTCTGTAAATTTCAATGATCCGACCATTGCAAAATATATCGACAGATATTGTTGTTTGCACTAAGGATTAAGTGATTCACTAAGTAGATACATCTTAACGATAGTCGACAAATCTATTTTTCTATTTATTTAAATTGTAAACGAGTGGCATCTCTGTCAAAATAAGCGAAAAAACCAAGAATTGAAAAAAAACAAATTACTTCGTATTTGACAGGATGATTTTATGTTTATGTTTAATATCTTTATTTTTTTACTAATATTTCTGTTTATTTATTTGAAAATGAAATAATGAATTGAATATGCTATTTAATTTTTTTATTTATAAAAAAAAAATTTTTATTTATTTATGATTTTTATTTATGTATGACGACATTTCAACCTAAAAATTTAAGTTTTTATCGATTGAATAAACAACACAAAAACGGTTGTCGTTTAGATAACAACAGCTGACTTTAACAATAGCGAATATCGTTTAAAATTTTTACTGATAATTTTAGAATTTTCTTTTTTTAACGATTCGACTATCGTTAAAATAAGTTACTTAATCGCGGTACTGAAAAGTTATTAATTTCTCCTGAATGGCAATATTTTTTTTAAATGCAATCATTTTTTAAATTTAAACATATTTGGTGTTTTGTTTTTTTTTTGGAATTTCAATTTGTGTTTTACGAATCAAATTTTTATATTAAAGATGCAATTGATGTCTTCTAAATTTAAAATTATTATTTCCGAGGTTTTGATATGATTTTCTGAAATTCAATTAATATTTTATAATATATAATTGGAAATTTTAATTCCAGTTTTTAGAATTGATATTTTCTAAAATTTGAATGGAAAATTTAAAAAGCGCAATTTTGTATTTATGTGAATAATAGTGCTTTAGTAATTATAAACAATTTTTAAAAATTAGATGTAATTGCAATCAGATATTTTGTAGGTAAAGCAGAATAATAGTTCTATATAACTATGTAGAACTGTTTTGAAAGCAAAAAACTGATTGATGAACGCGGTAACTCTATTTTGTAAAGACAACAAAAAGTTAATATGCCAAACTTATGTTCATATTTGTAAAAGAATAATGAAAAAACTTATGAAATAAAAGATCAGTCCGTGTATACTCCTAACATTGTTAGGTATAATATCTATTTGAAAATATTGACATTCATGTTAAAATAGAAATAACTATTGCAAAGCTAATTAGAACAAAAATTGTGGCGCCATCTACTGTGGCATAGTCACGCTGGGCAAAATGAAGTGACACTCTGTTAATGCAAAAGATATGTATTTTCCCCACAACAAAATATTGCAGAATTTTATGTAAATAAAATAATATACCGATTTATTTCTAACATGCAGTTGTTATGGATATACATATATAGAATATATATATATTATTTGTATTATTTAATATGTTTATGTAAATATAACACACAAAAAATACATCAAATGTTATTTTTGTGTTTTTCTCTTTAAATAAATTTATACATAAAATTTTTTTTTTTTGCAAAATTTACATTGTTACAGCATTATTTGCTTTAGATGTGTCTGCTTGTCGAAAAAATTTTGGATCGATTTTAACCCCTTTCCCGTGACCCATTCGATCTGAAATTTTACAGGCAGGCTCGTGGTAATGACAGAAATGATCTAACAAATTTTTTGGTGATGCCAAAACAATGGAAACTTTTAAATTTTTCTACCAGATTTAATAAAAAAAAATGTACAAAGGATTAGTTTTTATTATATTATTACGACCACAAAAACAACAAGTTCAGCTGTAACAACAACACAACATTTAGAATAACAACAAGAACAATATAGAAACATCATATTTTTCATTTTTTTTTTTACTTTTTCAGAGATTTCCCTGGACCTGTTCCACCGATTTAAATAATTTTTGAAACAGAAATCTTTCCATGAATTTGGTGAATCATTCTCAGTAGCTACACTATTGAGGGCGTGATCGTGACAAGAACAACATAGAAAATTATATTTTTTCAAGACTTTTTTAATTGGTTCTTTATTCAAATCTCGGGCCCTAATTAACCGATTTGGACGATTACAAATAGCAAACTTTTCAGGATGTTAGTGAATCGTTTTTTATGTCAACGAGCACCCTAGCTGCCCGATTGATGCCGTGATCGCGATTTCCACAGACGGACAGACGGACATCGCTATATGAACTCCGGTTGTTATAAGGATCACAAATATATATATTTTATGGGGTCCAAAATTTTTTTTCTAATTATTACAAACGGAATGACAAACTTTTATATACCCTCCGCACACTGGCGTGGAGGGTATAAAAAAATCATGTCAGTCCGATCACAGGGGAGATGTGTAAACATCTGGTAATAAATAAAATGCAGAAAACAGCGACAAAAAGGTTATTTCATATAATAATTTTTTCACCAAACAATCATAAGTCATACCGATTTGTCTTAATGGTCACATCTTACGCGTAAGATGTGACTCTCACATGTACGCTGTTTTTGTGACTGTATTGTGAAATAGAAATTTACCCCCTGCGCGTATAGATGTTTACACATCAAAAAATCAAAAATGTTAGCTAGATTTTTCGCACTTTTTTCTTGTTTTTTTTTTTTTTTTTTTTTTTTTTTTGAGAAAAATAAGGGACTTTACCAGATATGGTCATGATCTAACATAGTCCCCATATAAAACAAACATACGATATGAACTTTTTCATATCTGCCAGCAAAAAAAAAAAAATGCAAAAAATACCCCTCAAATTTGGCGTATGCTTATTTGCTAAGACCCATCCTAAGACCCATCCTGTAAATGCATGGTATAGAGTGTCATATATGTTAATGTTTTTAATGTTAACATTTTGATGGACCATTGCAAATGTATACGTTAAATAAAACAAGGGATATATACGAGTAAATACCATCCTTTTTCTCTATTTTTCCCATAAGTATCAGCAAATTTCTCTGTGTTTTTATTTCAAACTTACAAATACATTTAGAAATATTGTAATTCATAGTTTCCTTTTTACACTCGTACGTAACATTTGTTGGTGTTGACAACTTGTCACGTACTTTTGTTAAGGATTTCTAAGACGTCTGAATTATATGTAAATTTCGATACAATTGTAGAATTGTTTCGATGTTAATGGAAACAAGCAAGAGCATTGTATAGTGCGCCTCATGGCTATAACGTGAAGATTGAGTTTTATGTATGAATACCTATCCAATCTCTAGGGAACCGTTGAAATAATTACTCCTCTTGACATTTAGTCTTCATTGGTTTTAATGACAAGGTTCAAGTTGTTGTTGTACAATAAGTGGAATAATTTAAGCATATAGACTAAGACTCTAAAAGTATCGTAGTGAATTAAAGAAAAACAAATTTTATTTAATTAAATTCTACCATTAAATGGAGACAGTTTTATTGCGTAGACAGACGACAGCTTTAATTTGCATTAGCAGTTTTAATTCAAATTAACCGTAGTCCTACCTTGGTGTAGAACGTTGGTTACCCATTTTCTTGACATTTTCTTTATCATGTATATGAACCGAAATGATTTACTTTTAAGTTTCAAATCATACATGGAACGTTGTTTTTCAACAACTTCAATTTGGTATGCATGGTGTAGTTTTCTACTCTGCATAGGAAAGTTGTATGAAAATAGTACCTTGTACGCCAAGTGTAAAAAGAAAGGAAGAAACTAAACAATAATAAGTATTTTGTAAATGGTAGGCTATGGAGTTTTGATGCTGAAGTTGATGCCTGTGCTGATTTTGTTGATATTGAGCCTATGTTTGTCTCAAATGACAAAAGGCTTCCGAGCGCAACAGCTATGCAAACAGCATACGCAATCGAACCGCTAATGTGTTGAGACAAAGGCCAGGTACTACTAATACTACTTCATTGCGCGTGAATGGTATCAAGGATGCTTTCTTGGTATATTTTCCAACCGCTTATTGAGAAAATCATTTTGGAAAAAGTATGCATTTACGAATCGATGCTTCATGCATACTTGGCTGTTTTGATATTGGCTGGCGTTCACAAGTAAGTTGAATGTTATTGAATATATATAAATAACGAGCTGTTCGATATCACTTTCGATCCGTCTATTTTCAGAAAAATTATGTCAAAAAAACAGTTTGAGTACTTGACCAAAATTATTCGCTTCGGTGATAAAATAAGTCGTCGACAAAACAGATCCGCGGATAAACTTGCTCCAACTCGTCATCTGTGGGATATGCGATCTGAAATGTTACCATTGCTTTTCAACCCTTACGTCACTGTAGATGAACAGCTATCTGGTTTCCATGGAGGTTGTTTATTTATGAAAAGCAAACCAGAGAGATATAGTTTAAAATTTTGGGTACTCGATGTGCAAAGAACTTCTATGTCTGGAAAATACAACCACACCTTGGGGGAGCTTCTGAAGCTGCTCCAGAAAAAATCAAGGCCACCTCACTATGAGTTGGGTCAAAAATTAGTACAAAACAAATTGACCATGGTTGGAACAAGAACAAGCGCTCGATTCCACCAATGCAAAAAGACTCCACTCTTTCAGTGTACATTCCAATTTACCAAAGATATTACACTTGTTTCCTAGGTTGGAAAAAAAAATGTAAATGCACAGTGTCGCAGAGTACTCTTCACAACACGCCAGACGTCGAAACTGTTTAGAAGCAGCTGCCAGAAATAATATCATATTGCAACCGAACTAAGGATGAAGTTGACACAGTTGGCAAAATGATTTCTGGATATAACTGTAAACGAAAAACCAACAGGCGGCCAGTCAATGGTTGTATTTAGTAACATGATTGATACATCAGCCTTGAATGCAACTATTTATTGAAGTTAGTATCATATACTTTTAGAAGTAAACCTAATTCGCCAAAAAATAACAAAAACATGCAAAGCATCGTTCGCTTTTGCATGATCTGGGACTTGCCCTTCCCCAACCATATATGGCGCAGAGAAAATGAGGTATAAACTCTGCCTCGCGCGTTCCATTACTGAAAAAAAGAGGCAGATTCATATATTACGTGCAAGAAAAGAACGAGAAAGCAAATTATAACCATGAGCTAGCTTGCTGTCTTTGCGAAAAAACCGTTTGCAAGACTCACCAAAACCAAATTGATTACGTTCCTTGTATAGAAAATATGTAGAACTATATTTCATGCATCACGTTATACGTAAAGATATACGTAAAACTGTTTTTTCTTTAAATAAAATAATTTTTGTTTACAAATTAAACCTATTTCCATATAAAAACATAGAAGATGTAGAAAACTACACAAAGGTAGGATTATGAAGTTTTTTTTTTACTTTTTAACTTGTAAATTATTCTCATCGTAATGCGTATTAGCTTTGACGTGAATGCACGAAATCAGAGTGCATTTATACTGAATTTAGCTATTTAAATCTGGCAACACAGTCAACAATCAATCAGCTGTTGTCAAATTGTTTACTTTTTACAAATAAAAATGGATGCAACGTCAGCAAAGGTGAGTTATTTTAATTGTTTTTATGAATAAAAAAAAAAAGAAATATTAAAATCGAAATGCATTTTTCCGTTTTAAGATTTCTAAGGGGAAAAAGAGAAGTGTGTGGAGTGACACCGATGCGCAGGCTCTGCTAGAGCTGTGAGCGGAACGTGCCACCAATTTGTGACATGCAAAAAGAAATGGGCACATATATAAAGAAATTTCGTTGCAAATGTGCAACAAATTTAACCCTGAAGAAGTGCACGTGAAGATACAGAATTTCACGCAAAAATACAGGTTTATATTAGAACAACTTTTTTGACACAAAATATATGTATACTCAAATTTGTAGAGAGGAGAAAAAGGAAATGGGATCTTCTGGTGGGAGCCCATCGGAATGGAAATTTTACAATGCTGTGCACCGGATAATTGGAAGTACTAGTTAATTAGATAAATACATCAGATGAATGCCACCAGCCATCGCCGGTGTCACAGCCAATGCCATCGACGGTGTCACAACCAATGACATCACCAGTGTTGCTTTCGGCGCCTCCTTCACCACTGCCTTGCAGCAGCTGCTGCTGCTTCATCGTCCTCTAAAAGAAAGATAAATAATTTAGGTGAAGTCGTAGAAATTATGAAAGAGCAAAAGTGTGGTGGTAGAAGACAGCCAAACATTGTCAAATTAAATCGTTAATACTATTCGGGAGCATAACGAAACTTCGAAACAATTTATAGATTTAATGAAAACTTTAATTGACAAAATTTAAAAATTGTATTCATAAAATTCACAAAAATATGTATCACATGCATAATAAAAATATAACTATATAGTTATAGTAAATTCCTGATCATAATGTTTGTACTTACTAAAACTTAAAGCTATTGCATTCCTGATAGCCGATGCTTTTACATCATTTTCTCCAACTCTTGTTGAGTGGTTGGGCTGGCTTTTTGAATCCATGCGGAAGAAACTTCTCCCTTTTCCATTTTGTAAGTTGTGCAAAATACAGCACGTTTTTATTACAACATTAACATGTTTGGTGCTACTTGTAAGCTCTTACCTATTCTTCGGAATTTAGCTTTAAGTTGGCCAAACGCAGCAGAAAAGCAGAATCGCCAATAAGCAGCAAAGGCACATTGATGTCGGCAATTACTTTGCTGTTTTGATTAAAAGTTTCAGCGCTTTCATGGAATCTTTTAAAGGAGATTTTTCGAAAATGCAGGAGTCATTGTTTTTCCCACTTGATTCAATGTTTATGTATGTGAATCTTGATCTGCGAAAGAAAGAAAGCACATATGAAAAAATGTTCAATAATCTTTAAAAGAAAATTTACCTGTAATCACAACTTGCTATTAAAACCACTGCATACCAGCCTTTATGATTGTAGTAGTCTACTGCATCCTCTTTTTTTTGGCTGAATATTTATGTGACATCCATCTACAGCTCCAAAGTATTGCGGAAACCCTTGGTGTTCAAACCCATCAATAACTTGTTTAATTTCTTGGGGATGTGGAGGATAGGAATTAATATAGTGACCTAGATTATTAGATATCACTTTGCAAAAATCTATAACAATTTTACCAACGGTACTGCGTCCCATACCGAATAAACTTATATTCCGCTGCCGATCCCAAGCCGAACAATGCTATTGCCATTCTCTTATTGAGACGAATACAAAGTCCCATATTGGTGTCCAACCTCTCAATATTTTTAATTTTTTCATACAATTTTTGGAAAGCCTTCCTATTGAGGCGAAATTTTTGCTTAAATCTGTTGTCGTCCATCGTTAGCACGTCACACTCCCAAAAAGTGCTGTTGCGGTCCTTTAAAAAATGCTATATATGAATTATAACCTTTTGGTTCAGAGTGATCTACTGCAATCCCAACTTGCAGCAACACGTTCAGATTTACGGTTGCTAGTGCATGCACAATTTTTACGTTGCAAAAAAATTAGTTGTGAAACAAACAGCTGTTTACTAAATGTAAAAACTATCGTCTGTCAGGGTAAACTTTAATTTGCATTAGTAAGACTGCTAATACATATTAACACTGTCGTCTACGAGTATCTACGCTATTAGTAAAAATCAGGATATATTATCCTGAAATAAAAAACAACAGTTAAATAAGCCAAAATATATAAAATGTGTAGCGGTCTTTTAAATTTAAGATATCTTAAAGTGATTATGTAATGTTAGTAGTTTGCGTAACCACCTTCCATTATCCGCCCATTTCTTTATATCGGTATGGTAAGATTTAATAACTTTGACATGTCAACCGATTGACTTAAGAACACATGTATACAAAGAACACAGAACACACTAAGAACACAGGTATACAAAACACCGTGGAGGAATAGTGAAATTGAAAATAGTCGTTCAGTTATGTTAACTCTATGTGCATATCGTCGAACAACACTATTCGTCGTTTGTGTCGATTTTTGTTGAGCACGGGACAGTGGGAGATCATCCAAATGCCACTCATCGACGTCGAGGACGTTCCAATTAACCGGCTGTAGCGGTAAGGGAGATCGTCGTATCGTCACTGCGCGAATTTACAAGGATAACTTGCATTTGTTTTCATATAAGGTGCAATTGACTCAAGGAATTTTAATGGCAGACCGGTCAATTTGCTTGCAATATAGGCAAACAGTCGCTGGATCGGATGATACTGAGCAAATTTTGATGACTGTTTGTACCGGCGTTTTCACCGAAACTTTCGTTGGGAAATTTCTCTTCAAAGAAGACGAAAATTTCGTTGCGAAACGATATCGGAGGGTGTCGGCTCATTATGTTTACCCAAAAACTCCAGTTTCGTCACCACGACAAATTGCAAATCAAACAATGCAGTTTCTGCATCAGAAATTTCGCATCCGCATCAAATCTACACTGGTGCCTGCGATAATATCATCTTACCTTGTTCATCTGGCCTTGGATGTAATTCGTTTATAACAAATGGTTCCTAATTTCGTAAATCACATACTGATAACTTTTACACATCGCTGCCGCTGTTAGTCTATTTACGAGCCAGAGAAATTTATAATTTGAGCACAGTGAGAGGTACTTAATTTTTTTGGTTATGTTTCCAGCATGTAAGCTGCCCACCGATAGCAAAATCAGCAAAGAGCAGAGAGAATTTTGCGTAGAATACATGACTTCAATTCATGGAGTTGACATAAATACTGTGTTAAGGAAGGATAACAAATGTGTCCGCCGAGCATCAACATATATCGGTATATCCAAAGAAACAATTCTGATGAACAACCAGCAAAAGCTCCACGGTATGACAGAAAGCAGAAGAAATTGAAGACTCGGAATATTATGATTAGGTTAGGTTTCTACCATTTCGTGAACATGGGCTCTACAAATGCATTTATTTTATACAACGTCAACGTTTCCAACAATGCGTCTGATGAAGAACTGTTTTTAGAGCTTCCAGATAGCTGTTCGCCTTGTTTCCTTCAAAAATAAACGATCTCGATGAGCTTTTATCACCACGGCCTGGTATTTCAAGTGTTGGGAAAAGAACTCTTCATCAAATTGCTGATGTTCGGTTCGATGGTGCCGATCATTTTCCCGTTTGGGTGAAAAGAAAAGCCAAAAAAAGCTGCAAACATTGCAAGAAATCTGACACACAAGTCATTTGTTGTAAATGCGACCTGCATTTATGCGTTCAGATCGATAAAAATTTGTTCTGGGACTACCATAATCGAAAATAAAATGTAGTTTAATATTTTTCTGCTCCTTTCTTTCAATAAAATTTTTTTTAAACTCTTTCTTTTAACTCATATTCTCTGTCTGTCTGTCTGTCTGCCATAGGGCAACCCCATTCCCCCTTATCCAATTGCTCTGAAACTTGGCCCATAGTCTTGTTGTGACAATCGACTAATTTTGGGGTAGTCACTCACGCACATTTATTCTTATCCGATCGATCTGAAACTTGGTCGATAGACTTGCCGTGAAAAAGATTAACTTTGGCATAATCATGCACTGTCACGCATAGTCACGCACAGTCACGAAGAGATTAGAATATCACTTCCCCTCATCCGATCGATCTGAAACTTTGTTCATAGACTTGTTGTGGCCAAAGATTAATTTTAAGATAGTCACGCATAGTCACGCACAGTCACGGAGTGATTTAAAACCCATTTCCCCTCATCCAATCAATATGAAACTTGGTCCATAGACTTGTTGTAACCAAAGATTAATTCTAAAATAGTTACGCAAAGTCACGCACAGTCACGGATATATTTAAAACTCATATGAATAAGGAAAGAAAGAGTTTTATTGTGATGTTTTATTAGATGCAATCCGACAAGACCGTTACCTGGAATTTGTTCAGAATTTTTTTTCACCTGAAAATTAAAACTTATGGTTCTTGTGACTATATCTACTTGATAAATTTTTTTTGGCTTAATCCGATCATTTTTAGTTTTTCGGATTTAAGGGTTAAATCTTATTCCCTTTGTTTATGTTTTATAGTTATAGTCTATTTAAAAAACAAGTAAGAGTGTTAAATTCGGCTGTGCCGAATCTTTGATACCCTCCACCTCGGTTTGAGTATTGATGATAAATGTAAACAAAATATTGGAAAAATATGCATGCATTTCCTATATGCATGCGTTTCCGGTTATATGACTAACTTCTCGTTTAATTTAGTTTTTGCTAATTAAATAGCTCGCCCTAACCTCCATTGCAAAGGTAATGTACACACAGAAAACAGATTCGTTGGCGCCACCAAATTTGTTGCCAACCGAATTTTTGTAGTCCCATGTACTATCACAATATGATAGTAATAACTGATAACTGAATTATATAATCTATATAAACGTAGAATGGTAAGGGCAATTGTATATAAATATAAATTCGATTGTTAGAACTGTGGTATATAGTTGGTACAATGAATGGATTTATTAATTTTATTTGCCATTTATCTATGTTTTTGCTGGTATAAAATATTTATAACACTTTTTTAATAATAACTTTTATTAATAATTTTTATTAATAATTTATTTTTATTTAAGCGATATAAGACAATAGCTTGCAATAAAATAGTAAACATTAATCTTTACGTAGTCCATACATACTTTATAAATTTTACAATTTTGAGAAAAATATTTTTCTGTTCCACTTATTTCCTGAAATAATAAGTTGGTATTAATTGGGAAAAATTTTTTTTTAAGAAACTCAACTTGACCACAGAGTAAAATAAATGCAATAAACACAAATTATGATCACATATATGTAACTTGCTTCTGAGTCAATTGATCGACATTCTGTTACAGAAAAGAATTGATTGGATGAAACACATTGTGTTCCAATACATCGCGATATATTTTTGGTCTTTGGTGAAATCACAAAACATTTGATCGACCTCATCCAACACGAAACATTTCATATTGTTCGTGTGTATAGACATGCGGTTAGTCATTTCTGAATAAGGTCTGATAAGATGACCACATCGTGACGACCAACTTCCTGGTTACGTACGTCCTTAGAAATATTTTTTCCGTCAACACAGGCGTGGAAACGAACTATCATATTTGCGTTGACAAGTCAGGAGTTGTTGCTGAAATCAAATCCTGGACGTATTGATTTATTGTAATATGATAATAAATAACTTTTACAGGTATTCCACAGAGTTCAGACCATATCCCTCTATCTTTGACACGACTATTGGTAGCGCGCAGTTGAATGGCAGATTGTTTTTCTAAACCATAAGCATAAATGTCACACAAAAGCTTCTTCCCAGACGCGCTTAAATACACTTTCAGGTTTCGTATTTAATTTACATACTTCTATGATCCATTTTTTTTTTTTGTATACATAAATTACATTGAAGTTTTTGTAAACGTTGTGATATTGATTTGTAAATTTAAATGTTGTTTTTTACATTTTGTTTAAAAAAAATGAAAATTTAATTCGAAAATTTAGTATGACTAAACATATTTTTATATTTATTCGATATTTACAACAGAATTTGATTCATGCAAATTTCTGTTAGAAATACCAAAATAGTTTAATAGTTTTGGTTTCTTTTGTTATAACCGAAAAATAATTCTTAATACAAATTTAATTTGTAGGAATATAACCAATAATTTGTTACAATATCTGTTAAAACATTTTTCGTTTAAAATATATTGTTATAACCGAATAAGAAATTGCAGTTGCCAATATTTGGGATTGAAGTATGTAATTGTTGGATTTATAAGGTTGCCTCAATTAAATTAGTTGAATATTTATTGTAAAGAATTTTATTAGTAAATGGAACTATTTTTGTTGTTGCAGATACTTTTATTTCAGAAGAATTGTGTTTATACAGTAGTTATTAAAGTAAATATATTGTATTATTAAATATTGAAGAATTATAATAAAAATTCTTATTACCTTAATAAATTTTTCTAGTCTTAACCGAATTCCAACCAATCTTTTTTCTGTGTGTATATGCAGTAAATCGTGCTTTTTTGGCTTTTAACTGGCCAAATATTTCTTCATTGCGGCCATATATGAAAAAAGGATTAATTCGTGAATGCACTGAAAGCTTAATGAGGATCTCAATATAATTTTCGAATGGGCTTCTTCAAATGGACTTTACTCAAATCCAAAAAAATCAAAATGTTTAGTTATAACTCAAAGAAATCAAACCATCCCTATAGATATTCCAGTATCATTAGGTAATCAGAATATAGAAATCGTGGCATCTGCTAGGAATCTGGGAATCATTTTTAATAAATCGCTCACGTTTAACAATCAGATTAATTCTGCATCTGGAAAAATATTTGTAATGCTAAGAACGTTGTACCCTATACAACACCTTACACCTTTAAACATTCGTGTGCTTCTCGCGAAAACTTTCATTATGCCGAAGTTACTATATGGTTGTGAGATATTTGCTTTTTGTGATTCAGAAAGTAAAAGGAGATTATTAGTAGCTTACAATGCGATCCTACGTTATGTGTATGTATGTATGTGTAAGCGATATGATGGAACTTCTCTTTATTCTAAGTCTCTGTACGGAGTTGACCTCGTGGCCTTAATAAAAATAAGATCATTAACTCTACTTCACAAAGTAATATACACCAAAGAACCATCTTATTTATTTGAACGCCTTCAATTTGCACGATCCAATAGAGGAAATAATCTTATACAATTACGATATCGAACATTAATCTCTAGTTGGCAATTTTTTATAAATACAATATGTCTGTGGAACTCGTTACCCAACAATTTACAAATAACAGACAACGCTTTACAATTTAAAAATGAATTGTTTAAAAATGATTTGGTCTCTAGTTTTCAACTTTCTTAATTATTGTTTCATTTGTGATTATATTATATATTCTATACTCTCCCATTATGTATTAATTTTTTACTTATATTTTTATACTTTTGTAATTTAAAATTATTTTTATTTTTATACTTTTCTTGTTTCTTAAAAGTATTGTAACTACTATCACAAATTGATTGTATCATTATAAGATCACATACTGTAATTAAAAAGATTTATATCTTGTTGTATGTGATATCCACATTTAATAAATAAATAAATAAATAAATATAGGTCGGATGGAGTAACAAAATAATAACCGAAAAAAGCTCTCTCAACTTTTTTTTCAAAAAAATATTGCCATATTTGGAAAACATAGAGAATAAATTTATAATAATAAATAATTAAATTAGGGATGCCAAACGCAAAAAACCAAATATCGCAAACATTTCAAATAAAATAATTTGTTATCTTTATTTTCTGAAGAACTTCAAATATTCATCCAAAAAAAATTGAGAAAATTTATATATAAATAACATTCTCATCAAATTGCGTTTATTTATGTAACAATTTTTATGTTCGCAATTCTTAAATATCATTTGAGGTTTTATAAAATTCATTGAATTTAAATTAATGTTTTCTGTAGTCCGATTCTGTAAATTTCAACAATCCGACAATGGCAAAATATATCGACAGCTATTGTTGTTTGCACTACGGATTAAGTGATTCAATAAGTACATACATCTTAACGACAGTCGACAAATCTATTTTTCTATTTATTTAAATTGTAAACGAGTGGCATCTCTGTAAAAATAAGCGAAAAACAAAGAAGAATAAAAAAAACAAATTACTTCGTGTTTGACAGGATGATTTTGTGTTTATGTCTAATATCTCTATTTTTTACTAATATTTCTGTTTATTTATTTGAAAATGAAATAATGAATTGAATATGCTATTAAATTTTTTTATTTATAAAAAAAAGTTTTTTAATAGAAGCAAAATATTTTCACTATTTTATGATTTTTATTTATGTATGACGACATTTCAACCTAAAAATTTAAGTTTTTATCGATTGAATAAACAACACAAAAATGGTTGTCGTTTAGATAACAACAACAGCTGACTTTAACAGTAGCGAATATCGTTTAAAATTTTTACTGATAATTTTGCTTTTCTTTTTTTAACGATTCGACTATCGTTAAAAGAAGTTACTGAGAAGCTATTAATTTCTCCTGAATGCCAATATTTTTTTTAATGTAAACGTTTTTTAAATGTAAATTTATTTGGCGTTTTTTTTTTGGAATTTGATGCAATTGATGTCTTCTAAATTTAAAATTATTATTTCCGACGTTTTGATATGATTTTCTGAAATTCAATTAATATTTTATAATATATAATTGGAAATTTTAATTCCAAATTTTTCTAAAATTTGAATGGAAAATTTAAAAAGGGCAATTTTGCATTTATGTGAATAATACTGCTTTAGTAATTATAAACAATTTTTAAAAATTAGATGTAATTGCAATCAGATATTTTGTAGGTAAACTGTAGAACTGTTTTGAAAGCAAAAAACTCATTGATGAACTCGGTAACTCTATTTTGTAAAGACAACAAAAAGTTAATATGCCAAACTTATGTTCATATTTGTAAAAGAATAATGAAAAAACTTATGAAATAAAAGACCAGCCCGTGTATACTCTTAACATTGTTAGGTATAATATCTATTTGAAAATATTGACATTCATGTTAAAATAGAAATAACTATTGCAAAGCTAATTAGAAAAAAATTGTGGCGCCATCTACTGTGGCATAGTCACGCTGAGCAAAATGAAGTGACACTCTGTTAATGCAAAAGAAATGTATTTTCCCCACAACAAAATATTGCAGATATTTATGTAAATAAAATAATATACCGATTTATTTCTAACATGCAGTTATTATGGATATACATATATAGAATATATGTATACTATTTGTATTATTTAATATGTGTATGTACATATGTATATGTATGTAAATATTACACACAAAAAATACAACATCAAACGTAATTTTTGTGTTTTTCTCTTTAAATAAATTAATATATAAATTTTTTTTTTTTGCTAAATTTACATTGTTTTTGTTTATTAACAACTAGGTACATATTTGAGCATTATTTGCTTTAGATGCTGGTGAATTTTTACTCCCTTCATATTAACTCGTAGTGTCTACTTGTCGAAAAAATTTTGGATCGATTTAACCCCTTTCCCGTGACCCAATTGCAGGCTGGCTCGTGGCAATGACAGAAATGATTCAGTAAATTTTTTTAGTGATGCCAAAACAATGGAAACTTTTAAATTTTTCTACCAGAGTTGATAAAAAAAAATGTACAAAGGGTTAGTTTTTATTATATTATTACCACAACGACCACAAAAACAAAAAGTCCAGCTATGACAACAATACAACATTTAGAATAACAACAAGAACAATATAGAAACATCATATTTTTCATTTTTTTTACTTTTTCAGAGATTTCCCTGGACCTGTTCCACCGATTTTAATGATTTTTGAAATGGAAATCTTTCCAAGAATTTGTTGAATCATTCTCATTAAAAATGATCACCTTAGCTATCCTATTGAGGACGTGATCGTGACAAGAACAACATAGAAAATTATATTTTTTCAAGACTTTTTTTAGTTCTTTATTCAACTCTCGGGCCCTGCTTGACCGATTTGGACGATTTCAAACAGCAAACTTCTCAGGATGTTAAAGAATCATTTTTTATATCAACGAGCACCCTAGCTGCCCGATTGATGCCGTCATCGTGATTTCCACAGACGGACAGACGGACATCGCTATATCAACTCCGGTTGTTATAAGGATCACAAATATATATATATTTTATGGGGTCCAAATTTTTTTTTCTAATTATTACAAACGGAATGACAAACTTATATATACCCTCCGCACACTGGAGTGGAGGGTATACAAATAAGCATGAAGTATAAGTTAGTGCTTGAACTTCAGTGAAAACGGTACAATATAAAGAAAATTTTCTTTCTGAGATTTAAAAAATTAACATTATTTCTGTGGTCACAAGCGATAATCGCCTAAGTCAACTTAAGAACGATTTGAGTTATGTATGCTATCATATTCTACTAAAAACGCTTTATATTTACGTGAAATCCCCATTTCTCTAACACTGTTTATTAAGAAGTTATTAATGAAAACATACTGACCTAAGTCAGACCCATTACATTTATATAAAAAGTTAATTTTCTCAAAAGCATGAATTTCGACTTAGGCGGTTAATGCTTATGACCACAGATTTATAGATAAGAAATTCTAAGAATTCTTTCTGTGGAAAGAACTTAAGAGCTAATGCTCTCAGTGACATTTTAACCGATTTTATACTAAAAACTGATGCAAAAGTTACCGGAAATATTGGCACTACATCAGATATATATGTAGATTAACTTTGTTGCAGTAATATCAAAATATTGAATTGTTTCTACATGATGAATTATTTTCATTATTTTGTTTTGTTTTAATATATTAAACTATGAATGTATGGTGATTTTTTTATTTATAGATAATGTATCAAATATGTATATGTGCATATATTATAATATATTATCTTGAAATGATAAAATCTAGCAATTTTTCATTATATAAAGTAGTTATATCTTTTCTCATTTTTTATTATTTTTTTGTTTAAGAGATATGGTAGCAATAATATTTTCATTATCATTTGATTAAAACTTTATACAGTAAACATTTCTTTTTTTTTTTTTTTTGTCAAACTGAAAATTTTTAGGAATGTAGTGTCTTCATTAATATCAACATTACGTATTCTATTCTTTATTATTTAATTTATCCAATAAATAAGTATGTACATACGTGCACACTCGTATGTATGTATGTACAGTATGTATGCAAGTATATAATGTATTTTGTATACAATGCTTGTCAGTAATAAGCTGTCATAAGCAATTTTAAACAATTGCATGCAAACACAAATCCAGCGAAAGCGGAAAAAATACTATATTTTTGTTGCATTAGTTTATTGACATATTTACAATATCAACAATAATATTTTTATTAATTTTTTTTTTATTTGGAAAATTGTATTCATTTTTTCTATAAATATTGCAAATTATGATGAAAGTAAACAAAATTGTTCTAAATTTAATAAAAGAAAATATATTTATGTATGGTACATAGGAATATATCGAAAAATTCTATAAAATTCAATTAGTTCAATATTATATTTTTAAAATTTGTATTAAAATACATACATATTGAGGTTGTTGGTTTTAAACTTTTCCCTGATGTAACTGTCATCTATAATACTGTTGGTCTAGAGAAATGGATCCAGGCCAGAATGGAAACATTCGTTAATGAAAAATATTTTTCATATCAAATCTCTCTTGATAATGTTTGCTATTTTACGTTCAATAAGTCGAGTAGGTCGTCTAGATCAATGTTTTTTTTTTTAAATAGCATGATGATATTTCTGGCTGTTAACCAGAGCGTATCAGATAGTCAAACTATGGGGACGTAAGTAGCAATTACTGTAGCAATTTTAATGTTGTCTTCTTGACCAATCACTCACCTTGAACTTTAAACCTGCATGTTTTCATATTTTTGAGAGATCACTAAACGGGGATTTTCAAGTTGTATACTGACACCGTGTTATGTATATTTGAATACGAATATATAAAAAAAACAATTGTTTACACGATTTATTTTAACTTTAATTAAGGCCGTTTGAAGCCCATATCTCAAGTTTCATCTCATTAATAACAGTTACTCACAGTGAAAATCGCCCAAATTAAAAAATAATTTGTGTTGTTCTAATAATTAATATTAAAATTCTAAAAACCAAACTAATTTGCTCATCTATAGAACAAAGGAACTACGTAGATTTTGCTGTTTCATTTTGCAAATAAGATGAACGTTAGACACTCAAAAAATCCAGGAATAATCCACGAATAGGAACATCTAAACATTAGACATTGTTAAATAATATATTGACATGAGTTTCAACACAAAAATATATTCTCAGCAATAAGCGATGAAATCTGAAAACTTATTTTGTTATACACCCACATGTATATTTATACCCAATACCACTCTTGTCGGGATATACAGAGTTCGCGGTACAAGCATATAATGAGGATATAATGAATTTGTGCTGATGTTTCTAAGAATCTAAAATATTTGACCTAAACTCTTTGATTATACCGATCGACTCCGAATAATTTTCTGATATCCGTCCATCCGTCTCTCGCAAAAATAAATATATTTTATAGAAATTTTGTATATAAGCTCTTCTCGTCCATAGCATGAACGGTCCATATCGTGAAAATCGATGATTGTTCAGAGTTAGTCCCCATACAATATATCCACATGCGATCGACTTAAATTGTACTAAGATCCAAGTTATCAAAAGTATCTCGGTCAAATTTAGTTTATCAGTGTTTATTATTCCAATTCCTAATTACTACAAAATAAATGCTGCTTCCTGATTTTTAATTAAATCTGAAAAAAAAACAAAAATCTAGAATAGATTTTTCGCAAATATTGTTTATATATATTTTTTTGAGAAAATTAAATGACTTTACTAAATATGGTTTTCACCTAGTCCCCATACAAAATTAGCATCCAATTTTAACTTTTCACATCAAAATGCTACATGCTAGCCGATCTATATCGACTATAGTTTTCTTTCTTGTTTGTTCTAAGTCCAATTTAAAAAAAAAATTTAAACACTGGTTTATTTTATTTTAGTCAAAGACGGTAACTAGAGTATCTGGCTTTCGGGAAGACATTGCTATATTATTTATTTGGTTTACGATGTTTTTTTTTATCTTTGCGAGTATATATAGAAAATCGTTGGTGCGTTAGATTGTAACGAATGATCCGGAACCAAAAGAGATACCGAGTTCTACTCTTTGGTTTTTTTTTTTTTAATTTGGACCCCATGAGGTTAGTGGGCGTAGCACCTCCCATACAAAGTAAATATTTATCATAACATATCAAGAGAACTATCATAGTGAGAGTCGAAAAATTTTGTGTGAGTTCATTAGTTATAAATACAATAAGTGCCCCCAAAATAGGCGTCATGGGTCAAGGTGGTATGGCAGCTAAAAATGTAAATATGCGTCACCAAGATATGACATTTTTTTCATCTTATAGTGCATTTACATCTGAGGAAAATCTAGTAGATTTTAGTTGAAATCTATTTCAAAATCTATACCGTTTACATCTAACTTTTTTGACATTTTGTTAGATTTTGTTTCCACAAAAACACACAGCTGATTAAAATAACACATATAACTAGAAATACCAGAAATATTCAAAACAATACGAAAATGGAAATATGGATAATTCTAAAAAAAGGAAGATTTTATTATTATATTATGCATCAAAAATTGAAAAAGCACAAGCTGAAATAGCAATTTTGCGAAAAGAAAAATCAGCATGTGTTAAATGTATTGTTTGACCAGCAAAAACAAATTCATTTTCCACAATTATTATTTAGCATATTGGAATGGACACATGTCAGTATAAAAAGTTAAAACTTTTCAATTACTAAATATTATTTTATTATAGATTCGTCATTTTTTTATTAACAATTAACATTTTATTTCCTCTTTATTCAACTTGTTTGCCTTTGTCTTTGTTTTTAAATGTCAATTTTTCAGTCAGTGCGTTGTAATTTTCTACTACAATATTAAAAAACACAGTATTATCATTTGGTAGTGTCCAAGTTTGACAAGATTTTGTGAGATTTTGCTAAAGTCTAGTAACGAGCTAGATTTTGTTTTGTATGAAAAATCTAGTAAAAATTAGCTAGATTGTGCTCTCGTTTATACTAGATTTTGCTTAGATGTAAACGCACTATTATTAAATGAATTTTTTGTTTGTAAGCTACGTGTAACAACTTTTGTAAAATAGTATTTAAGATATCTGGTTTTTGTTAGTTCACTAACAAAGTATGGCCCAAAGGGCTCGGTTAGGTTAATAATTAGGTAAATAAAACAAGTACGAAAATTATAGTCGGTCTAGACCGACTATACGATACCCTATACCATGCGTTTAGAAACCCTATCTCTTAGGCCCAACTAACTGGATATAGAAAATAAGCACAAAACAAATTTGAGAAGAATCAGTGCAATATTTTTGTTTTTTGATAGATTTAAGTGAAGATCGGGAAGCAGCTCTATATGGGACATATGGCTAAGAGTTGTCCCATGGGGATCATTTTTGGATTACTCATAAATGGATGTAATAAACGCACATAAACCCAATTTGACTAAGATCTATATGACAATTTGGATCTTATGGCAATTTATGTCGATTTCATAGGGGTCATTTGTATGGGGGCTAGGTCTGAACATAAACCGATTCTCACCAATTTCAATAGTGTTCATCCTATGGCCGATAGAAGCTCATATACCAACTTTCATTAAAACATATTTATATTTGCGACCTGCAGTTTTATTACAAGGTTTAGACGGACGGACGTACGAACGTACGGACGGACATCGTTAAATCGAATCAGATAGTGATTCTGATTCGATCGGTATAATAAAAGATGGGACTAGGTCAAATATTTTTGGTAGTTACAAACAGCAGCACAAAGTCATTATACCCAAACCACATAGTGGTATAAATATAAAAATATAAAGAGTTCTATCATAGCGAGAGTCTATAAACTTTATGTGAGTTTATTAGTTATAAATACGAGTATTGGACCCAAAAATGTGTGGTATTTGAAAATAGGGCATGTCACCTCCAATACAAAGTAAATATATATTTAATATCGTTTGTGACCATGCATATTACTAATGCCATTGGGAAAATATTATGGTAGGTATATATAAAACAAAAACAATGTATTTAATAATGTATTCTGGGACGACCCAATGTTAGACGGGATCCAATAGTTTATTATATACTTTGCTTTTACAAACTTAAAAGCCAAAAAGCTTATTTTTTTATGGAATGCATACTTGATTGACAAAATGTCTTCCTTAGAAATGACAATCTACCAAAAATCATTTTTTTATGATGACTTGTTTAATTTAGCAAACATAATTTTACTACAAAAATAAAACAAGAAATACTTGAATTTCATCACAAATGGAGACAGACAATATATACTCCACCACAGAACGAGTTAAGAAAAGCAGAAATAAAAATGTCCCTGATAAAAATATTGGCATATGAAAAGCTTCTCGAGAAAAATCTGAACTCTATGATGTCATTTATTTGAATATTCTACTGAGGCTAGAAGATGTTTCAAATTCACCTGAAAAATTGCGAAAATAAAATTAAAATTTTCATAATATGTTTAATGTTTAATTAATTAAATTAACTTTAAAAATAAGTTTTAATCCACCATTCTTTTTGCAAATAAACTCGTGCAAAACAAATAAATTATATGTATGACAAAAACAATTTACCATCATTGTACGTTACCATCACTGCACGTACATTATGTGTTTGCCTTATGTTTTGTGTCTGATACCAAAAACTTTTGTATGTTTTTTTATTTTAGAAATATATTAAATTTAAGCAAATTTTCCCAGTACACTTGAAAATATTACAAGTGCCTTTGTCGCCTTATCTCCGCTTCTAAGTTACAGAATCATTCTACATAAAATTACACACATATTTCATTCTTCCAGAATAATAAAAATATTTTAAAGAAAAATATTTTAATTCAAAACCAAGGAAGCGCATCACATGTAACAGCAACAATTTATAGCAATTTTTTTATAGGAAATTATATCTTACTGTAAACAAACATTCATATATACATATACAAGTATACATACATATGTACATATGTGTGTAAGATAACATACTCCCGCATTCATAAACTTTCCATCAACATTATGTATTTTACGACTACAGCTTCAATAAATTTACTTCCGTTACTCGAGTTACATTATGAAGCGTACAGAATTTCTGTTCCAAAATAGAACGTTGAAGACTGCAGTAAATTTAATTTAAACATTACTGCTGCTCTTCTAATTGACCTTGCACATGAGAAAAGAATGGAAGTAGAATGGAAAAGCATTACACGAAAATCTAAACCAAAATATACAAACAACCTCAATGGGGGTCATTGATGAAATACGTCTATTGTTGTGGTCATTAAGTATTAGGGGTATTCAGAAATAACACAACGGAAATGTCGTTAAATGCTGTAATAAGTAGTTCAGGTGTATTTTTTCAAAATTTAAAGAGTGACTTTAAATGACTTCAAAATAGCTTAATTTATTTCATAAACAAAACAATTGTATTGTTGTTAGTGGTGTATGATTTCTGTGATTAGTACTACAACTAAGCTAAAGGGTAATAATATGAGAACAGATTCTGAATTTAGGTAAGAGTGTTAATTAAAGTGCATAACATAAAAGTAAACGTTGTGTGTAATAGACGCAAGTTCAAATAACTCGGCCGCCCTTTGTAGAAAAATTTCATATAGAAACAGTCTTATCAATTATAACATGGCAATTATTACAAGATTCAATATAATCAGCAGAGCTGTGACTTTCATACACCAAAAAATTTTAAATATCCCCTTAAAGGTGCTATTACACGATGTGTTTTTTACATATGTACTGTCACTTTTTTTATCCATATGAAATTCGTCATGTCTGTCAAAATTGTCTTGTACATACGATTCATAATTTTTGCTATCACACGTGCATATGTATTTCCGTATGACATAACCTCTAAATGTAAACAACACCTGATTTAATTTGTGAATTTACAAAAATTTATTGTCAAAAAAAAGTTTATATATTTTTATTGTTAATTAATATTAAACAATTTATTTTTCTGTCAATATTAATCTTTATAATTTACTCTGTTTTTCTTTCGCCACAAGCAGTGTTGTATTTTCATTTGTTTGTCATGCAAAAATAGAACCTGTTTTAATTGAAAAATGTACATGTGACTTCTCTCATGTATTGCTTAAAATAAAACTTCTTTTATTTTTAAATTATATTTATTAAATTAAAACTATTTATTTATTTAAATTAAAAACTATTTATTTAAAAAAAAAAATATATGTATATAAATACATAAAAAAAATAAAACTTTAATAAATAACAGTTAAATTACGAGCTTGAAATCTATTAAATCAATTTTATACACAAATTTTAGGGCAATTCCATATGTGACGGAATGACATTTTGAGTTGTAGAATTGAAGTTCAGGCTATTCTATAAAGCTATTTTGAATTTAATATTCATTCTTCAGTTTGAAAATGATTGTTAATGATTAAGAGATTTAAAAAAAACTCAGAAACAATTTTTACACTATTTTATTCTTTTATTTTTGAGTAATTTCTCATTGTGTGACGGAATGACATTTTTGCTACCATGACTCTGTCCTGGTATTAAAACCTGGGAACTTTTGTAAATTAAGAAGCAAGTCAGATTTTAAACCAATGCATATTTTACATAGTTATGATATATAAGCAATATAAATTTATAATTTAGAGCAACTATTTTTTTTCATAAAAGTTGACATTTTTATGGAATTGCCCTTTATTTAGTTTTTTTAACTGTATAAATAAATAATTCTTTATATTTTTAAACTCTTTCTTTTAACTCATACTCTCTGTCTGTCTGTCTGCCATGGGTGGACCACCTTCCCCCTTATCCAATTGATCTGAAGCTTGGCCCATAGTCTTGTCGTGACTACAGACTAATTTTGGGGAGTCACGCACATTCACGTGTGGTCATGCACAGTCACGGAGTGATCTAAATGTCATTTCCCTCATTCGATCGATCTCAAGCTTGGTCCATACACTTACTGTGAAAAAAATATTAACTTTGAGTTAGTCACGCACAGTCACTCGTGGTCACGCACAGTCATGGAGTGATCTAAATGTCATTTCCCCCCATCCGATCGATCTCAAACTTGGTCCATAGACTTGCTGTGAAAAAAAGATTAAATTTGACTTAGTCACGCGCAGTCACGCACAGTCACGGAGTGATCTAAATGTCATTTACCCTCATCTGACCGATCTGAAACTTGGTCCATACACTTGCTGTGAAAAAAAGATTAACTTTGAGTTAGTCACGCGCAGTCACGCACAGTCACGGAGTGATCTAAATGTCATTTACCCTCATCTGACCGATCTGAAACTTGGTCGATATACTTGCTGTAATGAAAGATCAACTTCGACATAGTCACGCGCAGTCACGCATAGTCACGCACAGTCACGGAGAGATTAAAACCCCACTTCCCCTCATCTGATGGATCTGAAACTTTGTCCATAGACTTGTTGTGGCCAAAGATTGATTTTAAGATAGTCACACAGTCACGCACAGTCACGGAGATATTCAGAACTCATATGCATAAGGAAAGAAAGAGTTTTAATAAAAACTTTGTTTTTATGGGTTAGATTATTAAGTATTAAATTTAATATAATTCTTAAATCAATAAATATAAGATATGCAACCACGTTGAAAAATGTGGAATAAAAAACACAAAATATCCGATTAAAAATATACAAAAAGTTACAACAACAAATCGATGACATACTGGCCTACTGACAACAATCATGCATTTGCATGAAATTTATAAGAATTGTTATAAGAACTGTTTTTTAATTCTTAACTATTTTAAAATGTAACAGACTTTGTTGACAAACAATCTTAAAAACATAATTCGTTTAAAATGAAAGTTCTTTTGATAGCAAAATTTTTTCAGTCTACCATTCAGTGTCTTTATAAAAATTATTTATACTAATTCAATTGATGCAGCTAAATTAAAATCAGTATAAAATGCAACAACTATTTATATTAGAACAACATATTTTAAGAAGAAATTATAAAATCAGATATTGTGATAAATTATTAGTTACCATGATAAAAATAATTTAGTATTTGGAATTATTTTTCGGTTATAACAAAAAACCTGCAAACACTTTACATGTTGTGATATTTGTAGCCAAAATAAAAATCAAATTCTTTTGTAAAAATCAAATCAGAAAGTGATATGTTTAATCCAACAGAATAATTTAATTTATTTGTCATTTTGGGAAAATAAATAACGACGAATTAAAAAATTATATCTGATAATTTAATTAAATTTAAACACTTATGTAAATGAAGTACATTAAGTTCCTTATCCTGTGGTCATTTGTTTTTATTATTGTTAGTTTTTTCGTCACAATTATTTTAAGCAATTTTTGTTGCATTTTCTAAGTTGTGACATAAAAGTTACATTGTCAACGGATATTGGTGTAAAAACTAACATATATACAATTTGTATATCAATGTCAATTTAATAAGATTTACTCTTTTAGAATATATTATGTGTGGACAATGAATGCTTGCAATGAAAAGTGAAATTGAAGGGTATCGTCCCACTCGACCCTACTAAGCAACCATATGTTAAAGCAGCGAATTCTTTCGACCATAACCGCCTTAGTGTTTCCTGTCATTAATGTTTGCGCGAAAGTATTTACCGTGGTTTACTCATCGGATAACTAATGTCGAGACTTCGAAGAGCCAATATGAAATGCTCGTAGAACCTATCAAAGTTGTGAAGGTTTTTAAAATAAGCCTGTCCAGGCAGCTGGAAAAGGCGCTTCCACGTTGGCATCTAAGAAGACTGCTCAATAATCTCCCGGAAATTCAAAGAAGTAAATTAGCAAATAATTAATAATTGAACTGATAAATATTATATTTGGTTTTGAATTTTGTTTTTTATTCCATATTTCGCTATCTCCACGCTTTATATTTCATAAAGTAGGGTAGCATTTTTCTTATTTGTAACAATTGTTACTCATAAAAAATATTCCTAAAGATGCCATCCAGTGGATAGCTAAATCTATATATATATAATGGAATGTGTGTTTGTTTATTTGTTTGTTTGTTTGTTTGTACCTTATAGGAGACCAAACATCTTGACCGATCTTCCTAAAATTTTCACAGAATTTAACTGGGACTCTGGCATGATTAATAGGGTACTTTTTTTTCGACCACGCCCACTTTTACGCCCACTTTTTTAAAATTATGTAATTGCTCCCATATAGTTTTTAACAGTCTTACTTCAAATTGTATACACATTATACTCCAGGCGAGGTAGAAATAAACATTTCTTACGCCACGCCCCCTTTCACGCCCCTTTTCACGCCAAATTTTGTTTGAAAGTTTAAAACTTTTTGTTCTCTGTACAAATTTGTTCCTTTTCTTTTTTTTTTTTTGGTAGTATATTGCTCTTAATACTGTTAACGTCGCCATATAGCTATGAACCACGCCCACTTCACTGCCCCCTTTTTTTAATTCAGATACTTACTTATACCACTAAAAATGTTTGCTATACAAAATACTTTTTTGTAATATGTATTTACCTAAAGTTTTATACACTTTTTATTTACAGGTAAGGTAGCGATACATTTTTTTATTACCAAATCCCCCTTCATCGCCCCATTTTACCTTAAATTATAATTAGTCTGCTTTCAATCTATATATATAAAAATGAATGTGTGTTTGTTTGTGCTTCATAGGAGGCCAAACCCCTCAACCGATCTTCCTGAAATTTTCGCAGCGTGTTACTGTGACTCTGAAAGGAATAATAGGCTATATAAATTTTGGACAAAGGGGCGGTGCAACGCCCATATAACCCAAAACTTTAAATCGTCATATCTCGGGAACTTTATGACCTACAGCGGTCATATTTGGTACATATAGTATTAGCATGAACAGAAATACATACCAGGAGAAAAGTGGGAGGGACCACGCCCCTTTTTAGAAAAATAAAAAATCGTAATATCTTCTAAACTACTGGAAGGATCGTCATGAAATTTTAACAAAAGGATATTTTTGCGAAATAATAAGTCTTTAACTATATAAAGTTGTTAGTGGGCAAAGGGGCGTGGTCCGGCCCTTATAACCCAAAATTGAAAATCGTCATATCTCGGCCATTTTTTAACCTACGGCGATGATATTTGGTATATATCGTATTGAAATTAATAGAAATAGTACTACAAGAAAACTGTGCGGGACCACGCCCTTTTTAGAAAAATTAAAATCCATAATAACTTCTAAGCCCTTGACTATATAAAGTTGTTAGTGGACAAAGGGGCGAGGCCCCGCCCATATAACTCAATATTTGGCATGGATTGATTTGCTTAATAAGGTGTTTTCTTAAATAGGTATACATTCCAGGCGAAAGTCGGCGGGCCACGTCCCTTTGTTTCCGATTTGTATGAAGCCAGACCTGTACAACATTCTTTCTTAAACTTTCACAGTGTGAAACTTTCACTCACTACACCCAATTTTTTATATTCGATTATTGATGTGCCAGGCTTTCCACCACATGTGCTACAACTCTAAATTGGAGTGCCCATTATTTTACTGCGCAATGTCGATCCACCACGGCTTTGCAATGGCACTCGACTTGCAGTAAAAAAATGCTAAATAATTTAATGGAAGCGACAATTATAACAGGAAAATATAAAGGAACAGATGTACTTTTGCCACGCATTCCAATGATCCCAACTGATTTACCATTCGACTTCAAACGATTACAGTTTCCTGTTCGATTAGCGTTTGCGATGACTGTTAACAAAGCTCAAGGTCAATCTATTCAAGTTTGCGGTTTAAATTTAGCAAATCCATGTTTCTCGCATGGACAGCTTTATGTTGCATGCTCACCTGTAGGGAAACCCACCGACTTATATGTTTATGCTCCAGATGGACAAACTAAAAATATTGTGCATCCTAAAGCATTGCAATAATTAATTTTAAATTAAATAAATAATATTTTGTTAACGTATAAATATTTTCTTTATTTTGTTTTATAGAATAAAAAAGAAGATTCAAAACCAAGAATTGGCCTTAAGCTTAATTATTTTATCATTTAATAACAAAAAGGTCGAAGAAACTCTTATATTTATTACAATACAAATTTTTATCTCCCTATCATTTCCAGAGGACGTCATCAGACACTAATAGCTTAGGCAGGAGTATATGACATGATATTTTCAGAACTGATATATTTTGAGGTGGTTTTAGAACAGGCCTTTAACGAATATAGTATATCGCCATATATTATATAGCCAGCTGCTAATAAAACGTTTCACAACAAACTAAAGCGAAATACAAATCCTTATGATCCAAAATATTTTCAGGAATTTTTTAAGAATATTTTGAGAACCCTTCGGGGTCGCGCAAATCGATTTTATAAAAAAAATACATTTTTTTTTGTTCTTTATTTTCACGTAAAAGCAATAACTCTCAAGTTCAAACTTCGATAAATCGAGAAATAGGCAATTTTCAATAGATCATTGGCAATATATTGAAATACATATATTGAAATGGCAACTTATTGAAATGGGTGCATGTTCGGGCCCAGCCCCCATACAAATATCCCTTCAATTGCCCTAAAGTCCAGATTATTATATAAGATTATTATTATTAAGATTATTATATTAAGTTTGTGTATGTTTATTATAAACCTAAATTATTTATGAGTGCCAAAATAAAGAGTATATGACACATATTAGTCATAGTACCCATATAAAGCTGCCTTCCGATATTTACTTTTATCGCTTTAAGTACTATCGGTATGTCGTATTATATTCAAATTTGGGTTTTATATATTTATTTTTGGAACACACTGTCTTGACCGACTATAACTTTCTAATTTGTTTTATAACACAGTAGCGCTTGAAACAAGTCCAATTGTAAGAATTGAATTTCTCGCTATAATTAACAAAATTGACATAAATAAATTGAATACCCTTAATGTGAGCGCTGATGAGAAATGATTTCTATCTTTTATAAGCAACTTAAAACACGTTGCAAGTAAATGATGCGTGATTTTTATGATTTTTCAAAAAAAAAAAAAAAAATGTATTTAGTTTTTTCTTTAATAAAACAAATATTAAATACAAAAAAGTATTTATAAAGGTCAAAATACTTAATGTACTGTTTTAGTTATATTAAACTCTTTCAAGACATTATTTGAATCAGAATAATGTATAAAATTTTAAATATTCTATTTTTTATATCAATACTGGCGACAGCCAGTTTGGCGAGTGAAAAGGCCATAAGCAAATGCGATAAAAGTCCTTTAAGTGAATTAACATTTCAGTTGAGCGGCAGTAGTCTTTCGTGGCCTTGTGATTCTACAAAAAATATTTACGTTCAATCCGGTCGTTATGTGCCACGCAATGTTATCGTAACTCGAGCTCAACTTCAACGTGATTCAGCTTTTGTGGCATTGCCGCGTTACAAACAAGGTGTACCCTTCACATTGGGTAAAGTGAATTTGAAAAAGGGTCAGTGTTTAACGAAAATCGCCCCCTACCCATGTTGGGCCATTCAAGAGGAGGGTAATTGTCAGGCTCTTCAGTCAGTTGTTGACATTGCTATAGATCAAAATGTAAGTAAATAGTTTGGTTAAGTGACGGTTTATTTTGCATTGATTTTATACACACGCTTCATTAGAATATGGGCTACATTCAGAACGTCAGTCTATTTGTAACATTTTTAAAAATTCACAGGAGACTGCATGTTCATAGTCATTCTTTAGTGAAAACGTTTGTGTCGATGTCAATTGTTTTGTTCTCATACAATTTGAAACAACAATGGGTGCAAAATTTCATATTCTTACTCTTACTTTGACTAAGATCATTAAAAGTGTCTTAGTCCAGCTGTACTGGATGATGGACTCCTTTTACTCGGGCTTCTATTATTTTATTTTAAATTTTATTTGTCAACATTGTGTAGGGCATTCAAAGATTCGTTAAACTCGAATAAAATGCTTTTGCTTGTTTATATTCAGCTAATTATTATTTATTTGTTTTATGTTTTTGAATAATTTATTGAAACTTGATGCCTACATTATTATTGTTTGATAATTTATATTCAATAAGTGTATCTTATTTAAAAATAATTTCAAATGATATATTATCATATGCATTGTGGCAACGACACATAAAGGAAACATAAATTTGTGACAATATCATTGAAAGACATGAACAAACAAAATTATTTCTATCTTGCAGGATAGTCAATTTAAAATAAAATATACAATAGGTCGTTTCACCAAAAATGATTTGGTATTTTTAATTTTGCATCTCTTAAGCGGGAATATGAATTCTTATGACCCAAATGATTTCTGAGAATTTTTCAAGGTCGGTACGGAGTCACTGAAAAGGAGTTCATCAAAAAAAAAAGAATTGAGGTTATGAAATATCACAGTTTTTATACCCCATACCAGAGTATAATGACTTTGTATTGATGTTTGTAACTACCAAAATAATTTGACTCAGAAACACTTTCTGAGTCAATTTAGCGATGTCCGTACGTCTGTCTGTGTGTCTATGTAAACTTTATAATCAAACTACAGGTCGCAAATGTGAACCTATTCTGATGAAATATGGTAATGTAAGCTTCTATCGGCCATAGCATGACAGCTGTTGAAATTAGTGAAAATCGGTTCATGACAAATTTTCTTATAGATCTCGGTCAAACTGGGTTTGTGTTTTTTTATTACTCCCATTAATCAGTAGTCCAAAAATAAACCCTATAGGACAATTCTTTGTCACAGCCCCCATATAAAGCTGCTTCCCGATCTTCACTTAAATCTATCAAAAAATACTGATTTTTCTCAAATTTGTTATTTATACATATATTTTTTCAAAAAATAAATGACCTTACCAAATATGTTCATAATCGGTCCATTTTTCGAACTAGTCCCCATATAAATATAGCATCCCAATTAGTTGGGCCTAGGAGATAGAGTCTCTAAAAACATGGTATGGGTATCGTATAGTCGTTCCATAATTTTCTTATAGTCGACTAAAATTTTCTTACTTGTTTATTTTTCTCTAGTGTTTACTTTCGCAAATCCAGATAAATCTTGTACTATTTTAAAAAAATAAACAATTTTAAAATGACCTTAAAATTAATAACTAAAGAAATAATGAATATTTGTGTAAATCCGTTAGATGGGAGTTCAAAATTCATTTCATTTAATAGCGATATTATTTTGAAAAATTCCAACTCTTTTGGAACAAGTCGTATCGCAAAGCGTCTCATGTCCAAAACATCAACCAAAAGGGCGCGAACTGATTGGTAAGCTATATTTATAACGACGAAGCACCATTTCAGTCCCTTTATCGATGTTTTGTTCATTTAAAGACGTGACCGGAACGAACAATTTTAAATATTTTTTACAACTCAGATGCCCATATTTTCCACAAAAAGGTTCCCCATAGGCTTTCCGAACATGAAAATTTTAGACGAGTTCTCTCCAGAATAGAGTAAAGGACAGTACTGCCACCTTTTTATTTCAATATCTACAAGACGGGGATTTCAAATAGGACATTCCTGACCCTCTTTTGTAGATTGTACTCACATATTTTTTAGACGATTTTTGTCTATTTCATGTCACATATTGAGGCCATGGTCGGGTATATTCACATATTTTATTACCAATGAATTGAAATGTAGATCTCTCCTATTGACTAAAAGAACTAAGAATGTTGTTTTGGAAATCCAAAGAGGGTAAAAATAGCAAAATAAATGGGGGAAAATCGGTACCTCTTGTAACATCTAAAGAAATGAGTGTAGGAATGTTAAATTTGGTATGTACCCGTGCATTAAATTAAACAACAGAACATTTCTCTGAAATTCGACCGCTTATGGGGTAAAAACGACCAAATATGTAAATATTATACAATCTGAAATTTGGTATGAAAATTCAATTCGGCCGATAAGCAAACGGACAAAAATTAAAAAAAAATTGTGTTAATCTTTTTAAAAATTATTTTAGCATTATGAAATTAGGCTATATACCTATCCACCAAACACACAAACTTCAGTCAAAGAGATTTTATTGGAAATTCGATTTTTTAAATAGTACCTTTTCTTAATATATAATATATTCTTAAAAAGCTTTTTCCAAAATAAAAATACGTTTTTATGAAAATTCCTTTTCGTTAGAAATAAATTTTTTTTTTAAAAGTAAATTTTCTTAAAGAGTACATTTTCTTAAAAAGTACCTTTTCTTAAAAAAAGTAAATTTTCTTAAAGAGTACATTTCCTTAAATAGTACGTTTTCTTAAAAATAGCTTTTCTTTAAAAAGTGGCTTTCCTTAAAAAGTACCTTTTCTTTCAAAAGTACCTTTTCTATAAAAAGTAAATTTTCTTAAAAATAGCTTTTCTTTAAAAAGTGCCTTTCCTTAAAAGGTACCTTTTCTTTAAAAAGTAAATTTTTTTTTAAAAAGTACATTTTCTTTTGAAAGTACCTTTTCTTAAAAAGGATCATTTCTTAAAAAATTAAAAAGTACCGTTTCTTAAAAAACTAACAAAATATCTTAAAACGCTTAAAATGCTTTAAAGCGCTTAATTTTGAATATTATTAAACTCCAAAAACTTATACTTAGACATATGAGTAACAGTTAATCATACGCATACGTTCAGTGTTATACTTTCATCGAATCAGCGAGTCATTGTGAGCGCAACTATATATTAAGATTATGTGAACTTATGTAAAAATTTAATTATTGAGATAAACCCACTTTTCGGATTATATTTAATATAATTATGTACGTATAGTATATCAAGTACTACTTAATATGCATGGAATACAATTTCATCCAATTTGTTGATTTCCGTACACTAGTGTAAGTTAATTTTACTATGAGCAAAGTGAGAAATGATTGGAAATATTTCAAAAACAAAAGTTCAACTGCGGTCACCTAAATACTATTTGAAGTGTTACTGCCAAAACATATTTTCACATACATGTATGTTTGGCATGATTTATGTTTGGTTATTAGGATGGAGTGTCTTTGAATGCCAGGCCACGGTGCAGAGGGTATATAGATGAGTTCGTCATTCTGTTTGTAATAATTATGTAAAAAAAGATCTGGACCCCATAAAACATATACATTCTTCATGCTTATAACTAGCAGAGTTGATATAGCGATAATTGTCTTTCCGTCTGTGGGAGTCACAATCACGGCCGGAATAGGTCAGCTGGGTTGCTCGTTTTTAGTGAAAATTATTCACTTACATTGGTTCAATAGATCCCGAGATTTCACTAAAAAATTAAAATACGTCTTGAAAAAATATAATTTTTCTATGCTGATCTTTTATTTATTTATTACGTCAGCTACAATATTTTTTATAATATCAGCTATATATGAAATATATTGTTGTTGTTGTTATGGTCATTGTAGTTGTATCATATGTTTCATGAGTGCAAATATATGGATATACTCCACGAGACATTTTAGCTCAGGCTAATATTATAAATTGTATACAATTTATAATTTTTTGATGACTTCAGAATATTTTTTTATAGAAAAACTCCTAGGTTAGAAGTTTTAAGTACCTTTATAAATATTTTCAAGCGCCCCGGTAGGTGAATAGGTAGCGTGCTCGAATATCATGCGGGGTCGTGGGTTCGATTCCCACCAGAGGCTTTGGTCTGTCGCTGCAAAAACCAGCCAAATGGTCTTTGTCACCCGGCTTATGTCTGGACCCAAATTAGAATACAAATTTACTTTGTATTGTAATTAATATAAAATAAAAAAAATAAATAAATATTTTCCTCATGAATTCGTTTCAAGTTTATTCTTTAATATTTGTCAGATCCTAATATTACCAAATCAAATCTAACAAAGCTTAAGAAAAGTTTAAAAAAAATTAATTTCCATAGACTTGATAAAAAATATATAACTAAGTCTGGCAACCCTTGCTTTAAAAAAAAAAATTCACATACAAACCATACATGGGACTAATTCATTAGGTGCACAATTTCATTGGAATTAAATTGATGTCAATGCCAATTAAATTTTTGGGCTTACAATTACGTTTATCAATGCCAATGGTTTTATATAAATTAATTAAAATTTATGCGCCGTATTTATGGTGACAGTGGTATCAGGAAAGGCCATGAATATTTTTTGCTTGAAAAAGTGGGTTAATATTTGTTTTTTTGTAATTGCTTCCTTTAACTTGTTTTAAAGCTTTATACATTTCATATAATTGGTTGAAACAATGCCAATTGAAAAAAATTTTTACCATTAAATGGCTAAAACTAACAAACAAAAAATTTCTTCGCTTCAAATGCGTCATCTCAAATATATGTAAAAGTGCATATGTAGGTATGTACAAAACCGTACATCACATATGACAACTCTTACGAAAACTGAGAATAGTGGAAATTAGAAGTATAAATGCAAAAAATATTCAAAATTCAAAAATAACGATTGTTTGTTTGGACAGAGTTGTATCTTCTGAAATTAATACAAAGTAAAGCTGTAGTGTACGAAAACTGAATCTAACCACACTGCTCGTAGGCCTGACTTTAGGTGAGTGTGTTAAAGCGCTGACCAAAAAGTGCAAGTACGAGTGTTCATAGTTCAAAACCTCACGGCCGCCCTAAGTAGAAAAAATTTTCATATAGAAACAATCTATTCAATTAAAACATAACAATTATCACAATGTTCAATAAATCGCTGATGAAGGCTGAAATGCCAGACACCGGTCCGCTTAAGAATACAGTGCAGTTATGAATTTTTGAAATATATGCTTTCTTCTTCTTTACCACGCACCATTTAAACAAAATTAAAATTTGCATTAATTGCAATATGTGTGAAAAATTACTAAAACTAACAAACAGGCAATGAAATTTGTTTAGCAATTTAATGCTAATAAAATCTCAATGACAATGTTAAATTCACTAGTACTCGTATGATACAAACAAACCAACTCGAGTCGGTATAGCGATTTCCGTCTGTATGTCCATGCTTCTGTCTGTTGAAGTCATGCTCATTCACAAAATAAACCATATACGTAGGTAAACTTCGGATAATATTGTTTGCTATTATTTCGAGCAGGTTTCTATTGAAAATGGGGTAAATCCGTTATCATTGTTACATGGTATGTCCAAAAATATGAAGATACCTCTAAAAAATTTTAAAAATTCGGTGTGTTTGTTGTAATAATTTATTATTAAGTTTACCAAATTGATTACTTTTTTTGTTTACATCTTCTTATATATAATACAGTGGACCCTCGGTTAACGTACACAATTGGTTCCAGCATCTTGTTCGTTATGCAAAACGTTCGTTAAGCAAAACAATTATTCCCATATAAATCAATGTAAAATAAAATAATGCGTGCCAGGTCGAAAAAATACACTCTAATATGTTTCAATTTGAACTTCTATTGAAAGAAAGTAACATAAAATGCATCAAAACTTTCAAAGAACTGAAAAAATACACCAAAATATTTTAAGATCAGCTTTTATTGAAAGAAGTTATATGAAACGTATAAAATTTTTTAAGGAACTGAATATATATTGGACGGAAGGAGACAATCTGAAATGAAAAAAAGAAAGAGTTTGGAAAAGAAAAATTTTTTTATAATGGGTACATGCATACCTAGTTTTTTTAAACAAAAAACTGTCCAGAGTCGTTTGTTTCTGACGTCGCTTCGAAATTTGTTGAAAATGAGACACAGCATTATCGTTGAATAATTCTGTTGTACGTATAGCCTCTGTCTGATTGGGGGATGCTTTTTAACGTATGATGCCACAGACTCCCATGCTTTGAGCATTTCTCTGATTGCACTAGACGGTTGCTGTTCTTCTGTTATCTCCTCGTCTGATAAAGTCTGCTTCTCAATATCTTGCTGTAAAGCACATTGCAATTCTACAAGCTCTTCGGTAGTCTGATCTTCGCTGCGCTCTGCTATAAGCTCAGCGATGTCATTGCTATCCACCTCTACCCCAATCTGGTCAGCCAAAATTATAATTTCGTTGGTTATTGGATCCGTAGATACTGCGTCGAGTCCTTCAAATATGCATTCGGCAAAGCGTTCGGGCCAAACTTTTTTCCAGGAAGATTCGAGTGTTCTCTTAGTAACGCCTTTCCATGGCTTTTCAATAATTCTGAGACAACTAACAATGTGGAAGTGATCTTTCCAAAACTCTTTTAGAGTGAGATTGGTTTTCTCAGTCACATCAAAGCAATGCTGGAAAAGTTCTTTAGTGTAGAGCTTCTTGAAGTTAGAAATAACTTGCTGATCCATGGGCTGAAGCAGTGGGGTTGTATTAGGAGGCAAAAAGCGAATTTTGATGAATTTCAACTCTTCAATGAGATCATCTTGTAAACCTGGTATATGTGAAGGAGCGTTTTCCATAATAAGCAAGGCACGAAGAGGCAAATCGTTTTTTAAAATTCTCGAACCACCCCTTACTTACTTTGAATTCTTCTCCTCTGGCTGTTGATGTTCCCGGTGACTTTTCAATAAGATTGGTGAATATCGTTTTAGCCTCACCACCTCAAGCTTGTCCTTATTCATGAGGATAGTAGAAATCGTTGATTTCCATAAGTTGAACGTACGTCCTAAATCAGCCACACCCAAACCTTGTTTATGTTTTTCAATGATCTTGAGTTTCATTTCAATAGTTATTTTGGCTCTTTTATTTTTCTCTTTCTCCGAATGTTTTTTTGAAGGCATTTACGTATGTTATTTTGAAATTTTTATAAAAACAAAATTAAAAATAGAACAGTTGTTTGTTTCAACACGTCTTGTTACGCACACAGGTGATACAATTATGCACAAAAATAAAATAAAATGCACAATTATGAAACAAACGCTAAAAAAAAAAGACAGCACTATAATGTGTATTCGGGGTTTCCCCTGACCCAGACAGAAATTTGCAATGCAATTTTCGTTGGTCGTTATGCGAAACTCCGTTCGTTAACAGAAACTTTTTTCCCAAAAAAATATGTTCGTTATGCGAAATGTTCGTTATGCGGAGCGTTCAGTAACCGAGGGTTCACTGTATATAAAAATGAATGTGTGTTGGTTTGCGCTTTATAGCAGGCCAAACCCCTGAACCGATCTTCCTGAAATTTTCACAGTGTATTACTGTGAGCCTGGAAGGAATAATAGGCTATATAAATTTTTGATTGGACAATGGGGCGGTGACACGCCCATATAACCCAAAATTTGAAATCGTCATATCTCGGGAATGTTTTGACCTACAGCGGTCATATTTGGTACATATGGTATTGGCATGAATTGAAATACACACCAGAAGAAAAGTGGGCCGGACCACGCCCCTTTTTAGAAAAATAAAAAATCGTAATATCTTCTAAACTACTGGAAGGATCGTCATGAAATTTTCACAAGAGAATATTTTTGCGAAATAATAAGTCCTTAACTATATAATGATATTTGGTATATATCTTATTGAAAAATTAAAATCCAAAATAACTTCTATTAAGTCCTTGACTATATAAAGTTTCTAGTGGACAAAGGGGCGAAGCCCCACCCATATAACTCAATATTTGGCATGGACTGATTTTCTAAATAAGGTGTTTTCTTAAATAGGTATACATTCCGTGCGAAAGTCGGCGGGCCACGTCCCTTTGTTTCCGATTTGTAGGAAGCCAGACCTGTACACCATTCTTCCTTAAACTTCCACAGCGTGAAACTTTCACTCACTACACCCAATTTTTTATATTCGATTATTTCTTACATCACTTACAATATTTCACATACAAACAATTTTATTAACTGCTTTACATCAAATTTGAAATGCACTCGGGTAACCCCAATCTTATTTTACCACGACTGACAAACATATGATTATTTTATTGGTGCCTTCAATAATTATTAGATGATAATAATTTTCGAACTCGCCCACTTCTACACACACTTTTTTCTATTAAAAGGTAATTTCTAATATCACTAAAAATATTGATTAAAAGGTTTATAACGACTTTACCTCAAATTTCAAATACATATTAATTTAAATACTGTGGCAACCCCATTCTCATTCTCCCACAACTGAGTGCCAAACAGCTGATTGTTTTAATGTTGCTTACAGCATTTTTACTTTAGCCTCAATGCATTTGCAATAGTGATTTTGACAGAAGTTCAAGTTTTTTTAAGCTTAAATTATTTTTTGGCTAAATTTGTTTCAAATTCTTTCAAAAAGTTAAAAATATACTCTAAAAAGTTATTATAATCGAAGTTTCAATTAAGTGAGAAACTAAATTAAAATAAAAAAATGCCTCCAAAAAAAGCATCACTTTCGGCACGTACCACAAAATCATTGAAAATGATATCCCAAAGAGCAAACGAAACGCCTGAAGAACTTGAGGCACGCCTTGAAATTGAACGATCTCGAGCCTCTACCTCTAGGGCTGCAGAGATTTTACAGCGACGTGAAGCACGCCTAGAAATTCAGCGATCCCGCACATCAACATCAAGAGCTGCCGAGACATCCAATCAACGTGATGCTGGATTTAGGAAACGGAAAAATGCTAACTGATCCAACAACAAACTGTATCACATTTCCATCTAACTTTTGTAAAATGGCACTATCTGCTGAAGAATTAATCAATAGTGTATTTCCCAATATTGAACGCAATTTCAAAAACAAGTAATGGCTATGTGAACGAGCGTTACTTGCCGCTAAAAATATTGATGTTAATTCCGTAAACAATGCCATTTTTAACAAAATCAACGAAACTGCAACAACGTACAAGTCTATCGATACTGTTACGAGAGCATAAGATGCCGTTAATTATCCTGTTGAGTTCTTGAATTCACTCGATGTGCCAGGCTTTCTACCACATGTGCTACAACTCAAAATTGGAGTGCCCATTATTTTACTGCGCAATATCGATCCACCACGTCTTTGCAATGGCACTCGACTTGCAGTAAAAAAAATGCTAAATATTTTCATAGAAGCGACCATTATAACAGGAAAATATAAATAACAAAGCTCAAGGTCAATCTCTTCAAGTTTGCGGCTTAAATTTAGCAAATCTATGTTTCTCGCATGGACAGCTTTATGTTGCATGCTCACGTGTAGGGAAACCCACCGACTTATATGTTTATGCTCCAGATGGACAAACTAAAAATATTGTGTATCCTAATGCATTGCAATAATTAATTATAAATTAAATAAATAATATTTTGTTAATGTATAAATATTTTTTTTTATTAAATTTTTTTTTATAACGATGAGGGGTAGCGAAGCACACCGGGTTAAGCTAGTATAATATATAAAAATTGAGTTGTGTATGTTTGTTTGTTTGTCTGTTTGTTTGTTTGTTTGTTTGTTTGTTTGTGGTTTATAGGAGACTACACCACTGGACCGATCGTCTTGAAATTTTTACAGTAGGTAACTGCCTATCGGGAAGGAAAAATAAGCTATATGGTACTTCCCATACAAAGTGAATTTTTAACATCTAGCTTTAACATATCATATCTGGAGTACTGCGACAGTAAGAGTTCTGAAACTATGTACATGTACATATTTAAATAATTCGAAGAGTTGCGGAAAAATGGACGTGATCTGACCAATGGGCGTGGTACCTTCCATACAAAGGAAATATTAAATGTCTAATATCTAGAGTGCAGTAATAGGTAAAGTCTTGAGACTTTGTGTGAGTTCATAAGTTATCAACGTTAGTACTCGAAAAGAAATGGGCAGAATCCGATCAGTGGGCGTGGTACCTCCTATACAAAGGAATTACATATATCTGAAGTACTGTAATAGTGAAAGCTTTGGAACTGTGAGTTCATGAGTTATTAACTTCCCATCAAAAAATGGGCGGGATTGGACCAGTGGGCGTAGTACCCCCCATACAAGGTAAGTATTTAATATAATATAACTGGAGTACTATAATAGTGAAAGTCTTTCGACTTTGTTGGAGTTCATAAGTTATTAATGTGAGTAGTTGGCCAAAAAATGGGCGGGATCAGACTAATGAGCGTGGCACCTCCTATACAAAAAAATAGCTTTCTACAAAACGTATTCCAATAGTATTAAAAGTATTAAGTTTAAGATACTGTTGTTTAGTTTCACATTTAACTTCAGCTTTATGTGAAATATTTATTTGTTAGGATACTACGAATCCCAATTAACCTGATGCAAATGTGATATTTATACCCTATACCACTATGTGGTTTGGGTATAATGACTTTGTGCTGCTGTTTGTAACAACCAAAAATATTTGACCTAGACCCATCTTTAATTATACCGATCGAATCAGAATCACTTTCTGAGTTGATTTAACAATGTCCGTCCGTCCGTCCGTCCGTCCGTCTGTGTGTCCATGTAAAGCTTGTAATCAAACTGCAGGTCGCAAATATGAATATATTTTGATGAAATTTGGTATGTAAGCTTTTATCTGCCATGGGATGAACGCTATTGAAATTGGTGAGAATCGGTCCATGTTCAGACCTAGCCCCCATACAAATTACCCATATGAAATCGACATAAATTGCCATAAGATCCAAATTGTCATATAGATCTTACTCAAATTGGGTTTGTATGCGTTCATTACATCCACTAATGAGTAGTCCAAAAATGATCCCTTTGACCCCATATAGAGCTGCTTCCCGATCTTCAGTTAAATCTATTAAAAAACAAAAATATTGCACTGATTCTTCTCAAATTTTGTTTGTACATATTTTTGCAAAATACAAGAGACTTTACCAAACATGATCAGGATCGGTCCATTTTTGGACCTAGTCCCTTTATAGATATAGCATCCGATATGAACTTTTTCATATCTGCAGCCAAAAAAATTAATAAAAATCGCACTCAAATTTGGTTTATGCTTATTTTCTATGTCGAAGTAGTTGGACCGAAAGATAGGGTCTCTAAACCATGGTATAGGGTATCATATAGTCGGTCTAGACCGACTATAATTTTCTTACTTGTTTTTGCATGAGTTGATTAAAATAAACGACAAATTAATTTATAATATAAAAATTTATATTTAAATACATTTACCGAAAATGTATAGAAACAAAATTACTCCACATATCTTAAAAAATTTCCGTTTTAGATATATTTAATTTACTCTGTCTGTTTGTTTTTTTGTTTGAGTGGGGATATTTTAACTAAAACTTCGAGACTAGCTAGAGGTCTGAAACTTTCAAGTTGTTGATTTCACGATTTGTAATTATTTTTCCACCATTTTTCCGACTCGGAAGATCCGAGTCGTTATGTTAACTGTAAAACTCGATATGAAAATATTAAAATGATCCAGTTGATATTCTTTTAAATTTCATCGTTTTCATAACCATTCATAACAAAAGTATATTCCGTACTCGACCCTTCGGATATAGAATCATCGCTTGACGCAAAACTTGTGTCATTGTAATTCTGATATTCCTGTTCCTGTTAATGGGTCAAAAATAAAATGACCAACAAAACCAATTTCTTCAAAGTGGATGACAGTTCGGCGTTTATTCTTCTTTATATTATTACATTATTACCTTTTAAATATTTTTGTTTCAAATGTTTCAATTTTAAATGTACGCGTTGAAGAACATGTTCTGTTTTTTTAGCAGTATACGTGCAAGAAAACGAACTTAAAATAAAGCTACTCTCGAATCTGTGTGGTTTTTGTGTGTTCGAAACAAAAAATACGTGATAGAAAAATGTTCGTGTAGATAACGAAATATTAAAACGAAACACATTCATGATTGTGTTTGGCACCGTACAAAATTTAGAAACACGCATAATTGATATGAAAGTAAAAATATGTATTGGCTGCTTTAGAACAGAAGATTGTGTGTTTCATGTGTGTATTTTCTGAACCATGAATAAAATCTTATATACCATCAACTATATATTTCATATGTGACCTGTAATTTGAACACAAGGATTGTATAGGCACACAGATAGATATTTAGACATTTCGACGGACATCGGATATTATATCGACTAAAAGGCAATATACATTGTCCACAGGGTGATATGCATATCGCATTATAATGTGTCTGTTCCTAAGAGATAGAAAATTGGAAATGGAAACTAAATTAAACAAAAATTTATTTGTATTTTTTTCTAACCCTGAACGAAAATAAATACCATGCAGAAATGTTGGTTCAGTGGACAAACATAATTATATTGGCCTAAATAATTGTATGCAACCACTTGTCTATAATTATCAATTATTTTAAATTAATATTTACAAAATTTATTGTTGACTCTTTTCCCTCTCTCTCTCTTTCTATACTTTAAGGGTCTTTTGTGGGCTTTGGATGTGGGCCTTGTAAATACTTTGGAACAGCCCATACGTCGCTGTAGTCCGAAAATTGTTGCCATTAATACAGCTGATGGTAAGGTTGTCAAGAGTATTGATTTGAGTGATTTGGTTACAGCCGAATCACGCTTACAATTTCTAGTTGTGGATTATGGATCAGATAACAAACCTTTTGTGTAAGTAATTTTCAGATATTTTTTATGTTATTTTTTTTTTTTATTATACACATTGCAAAATATATAAATACAATTTTGATTCCTCCTGAGTGATACTGCGCGGAAAATCACATATTGCACGACAGTTTTAAAGGCTTATAAGGACAAGCAAATATTCATATCTATCTATAATATTAATAGGCAAGGCGATTTCTTGTGACATATTTAACTTTGTCAATTTTACCCCGACTTTGACCAAACATACCTCATTTGAAAGGTTTTTTCTTTTAGCTGTCCACCAGATTTACAGATTTTTACATTTTTAAATTTTTTTGAAGTAAAATGCATGTAAAGTTTCTGTTTACACATGCACAAAATTATACAATGCTGTGTGTGTGTTTATTAAATTTGTTAAGGTGGACATAAGCCAATAACGACAATAACGCAATCGATATTTAAAAAGTGTTGAATTGTGAATTGGCTAAAATTGAATAGCATACCTTTAGGGTCTTATAAAAAAATTTATTAAATGAAAAAATAAAATTTTGTAGAATTTAAAATTTTTGAATTTGGAGGGCTGGGCTCTGCTAGTATAGAAAAAAGAGAAAGTATGTATGTTTGTGTGTTTGTAACTTATAGGAGGCTTAGTGTGTCTCTGAAAGGAACTGTAAATTTTTTGATATTTTTAGTGGGCTGTGCACCTTCATACAAACTCAATTTTTTATATCAAATATATTGAGTACTATGACAGGCAGAGCTTAGCAAATATGTGTGGGATCACCTATTATTAACGCTAGTAGTCGTGCCGAAAATGGGCAGGATCGCATAAGTCGGTGTGGCATCCCCATACAAAGTAAGTATTTAATATCATATATCTCGAGTACTATGACAGAGATAGCTTTGCAAATTTGTCCGCGGTCAACTATTAGTAATGTGGGTAGTCCGACAAAAAATGGCACCCCATACAAAGCAAATATCAAATGTCATATGTCTGGAGTACTTTAATAGAGAGAGCCTTGCGACTTTGTGTGAGGTCATAAGATATTCATGTGATTAATCGAACAAAAAATGGGTGTGATTAGAGCAGTGGACGTGGCACCGCCCATACAAACTAAATATTTGATATCGTATAACTGGAGTATTGTAAGAGGGAAAGGAGCGGGATAGGAGTAGTGGTTGTGGCACCTGATATTCAAAAATATGTGAAGTACTTGAAACAGACAGTCTTGAAACTTTTGGCAAGTGCATTGATTACCAATGTGTGTAGTCGTGGAAAATATGAGCGTAATCGCCATATTTAAGACAAGTCGTTAATTGTTGCCGGATTTAATTTGGAAAATCCATATTTTTCTCAAGGGCATCTATATGTAACTTCCTCCAGATTAGGACGCCGAAAAATTTAATAATTGTTGCACCGAATGAAACAATAAAAAAAATATTGTATATCAGCAAGCATTGAAATAAAAAAAATATAAAATAAAATAATATGATTGAGTTAGAAATTAATCAGACACAAGATCAAATATTTTTACTGTAAATAAAGCAAAAAACATTGTTGCAAAAATTGATCTATATTCCGCATCAGTAACCAAAAGTAGATAGTTTGTAGAAATTTAAATTTAAGAATCCAAGCAAAGAGTTATACTATTTTATTTTTCCCAATATAAAAACTAAAATATAAAACAACTTTGAAACAAATAGGTTTGTATAAGAGTACACATTGCATACTACAATATACGTGGTTGTTTTTGTCTTGAAAAGAACAATACAAACTTAGTAGGAAAAATTGATTAATAAAACATACATTTCAATAAGTCTCGGTAAGATGTAGCGAAGCACGACAGGACATACTAGTATTTAATATTATACACCAACAATAATTTATTACGTCCGAATAGACAACAATTTTGATGGGGATACATTAGTTACGATAATCCGTTTATCAAGAAATATGAAAATATGTTATCATCCAGAGTACCCCTTACTCTCTTGATGAGTGCCAGGAGTCTCATCATTCTAACTCTTTAAAGATCTTTGAATGAATATGCTCACATGTAGATAGTGTATAAGTGCAGCAGTCTCTTTGTCCCAGGGCACCCCACGAAGTCTACAATATCACTAGGCAGCACTTGGCAAAAACCTCTGTCCGGCAATATTCCGTTAATACGCCTACAAGATCTATAGCTTTTCCTAGTTAGCGATACTAAAAGATCTGCTTGCCTTGAATTAGATGTACTGGTATTTCTCCATCAAGCGTGAGGAAATTTATATGATCCTTGGCAGTAGACCGCAGTTGTAACTCGCTTGAGCATTTATGAACCATCAGCATAAAAGTGTCCCGTACAAAATCCCGCCAATCTGACTCCCTTCCTCAGGACAGTTCACGGGTTTTCGCTAAAATTTAATCTTAGAATGATATAGTCACTATACAGGCCATATCCCGACTAATCAGGAGTGACCAAAAAAAGTTTCCAACACCGACTCCGACTCCATCTTAGTAAAATTCCATTTTAAGTGTAGCTAAGACTGTTGGAGTTTCTGTGTCTCCGGTACTTTCTACTAAATTTAAGCAATTACACTTGGACTGCTCCTGCTGGTCTAAATTTTTATCAAAATCATCAGGTGTACATAGCAGTTCTCTTAATTTTTATTTAAAAAAAAAATAAATTATATTAAATATTTTGAGTTCAGATTTATTATTTATAAGCTAATAGCTACTCCCATGAAACTTAAACTCCCCTTTGGCTTTTAGTTTTCAATGTAATTCTTTTTCTTTTGAGTAACAAATCAACTATAACAGCAGACCTATAATATATAATGGGAAAATTGGTTTTGCTGTACAGAAATTATGGGAAAATGTCTGTTAAGTCTATAGGAAATGCATGCTAAATGGTAAAAATGCATGTCATGTGCATGTTTTTGTTTTTTCGAAAGATTTTTTTTCTTTGCAGCTTTTAAAATCATTTTTCTTAATTCAGCATGCAATTTCCTTACATTTAGCATGCTATTTGCTTACATTTAGCATGCAAATTTTTCTCATTTTTAACAGAAAAATTCCCATTTTTAGCATGCATTTTCCCATAAATTTGACCAAATTTAGCAAACATTTTGCCATTTTTGACATGCATTTCCTTGATGAGAGAAAATACATTGTAAGTGTTAATGGATCGTGTTCTTCACCGACAACTACAACCGCAGGCCCACCGCAAGGTTCGGTACTTTCGCCATTGCTCTACTCTTTATACACATCTGACTTTTCTCCTCCTCCATATGTAGGCACAGCATACTATGCAGATGACACAGCCCTGATAACTTCAGGTAAAGTCACCTCAGCTCTACTCAAGAAAATGGAAAAGGGGTTAATAAGTTGCTACAAATATTTTCAGAAATGGAAAATAAAAATTAACACTGCTAAGACCCAAGCTATTATCTATCCGTTCAACAAGTCCCCAAAACGATTACCAAATCGGAATTTGAAATTAGACAATGTCGAAATTCCCATCGTTAATGTTGTTAAATACCTTGGTGTCCAGTTGGATAAAAAATTTAAATTCAAAAAACACATTGATGAAACCACCAAGAAAGGTTCAAACGCACTTTGGCCATTAATAAACTATCGTTCGTCCCTCAACTTAAAAAACAAAAATCTCATTTTCAAAACTGTAATAAGACCTACATAACTTTTGCTTGCCCTATATGGTACAAAGCCGCCAGAACACATATCAAAAACTTGCAAATAATCCAAAATAAATCTCTTAAAATAATTAATAACCTGCGTTGGAGGTATTCTATAGATCTTCTACATATTAGAAGCGGATTCGAAAAAATTTATGAATTCATTTATAGGTCTAGCCAAAACTATTTTCACTCTAACACGCATTCTACTTACCCTCTGATAAGAGCATGTAGAGAATTCTCATTATAAATATTTAGTAAAAATCACCAAACTGAAAACTATATGTATAAAATTGTTTACAAAGTAAACCGTTTATATATACTGCTTTTCGAATAGTGTTTGAAATTTTATAGTTTTAGAATTAGATTTAGAATCAGATAAAGGTTTGCCCTAATTTCCTTTAAAATATCAAATATACACTATATAAAACATTATAAAGAATTTACTGATCTCATTTGTTGTAATATATTGAATAATATCTCAAACTCTGTAAATATGTATATATAAAATTAAATGAAATAAAGATGATATTTTGAAATTGAAAAAATTGAAATTGACATGCATTTTTACCATTTGGCATGCATTTCCTATAGACTTAACAGGTGTTTTCCCATAATTTAGCATGCACTTTCCCACTTTTACCAAGCGCTTCCCTTAGTCCCATATATAATATGAACTGTAATGTTTGTTACGCGCGGCTTCTTGCCAACTAGCTCTAGTGGGTTGGACATGGTGCTCTATCCCGTATTTTCTTCGCGTGTAATCATATAAAAAAAATATGATATATGATGGCTAAGTTTTGCGACATTTGGGGTAGACTTTTTCCCTCCCAGCGGATATTGCATCCGACTCCTATGACAATCTATCTACCCTTTCATTTTTACTAATTGTCCCTTGGTAAATTACTTACGTATCACATGTCTGATTCTGAATGTCACTCCCAAAAAAAAAAAAATATTTAATGTTTCATATTTAATACAAGCTTAACAATAAAGTAGTTTATTTAGTAGCATAATACATCTAAATGTGTGCTGGGTTACAATATTTTTTATATTACTTATTATAGCGATGTTAAATTAAAGAGTGAAGAAATATAGAGATGGCAAAAAGGTAAAATTTTACAAAACGAAAGAGCAACGGAACGTTATTAAATCAAGACGCTCTTAAACCGAGGTTTTAAACATATGCATATTGGTGTAATGAATAAATGGTATCACTTACAGTTTCGTTAGTTTTGTAGTTTTTAAGGTTGTTGTTCCAATACCTTCGTTCCTGATGGGCCCATATGGAAAGAGAATGGTGTTGGTGTTATAAAAGTTTAAAGTTTTTTCTTTTCCTTGTTATTGCTTGCTGTTTAAAAAAAAATCAGAGACATTAAACTTTTATTCATTATAAACCTTATGCTGTTGTAAAGATACTTGTTTAATTCTTACAGCGCAGGGCAAAATTTTAGTCGTTAATATATATTTATTCTTTTTTATAAATTATAAATTTAATAACCACAGAAGAAAAGGTTAAGTTAGAATGATTTAATTTTTTTTTTTTTTTTTTTTTTTTGACAAATAATTAATTATAATGATTTTGCTTTCTTCGATATTTTCAAAAATGTTTAATTATAATGAAGATAACTTCTTTGAAATTCTTAAAAATATTTAATCATAATGATTTTGCTTTCTTTGAAGTTTTTAGAAATGTTTAATTCTTAAAAATGTTTAAATATAATGATTTAACTATATTTTATTGTGTATATGACACAAGAGTATATGATAAATTGAAAAATTATTGTTTGATACTTAAGTGAACGAATCGTATCAGCTAATCCTGCGTTGAGGTGGTGCAGATATTAGGTCCTTCCTTTAGCGGTGGAGAAAGAATTGTCGGTTGGGAGATGAAAGGAGATCCTTCTATGTGGATTCAGGAGGATGGTAACTCGACACAAGATTTTTGCCACGGAAATTCGTCTGAATTAGAATTTTTTCCCTTTTTCTCTTGTTGACTTGAGTTTTAAGTTTTCTTCGCTTTCACTTTTTTCCTTTTTCACGGCACCCAAAATATTAATATTTTTTTTGTTTTAAATTAAGTTTTCTTTAAATTTTGTTAAAAAACATTTTTTTTTTTTTTTTGCTTAGGTTTGCTGTACTTTTTTTTATTTTAATCTTATTATAATCGTCGCTTTTGCTGACGACCTTTTACATCAACGTGTTTTTAGTAATTGCCGAAAGTGGCGTCTTCCACAAGGTCTTTTAGGTCAGTTCAATAATGATTTAATTTTTCTCTATACCGGTTTTATAACTATTTCAAAAATTTTTATATACTCAGTATATAAAAAAAAAACGCGGAAACAACGATCTCGTTCACACAATTGATATTGCAAAAAAAAAAAAAAAAGTGAGATGCTTGTGAATTTCGGGAGAATGTACTATGGTAATAAAACCTAAAAAAAAGCTATCGTGACATAGTTTTGTATATAGGGTTTTTATACGTGGTGTAGAATATTCCAATTTTGGGAGAAAAAAAAAATCTTGATTCCATAGCTTTAAAATCTGATATACAATTAAGTACGCCGTTCCTTCAAAAAAAATATATGAAAATCGTAACATATTTTATAACACAAACAAATCAATTTTAACTTCTTATGTTCGTAAATATTTTAAAAATTATTTGAATTTTTAATGCATGTGTACGGGGTCACGAGTTATTGTAGCGACTCCGACTCCGGTACAAACACCATGACTCCGACTACCTCCGTAATTAAGAATTGTGCTGTCGCTTATTAGCGAATTGTTAATTTCCGTGAACCCCTTTCGCAATCAGTATTTCGTAGAGCACCTGTGATAAACACACAATAAATCACTAAGTTAACATTAGTTGTATGGAATAGTAACTCCCAGTGGAATGACTTGGCAAACATTATCGCTGTAATAAATTACGAGCGAAACTCATAAAATATGCATACTGTACCACAAAGTATTGCGTAGGCTTTAAAAGCGAAACCCAAAAGAAAGAAGAAACAGTGAGATAAAAAACTTTTCAAACTTATAAATATTAACGGCATGTATGGGTGAGAAGAAAATATATAGCTTATCTTCGAAATATAACGATTGAAAAATGTAATCTGAATATTTATTAATTCATTTAACACTCTGTCAATCCAAAGACATAAACAACAACAAATAATATATTTTTAAAAACAAGTAAGAACAAAAAAGAAATATTAAACGGCCATTGACGTTGTCTTGTGTTTTTTCTTTTTTTTTTTGTTTATTTGTTTGTTAGTTAGTTTATCGTTATCATTATCGCTTTGTCGCACAAATTGTTAAAATAATTTTGGTAAATTGCAAGACATAAATAAACGATTTAAATAAAATGTCGCCTTGTTACTCACCTCCTAATATTGTGTGTGGATACATGAATGTTCATTTTCCTGTAAGAAGTTCCCCACAAAATTAATAAGCACAATTTTTTAAAGCATACTTTTTGGCATTATGTTAAAAATTGTCAATTTTCACTAAGTGTATTTTAAGGGTCTGTGTCTTTAAAGTTTAATAAAAAAATTTATCGAAATTGGAAAATTTTTAATTTTGTTTTTAATAGATTTAAACCCAACTGATTATTAAAGATAGTCAATTCATAGGTAATAAACCAGTATTAAAATGTATTAATTATTAATTAAAATGTGGACATATTTTTTGAGAGCTAAAGCATCTAAGAATAGAAGGGGATTGTGTGTATTAGCACATTAAGCAATTCAGTATGTAAATCCACAATCATATAAGCTGCTTTTGAAAAAGGTAATTAATATGAAAGCCTACAAGAAAAACTTATAAGATAATGACATTTTGAAAACCGCAATAGAGAAGCTTTGAAAAGGTCAAATTTACTATTTTCTTGTCACGCTGGTGACAATATAATTTGAATACGTCTTCCCGAATCAACAAACATTTTAAAAGATTGTTGTGAAGGTAATTTACAGATTTTATATCCAAGAACAAAACGCCTTTCCATATTGTTATTCGTTAGAGTTTTGGATATATGTATGTATGTACATTTGCATATACATTTGTAGATAAGTTAAGTAATAAAGTTAAGTGCAAAGCTATATTTTCTGAGAGATGAAAATTTCTTTTACTTATATCGAGGGCGAAAATAAACAAGATCTCTTGCTGAATATTAATTTCATATTGCTTCTATTGCTTATCCAATTCTGAATATAAGCGATTACATGTGAGTTTTCTAAAATTTATAATAGTATTAATAGAGTAAATATTTACAACTTTTTAAGTTTTATAACAGAAATAAAAACACAGGATATAAAATTTATGTTATATCTATAACATTAAAAGGCTAGGCGATTTCTTGTGACCGATGTTTTGTTCTACCGTTTTATACCGATTTTGGCCATATGCTATGTGTGTTTTGTTCAATTTTTTTGAGTTTGTTATCTTCATTCACAATAATAAAAAACCATAAAAGTGTTGGTTTGTGAATTGAATAAGTTGAAAAATAAAGCTGCCTAGAAAGTGCACTCGAATTTCGAGCGCTGGCATCTGCAAGTTATTAATAATGTCTGCATAATTCTCTCGATTCCGCGCTGTATGAACTAATTCACTTACAATATTTAAGCCTGTCCAATTTCTTATGTTTCTTAGCTACGACATTTGATTTCTTCATATGCCTCTTCTTCCTTTTATTCTGATCATTAACTTTAATTCCAATATTCATTTGATCCAATGCTTCTTGAAATATTTATTCCTCATAAACATTAAAAAGTAGTGGCAGAATGCACCCATGCCGAACTCCGCTGTTTATAGGAAGACTTTTCGTCATTAGGTAAAAAAAGAGAACTTTAGCTTTTTGATTATAGTAAAGTGCTTTTAAGCAGTTTCTTTACTATCTTTATTAATAACTTTTTAACCAACAATTAATTTAGCATGTTTCACTCTATCAAAAGCTTTTCATAATCAATAAAGTACACATCAATTGAGTCGTTTATTTCAAAAAACAGGCAACAAATTATTAAAAGAAAACTTCTAGAAACTTACAAATTTTTTTTTTAATTATATTTTTTCCTATGAAAGTTATCCATTTGTGTAACTGTTTGATAAACATAAAACTTTTTTTTTATCTATATTAACACGTATATGAAAAATAATATACGGTTTGAACTTGACTGGTTTCTGAACCAAACAACCAGCACTATTGTAAATGTCGTACGAAATATCCTAATTTTATTAGGGGCTTCAAGAATTAAATGCAAAATTTACTTTTTAACATTTTCTTAGATACATATTTTTTTTATGGTAAATATCTATACGCGCAGGGGAGTCAATTTCTGTTTCGCAATACAATCACAAAAATAGCGTAACATGTGAGCTCACATGTTACGCTGTGAGCCGTAAGACAAATCGGTGTGACTTATGATTGTATTGGTGAAAAAATTATAATATAAAATTGTGTCAGCTAATTCAACAACCCTTTGCTGTAAAACGATAAAAATTTCACAATATAAACGTATAACATATACATAATTCAACTACCCCACAAGTATAACCAGAGTCCCTGCAATTGTTTGCTATAAGTGATACATAGATGACGCCTTCTGTTTGATTTTAAAAAAGTGACATAAAAAAATCTTTAATTACTAGATGTTTACACATCTTCCCTGTGATGATTTTTTTTAATGACTATTCGTCCTCATACTCTCGCTCTACAGTGCATTCTGCTTCCGTGGTGGGTCATTGAAAAATATTGTCATAAAACTCTCCGTATCCAACCAAGTAGGGTTTTAGAGGTTTTAAATCTTTTATTTTGCTTTTACATTTATTGGTACCTATAACATTCACGAAAAAAATCATATTAGAGCCTAGTATTGCACAATGTAAAACAAACCATCTTTAATTTTTTACTCACCTTTCCTAAGGGATATGCCATCTCTGTAAGTAAAGTCGGAGGAGAATGGGTTTTTAGCATAGTGAATGTTGATGATCCAAGTCCATCTATAAATTGCTTCACAACTACTTTTCCTGGCAAATTCTTGTTATAAGAAAATTATTTTTAAGTTGAAATCTTAAAAGTCTCCTTCATGTACTTTGGATAGATAGGCTCTACCAGAGGTTTCATCAGAATTTGAAATTTTTTTACGACCGAGGCCACCATTTTTTGAAAGATTTAACATCTTGAGGGATCACATTGTATATATTGCAACGACCTGTTTTACTGATATTTAGTATTAAAAATCCTGCCGTTTAGAGCAGAAACCAGTTAAGCGCTGTCACTTAACTTCTTTCTGCACTAAACAAAGATTTCTCGACTTTGCTTGACCATCACATGGGGGCAAAATTTTAATTGTTTTTGCATTAAACGATGCATTTATGTATCTTTAAAAAACAGTAACTCAATTTATGATTTTTTGTTGCTTGATTGGTTTTTGAAATAAACGATTCAATTTATACAACTTTTCAGTTCTATACTAAAACTTGAGTACAAAACAAAACTTCACATACACCTATAGCTTCTTTAAATCCAGACTAGAATCGACCCATACGTAATGGCATATTTTGTATATGCTGTGATTAATAATTTTCAAAAATATTTTCAACGACTAACACATTTGGCTCATTAATCTGAAATCTTTACTTCTTCTTGCGTTTTTCTTCTAAGGCAATGCTATGAATGTGAATTTTACCACATTTGCGGATCACAGCAGCATTTGTCATTCATTTTCCTTTAATTGTGTGCCAAGCCTCTTTGAGGTTGGGGCAAAAGACGGACAATGAATGACACACATAATCAAGATTTGTTCATAATATCCGAGTGGGGTAAAGCGAATAGGGTTGGCCCATAGGGCCATGAATTCAACAATGCCATCTGTACATTTGGGTGGTATAGGTATTGAGGAATCGGATTCTTGATGTTCTGGGCATGAGAATTCAATGTGATGTTCGCTGGAACGAGCATTGTTTTCAAGTGTCAAAAGAAATATTCAAGTGTCTTGGTTTTCTAAAACGGTGCAAAAATTACTTCACTCTTTCTGATCTCCTTAAAATCTATACCACTTACATCCACCCGAAAATGGAATACAACTCCCATAAATATATGGGCAGGCACTTCAAAGTCTATTTTGGAGCTACTGGACCATGTGCAAAGAAGGGCGTTGACGCTCATTAATGACAGTAGGGTATTCAACTATATTGCCTCATTAGAGCATCGTCGGAATGTGGGTTGTGTAGCACTGTTCTATCGATATTATCGTGGGAAATGTTCTTTTCAGATTAGGGAATTTATTCCGCTTCTCCAGAAGATCACATCCGTTTGTAGTTTATTGTCCAGTTGACCATACAACGCATTACATAGAAAATTCGTTTATCAGTCGAACTAGCCGTATGTGGAATAAACTCCCTGCGCAGGTCTTACCTGACACCTATAATCTAATAAACTTTAAGTCAAATATCCACAAACACTACTCCCTCTTTCCTCCTTTCCATAACCCATTTTCCTGAGATCAACACAATGCACTGCATTTTTAGGGGGCATCCCCTGAGTGTTCGTCAATAATTAAAAAAAAAATATCAGTGTTATATCTTTTTTATCAAGAAGTTTTAATATTTCGGCTGGAAATTCACCACATCCTAATGATTTATGAAATTAACTGCCCTAACAATTTTCGATTTTGGACCTTCTAAATCCGAAATTTGGACTTCCTCGACATTTGATGATATAGATTCATCTGAAAAATGATCTCTTATATATTTCATCCATATATCTATTTTACCAGGTGCCTCTGAGATAATTTCATTACCTTCGTTTAGAAGAATATATGAATCCATGATTCTTCGGATACCACACGTTTTTACTTCACGGATTTTTCTTCTGATAAGGCGTTGAAAACGATTTTATTCAATATTATCATTGTTTCTGTATTTTCTCCTTGTTTGTGTTTTTTTACGTTTGTAACCAATGTTATTGCATTTGTTGTTTCGTTTAACATAGATGGTGTCGCATTCCATAGTTCTGTTGCCCTATTCTCAAAGATTTCAGTTAGTTTTTGAGTTACAACATTTTTAAGCTGTGGGTTTTTAACTTTTCAAAATCTAGATGAGAATGTTTTTTTAATTTGTTCACAGAAGAAAGTTAAATTCTCAATTTAGCGCATAAGAGATTGAGATCCTACGGTATATCTGTTAAAGAATATGATTGAGGAGGAAAATCTTTTTTTATTATAGTATATACTATCTATTTGGTCACGAACAATCTGGGTGTTATCTAACGATGTTATCCTGGCAGGTAATGAAAAAATGTATTTGTAATTTTAAAACCATATTGTTTAAAAACACGATCGTTTCGTTCTCCCAAACCAAAGTCACCAGTTATATCTATTGTTACCACTTTGCCCACCTTGGCATTGAAATCATCCATTATTATGTTTATGTCTTGAGATTTTGCGAATATTAAAATTTCAGATTCATCAGCATAAAACGTTTCTAGGAGCATAAGCCTATATTATGTTAAGATTTAAGGGTTTCGCATATAATTTTATTAGCATTGCCCTATCTTAAATTTGTATAAAATCCGTTACACTCCTCTCAATTTGTTGGCCAACAATGATACCTACACCTCTTCCTGCGTAGTGTTGTTTCGTTACCAGAGTAATATACTGTTGTATACTGTTGTATTTTAGTCTGTATTATTTAAATTTTCTCTCATCAAACAGTGATTTAAATTTAAACAAACACAAAAAATAGTTTTAAAGCCTTTTCACATAAAATCTGTTTTAGAAACTATTAATATCTTTCGAAATATTTTTAAGAACAGCAAGTGGGGGGAGGTTAAAACATTCACAATTAGCTTATGGTGTCTCTGTAGAAAAAAGCAAACACGCACACATTTTGAACCATTTTACCTTTTAAATATGAATTTATCATTTATATATTTTTTTGTTGTTTTAGTTACGTTGCGGATGCTGGTGCACGCAGTATTTTAGTTTACGATATAACTGGAGCCAAATCGTATCGTATTGTTTTGCCCAAAGCAACATGTCCTACAAATGATGTGTTATACATAGCTTTGGTGTCCCAACCAGATGGTACTTCCACGCTCTTCTTCACATTCCTTAGTTCACCGCGACTATATTCCATAAAGAGTGAATATTTGCGTGTTGGTCAGGGTTCGGGTTCGATAGTTGATGTGGGTGCAAAACCGTATGGCAAGCAAATGGTTTTACTGGGAGCAGATGGTGGTAGTTCACTGTTTTTCCGCTATAAAGGTGAAAATGACATATACATGTGGGATTCGGAGACATGCTTTAAATCGGCCAATCTTCAGGAAGTGCAACGTGGCGGTGATTGTCGTCTTTCTACACAGGTATGTCAGAAAACAATAAATATAAGAGCACTGTTATTATGTATATACTTAACTTATATGCTATAATCAGGTACACACATACATATATACATAAAAATATACATGGGTGGTTTCATGTCAACTTTTGAAACTGATGTCTTCCGATCGGGACGAAATTTGCACCAAGATTAGTCCAATTGGATATTAGATACAAGATCGGTCAAGAACTCTCTGAGTTAAAGGTGGTCAAAATTTGACATTTTGGCCAAACAGGTGTTTTTTCTCATCCATGTAACTTATTACCTATTGTTCTTAGCAAAATTGGTCCCAAATAGTCTAGACAGCTATTTCTTCAATCTTTCGAGAAAAAAAATTAAAAAAAAACTTTAAAAAAAATTTTTTTACTTTTTTTTTTTGTTAAATCAAAATTTTTTTTAACTTTATTTTCAAAAAAGAAAGCTTAGGTTTTTTCCTTTAAGAGCTTTTTGGTCGCTTAGTAGGATGCGAGTGGGATGTCTATTAAAATAAATATTTTGTAACTCAAGACAACGGTTTTTCAATTTTTAGCATATGCACTATTTTGAATTTTTTCTATTTATGTGTAATTATTTCTAAAACCTTACAAATAAAACTTATAGTGAGAAACTAGACAAATTCACCTTTCCGACGTTATGTAAGATATCTAAATAAAATGTCACACCTTCGATACTGTAAACTCGCAATATGTTAACCTCTGGAAAAAACACTTTTTTCTATAGAAATGTTGAATAATTATTGTTTTTTTTTATTTATTTATAATAATAATTAAATTAATATATAATAACAATAATAATAAGAATAAACAGATAAATAATTTAATCAAATTGAATCTTAATCACATTAGATCCATTTATATCATAATGATTTTTATACTTAATTTATTGTAGCTGATGAAGTATTTAAGTCTTGTAAATTTTTAAATAGCCAGTATTTCATCCAGCTTTTTTCTCGCCTTTATTTACTGAATTTTTTTGTCAATCCTTCCTTGGCGTTACTAGGTTCAGTTGTTGATTTCGCTGCTGGCTTCTTTTTTGGCTGTTTTAGTTGCTTTACAATAATTCTTTGACCAATGGAATAAAGCAGTCGCATCTAAGATGCGATCTTGATGAAGGAACTGGAGGCCATACTTCGCTGCATTTCTTTTGAGGTTTACTCCAATACCATCACATGCTTCTTTACCATGAGTAGTAAGATGAACATGTCACTCCGTTGGCATTCCAAAATCTTTTTTATTTGCTATAAGATTTGCGAAACTACTTTTGTTGACGAGCTCCGTCCGAAACTTAGTATACCTTCTCTACTGTAAATTTAGATTTTATATATTTTAGTATTATCTTCTGGTACTCATAAACTGCAACGGTATCATGTTTTAAAACGTCGGATATGATTTCCATACTTTCCAGTTTTTCATCTTTTATGCAGTAAATAACGACTGTGAATATAGTTGCTTCCTTTGTCTGCGAAATCACGCGAAAATCGTCATATGAAAATCATCCACATTTAAAATTATTGTTTTCAATGTGCATCTGTCAGTATGAATCCAAGATTCAAATTTTACCTCCTCTATATATTCTCGATCAAAAGAGTTGATTCAATTCTGTTTAATAAAAGTCGTTTCCGGGCAATTTAAACATTCAACTAAGTGGCAAGAAGTTGTTGCATTAGGACACATAGTCAATTTAAGGCAATCGCGGTAGTCGTGTAAATCTTCTGGCGAATCATCTGTTAAGTACTTTAAGTTGAATTCCTTCAACATCAGTTTATCATTTTCATGGTAAATGCAAACGCATACTGTATGAGTTCCGCTGCTTCCTGCCAAAACGCAATGTTTTGGCCGCAGTTGGGTAAATTTTTTGAAGCCAATTTTGACATCCTCATGCTAAGATTGAAATGTTGCAAATAACTCTTTCAGGTTGCAGAGAACCATTCTCTTCTGCAGTTGAACTTTCTTGCCATCGATACGCACAGACACCCAGTCTTTCATCCCTGACATCAGGCGACTTATATCATCTCGCTGATAAAACTGTATTACTAGAGCTTCAGTTTCGCAATCTAAAGTTTTTCCCTTCATTTTTTTTTTTTGAGAGTGTGAGAATCTCATGTTCAGCAACCTATTTTTTTTAACAATTCTTGCTTTTCGTTGAGACGTTCCAAACCCAGTCATTATTTTTGCACAACTCCATGTCGATGGAGCAAGCGTGAGAAGTTGAATTCTTTCAGCTCTACTCTGTGGCGTTTTTTATTTCTCCTTATGATGTTGGTTTTGACCCTCATTCTTCGAACTTATACCTTCTACCGACAAGTTAGAATCACCATCATCATTAACAGCTTCAACGCAAGGCCCGTTACTATTCAAATCCGGTAATTCTTTAAACTTTCCGAGCTCTTTCCTGCATTGATCCAATAATAATAAAGGCAATAAATAAGCTGGATGAAAGCTGGGTATTTAAAAATTTACAAAACTTAAATACTTCATCAGCTACAATAAATTAAGTATACAAATAGTTATGCTAGAAATGGATCTAATATGATTAAGACTCAATTTTATTAAATTATTTATCTTCTTATTTTTATTATTATTATTATATATTCATTTTAATTTTATTACAAATAGATTTAAAAAAATAATTTTTCAACATTTCTATAGAAAAAAGCGATTTTTTTCCAGAGGTTAACATATTGCGAGTATTGCAGTATCGAAGGTGTGAAATTTTATTTAGGTATCTTACATGCCGTCGGAAAGGTGAATTTGTCTAGTTTCTCACTATAAGTTTTATTTGTAAGGTTTTAGAAATAATTACACACAAATAGAAAAAATTCAAAATAGTGAAAAACCGTTGTCTTGAGTTACAAAACATTTATTTTGATGAATATCCCAGTCGCATCCCACTAAACGACCAAAAAAAAATTTTTTTTTAATTTTTTTTTAAAAGATTGAAGAAATAGCTGTCTAAATTATTTGGGACAAATTTTGCAAAGAACAATAGGTAATAAGTTACATTGATGAGAAAAAACACCTGTTTGGCCAAAATGTCAAATTTTGACCCTTCGAACTCAGAGAGTTATTGACCGATCTTGTTGAAAAATTGTTTCTAAGCTACTACCCAATAGAACTAACCTTGCTACAAATTTCATGCCGATCAGAAGACATCGGTTTCAAAATTTGGGTCACTTTACATGAAACCCCCATATGTATTGCAGCTGTCTGAGCTTCGTAGGATATATTATTTGTAAATTGAGCTAATTTTATTTGTTTTTCATATCTTGTTTATAATAAAAAAATACAGATAAATCACATAAAATAATTCATTCGAATGTCTATTCAAACATGTGAATTAACACAAAATGTGTGCTTTATATTTAAATTTAAAATTAAAATCATTTAAAAATAACACAATATTTTGAATCATTGATGGCTGCAGTTGTAGAAAATTTTTTGCACTAAAACAATATTTAATATTGATTTTCATGTTATATTTTATTTATTATTATTAAAATAGGTTTTACCCGGTCATAAACGTTTCATGTGGGCTTTGGAAAGTAATTTCCATGATTTTATATCCGAACGGACTGGTTGCAATGGCGCTTCAATTATTTTACATCCAGTTGTACGTGAATGTGATGATTAAATTGAAATCTATTAAAATCTCTGACGATTAAATCAACTTCTGTAAAAAAAAAATTTTGTTTTATGTTTTATTATACGTATAATTATGGGAAATGTTAAAGCAAAATTTTTGTTGTCTCAAGCCTTTAAGTTCATTTTTAGGGATATTCTTTTTTATACCAAACCTTATTGTATTTTTTCTACATACATAAATAAAAATTCATATATCAATTTTATAATAATTTTTTGTTTTGTTTTTTATTTCTTCATTTTTCTTATGAGATTTTTCTTGGTCAATTAGTTGAATAAGATTAAATTGATTGCAGACTGAGGGATGATAAAACAAGTAAGAGTGTTAAATTCGGATGAGCCGAATCTTTGATACCCCCCCCCCCCCCTCGGTTTGAGTATTGATAATAAATGTAAACAAAATATTGGAAAAATATGCATGCGTTTCCGGTTATATGACATAACTTCTCGTTTAATTTAGTTTTTGCTAATAAAATAGCTCGCCCTAACCTACATTGCAAAGGCAATGGTTGTGTAGGGTGGCTATATGCATTAAATCGTGCTAATTGGAGATGGCTGTATAGTTTCTTTTAACTGGCGAAATATTTTTTCATTGCGGCCATATAGGTCGGATGGAGTAACAAAATTATAACCAAGAAAAAGCTCTATCAATTTTTTTATTAAAATATTGCCATATTTGGAAAACATAGAGAATAAATTTATAATAATAAATAATTAAATTAGGGATGCCAAACGCAAAAAACCAAATGTCCCAAACATTTTAAATAAAATAATTTGTTATCTTTATTTTCTGAAAAACTTCAAATATTCATCTAAAAAAAATTGTGAAAAATAATATATGTATAAATAACATTCTCATCAAATTGCGTTTATTTATGTAACAATTTTTATGTTCGCAATTCTTAAATATCATTTGAGGTTTTATAAAATTCATTGAATTTAAATTAATGTTTTCTGTAGTGCGAATTCAACGATCCGACAGAATTTCCACGATCCGACAATCGCAAAATATATTGACAGCTATTGTTGTTTGCACTAAGGATTAAGTGATTCACTAAGTACATACATCATAACGACAGTCGACAAATCTATTTTTCTATTTATTTAAATTATAAACGAGTGGCATCTCTGTCAAAATATGCGAAAAACACAAAGAATAGAAAAAAAACAAATTACTTCGTGTTTGACAGGATAATTTTACGTTTATGTTTAATATCTTTATTTTTTTTTACTAATATTTCTGTTTATTTATTTGAAAATGAAATAATGAATTGAATATGCTATTTAATTTATTTATTTATATAAAAAAGTTTTTTTAATAAAAGCAAAATATTTTCACTATTTTATGATTTTTTTATGTATGACGACATTTCAACCTAAAAATTTAAGTTTTTATCGATTGAATAAACAACACAAAAATGGATGTCGTTTAGATAACAACAACAGCTGACTTTAACAATAGCGAATATCGTTTAGAAATTTTACTGATAATTTTGCTTTTCTTTTTTAACGATTCGACAATCGTTAAAAGAAGTTACTGAAAAGCTATTAATTTCTCCTGATTGCCAATAATTTTTTTAATGTAAACATTTTTTAAATGTAAACATATTTGGTGTTTTTTTTTTGGAATTTCAATTTGTGTTTAACGAATAAAATTTATATGTATATTAAAGATGCAATTGATGTCTTCTAAATTTAAAATTATTCTTTCCGACGTTTTGATATGATTTTCTGAAATTCAATTAATATTTTATAATCTATAACACAAGGGAACAATGGTTCTGTTGATTAAGAACTGAATATTGTTTTTAAGGTTATTTGGGACGCTGAATCCAAATCTGCCCTTGGTTTTTTTCTATCAGCTTTTCGAGATATACCGTTATGTTCAAAATTAAGGCACTTCCGCTACATATATTGGAATAACTTGAAAACGGTTCACCATATTAAATTAAAAAAAAATCCGAAACTCGCAAACAATATTCTCTTAAAGCCGTGCTTACTTTGTTTTTAAATTTTCCAAGTAGTTTTAGAGATATCGTTCAAGTTTTGAAAAAAAAATTAAAATTTTTTTAAAAAAAACATTTTTTTTGTTCTTTAAAAATTCCTAAAAAATAAAAATGGGACAAAAATCACAGTTTTGGTCTACAAACAGTTAGTTAAATATATTTCGAATAAAATGAGCTTTATTTCATTGCAATCGGTGCACAACTTTTGATTTTGTTCACGATTTACTGAATTGATATAAATCGCGATTTCCATACAAAAATAACATTTTCTAATGTGTAAGTGTTTGTATGTAATAAGTTAGTTTTTTATGATTCTAAGAATTAAAAAAATGAAGTAATAAAAAAAGATTATTTCATTTTTATGGTTGCGGTAGCAAACTCATAACGCCTATAAATTTTATTGTCCCTTTATGACACCTAGTCAGTTCACAGTCAATTAAAGAGAAAAAAGAAAAGTCCACTTGTTTTTATTGATGTGTGGTTTACCGTTGGTAACGGATGATTTTTTAAAGGAATTCCCCTGAACACATGTGTTCATTCATAAGTGACTGTCAATAAAATTGTGGATATAATTTTTTTTGGTACTTCAGTAAAAAACTACTAAGTATTTATATGGGTTCATTCAACCAATTTTTCTCATTCAACAATTGTTTACGAAAGCGAAAAGTATAACGACAAAAAATATAAATCATTTTACATTGAACATTTAATCAGTCAACACAAAAAAGTTCAATTTTGTTCCCGTGTGTTATTTATTGAAAATTGTGTTACTTTGATATGTACTTCAAAATTGTGCAATGGCTACGTCAAGAAACACCTGTAAAATCAATCCCAACTATTTTTGTAACATATGTGGCGAATACACGTTTATAAAAAATAGAAAAAGGTTGTCAGATTTTATTAAAAAAATTTATTTTGACTACTTCGGATTTACCATGGAAACCCGTGACAAGTACTGGATTCCTAATACTGTATGTAAAAACTGTGTAGAGTATTTAAGGTTATGGGCACCCAAGCAACGGACCCACTTCAAGTATAAAACACCAATGATCTGGCGGGAACCTTCGAATCATTATGATGATTGTTATTTTTGCGCTGTCAACATAACAGGCATTAATAAAACAAACCGGTCTAAATGGATTTATCCTAACGTGTTGTCTATTACCCAACCAGTCCTGTACTCTAGTGAGGATTCAGAACCACAACCATCTACATCTACACACAATTTCCACGACTTACGACAAAATGTTCCTTCACCAATTTCTGAATTTGGATCAGATGACTTGCATTTAGATATTTCTTCTGAACGCGAGCAATTTAATCAGGAGGAGCTTAGTGATTTAGTGAGAGACCTTGGACTTTCTAAAAAAGCATCTGAAATTCTTGCTTCTCGATTAAAGCAAAAAAATCTGTTAACCCAAGGAACAACAATTTCATACTACCGTAACAGAGAAAAAAACTTACTTCCATTCTTTTCCGAAGACGATGAATTTGTTTATTGTTCAGATGTTCCTGGTTTAGTAACAGCGATTGGATTAGAGGAGTATGATCCAAATGACTGGCGACTATTTATAGATTCTTCTAAACGCAGCCTAAAATGTGTACTTCTGCATAACGGTAATAAATTGGGTTCGTTGCCCATTGCACATTCAACTAAAGCTAAAGAAGAATATTCTACAATTGCCTCAGTTATAAATAAAATAAAGTACAACGAACACCGCTGGCTAATTTGTGTGGATCTAAAAATGGTGAATTTTCTTCTAGGCCAACAAGGTGGCTACACAAAATATCCGTGTTTCATTTGTTTATGGGATAGCAGAGCCAGATCTGAACACTGGAGTAAGAAAGACTGGCCTTCCAGGAAACCACAATATAGTTAATCAACCACTTGTGCCCAGGGATCGCATAATACTGCCACCTCTCCATATCAAGCTAGGACTTATGAAACAGTTTGTCAAAGCTCTCAACAAGGACGGTGATTGTTTTAGATATATCAGTAAAAAGTTCAACAATTTGAGTTCGGAGAAACTGAAAGCTGGCATTTTTGATGGCCCTCGAATCAAAAAATTAATCAATGATGAAAATTTTAGTAATTCCATGACAGATATTGAAAGAAATGCTTGGAATGAATTTGTTTGGATAGTGCGCAATTTCCTGGGAAACAAAAAGGGTGAGCACTATTCGGACCACGTGGATAACATGTTGTCACATTTCAAGCAGCTTGGTTGTAATATGAGCATTAAGGTGCACTACCTACACAGTCATTTGGATTGTTTCCCTGAAAATCTTGTAGACTTCAGTGAAGAACAAGGTGAACGTTTCCATCAAGATATCCGCACTATAGAGGAGCGGTACCAGGGTCACTGGGATAAGCATATGATGGCGGACTATTGCTGGAGCATTAAAACAAATCCCTCTAAACAAGGTTATTTAAGAAAATCTTATAAAAGAAAATTTTTCGATGAGTTGTAATTACATTGTAATATTTGTGTATTAAAATTTTTTATTTTTCTTTAAAATTCTCTTTTTGTGTTAAATTAAAAAGTATAGCTGACCATAAAAATGAAATAATCTTTTTTTATTACTTCATTTTTTTAATTCTTAGAATCATAAAAAACTAACTTATTACATACAAACACTTACACATTAGAAAATGTTATTTTTGTATGGAAATCGCGATTTATATCAATTCAGTAAATCGTGAACAAAATCAAAAGTTGTGCACCGATTGCAATGAAATAAAGCTCATTTTATTCGAAATATATTTAACTAACTGTTTGTAGACCAAAACTGTGATTTTTGTCCCATTTTTATTTTTTAGGAATTTTTAAAGAACAAAAAAAATGTTTTTTTTAAAAAAATTTTAATTTTTTTTTCAAAACTTGAACGATATCTCTAAAACTACTTGGAAAATTTAAAAACAAAGTAAGCACGGCTTTAAGAGAATATTGTTTGTGAGTTTCGGATTTTTTTTTTAATTTAATATGGTGAACCGTTTTCAAGTTATTCCAATATATGTAGCGGAAGTGCCTTAATTTTGAACATAACGGTATATCTCGAAAAGTCGAGCTGATAGAAAAAAACCAAGTGCAGATTTGAAATCAGCGACCTCAAATTAGTAAAAATTTGCTATAAATTTCAAATAAACACAAAAAAAAGTTCAATTTTGTTCCCTTGTGTAATTGGAAATTTTAATTCCAGTTTTTAGAATTGATATTTCCTAAAAGTTGAATGGAAAATTTAAAAAGTGCAATTTTGTATTTATGTGAATAATACTGCTTTAGTAATTATAAACAATTTTTAAAAATCAGATGTAATCGCAATCAGATATTTTGTAGGTAAAGCAGAATAATAATTCTATATAACTATATAGAACTGTTTTGAAAGCAAAAAACTCATTGATGAACTCGGTAACTCTATTTTGTAAAGACAACAAAAAGTTAATATGCCAAACTTATGTTCATATTTGTAAAAGAATAATGAAAAAACGTATGAAATAATAAAAGACCAGCCCGTGTATACTCTTAACATTTTTCTGTATGATATCTAGTTGAAAATATTGACATTCATGTTAAAATAGAAATAACTATTGCAAAGCTAATTAGAACAAAAATCGTGGCGCCATCTACTGTGGCATAGTCACGCTGAGCAAAATGAAGTGACACTCTGTTAATGCAAAAGAAATGTATTTTCCCCACAACAAAATATTGCAGAATTTTATGTAAATAAAATAATACACCGATTTATTTCTAACATGCAGTTATTATGGATAACATATATAGAATATATGTATATTATTTGTAATATTTAATATGTGTATGTACATAATATGTAAATATTACACACAAAAAATACAACATCAAACGTAATTTTTGTGTTTTTCTCTTTAAATAAATTAATATATAAAATTTTTTTTTGCTAAATTTACATTTTTTTCTTTTTATTAACAACTAGCTATTTTAGCATTATTTGCTTTAGATGCTGGTGAATTTTTACTCCCTTTATATTAACTCGTAGTGTCTGCTTGTCGAAAAATTTTGGATCGATTTGAACCCCTTTCCCGTGACCCAGTCGATCTGAAACTTTGCAGGCAGGTTCGTGGCAATGACAGAAATGATCTAGTAAATTTTTTTAGAGATGCCAAAACAATGGAAACTTTGAAATTTTTCTACCAGAGTTGATAAAAAAATGTACAAAGGGTTAGTTATTATTATATTATTACCACAACAACCACAAAAACAACAAATCCAGCTATGACAACAATACAACATTTAGAATAACAACAAGAACACTACAGAAACATCATATTTTTCATTTTTTTTTTACTTTTTCAGAGATTTCCCTGGACCTGTTCCACCGATTTTAACGATTTTTGAAACAGAAATCTTCCCATGAATTTGGAGAATCATTCTCACTAAAAATGATCACCTTAGCTATCCTATTGAGGGCGTGATCGTGACAAGAACAACATAGAAAATTATATTTTTTCAAGACTTTTTTTAGTTCTTCATTCAAATCTCGGGCCCTAATCGACCGATTTGGACGATTTTAAACAGCAAACTTTCCAGAATGTTAATGAATCATTATGTCAGCGAGCACCCTAGCGGCCCGATTGATGCCGCCATCGTGATTTCCACAGACGGACAGACGGACGTCGCTATATCAACTCCGGTTGTTATAAGGATCACAAATATATATATTTTATGGGGTCCAAAATTTTTTTTCTAATTATTACAAATGGAATGACAAACTTATATATACCCTCTGCACACTGGAGTGGAGGGTATTAAAAACATTAGGGTTTTAATAGAATTTACACAAATAAACCCTCTAATGGCCAAGGCCGCTAAAAAGCGGTCTTCAGTTTATTTTTTGTTATAATTTTTAAACAGAGTCGTTTGAAAAAATAAAGTACACTCTTTCGAAATCTTAAATTCAACATATTGTTATTGTTGTTCTCTCTATCTTAACAGTTTTTAACAGTTATTTTAATATAAAGTAGATTTAAAAAAAAAAACGTCTTAATAATTGTTATTATTAATTTTATAATTTTGTTTGCAATTAGTATGAATTCTCGTAAAATTAACAAAATATTTTTAATTTTAGAAATCTTCTGTTTGGTTACTAAATTAGTGTAAATTAAAGCTATTTTTTATTGAGGGGTTTTTATGTTTTACAATACCCAACTGATGATGAAGTAAACGATTATTGGAATCTATGGTAGCATTTACACAACGCGGTTCCACGCTGCGTGAAAGGGTTTGTTTTCGTATTTATAGGAGAACGGGGCAGCGAAGCAAGAGGGGTGGAAAAGAGTCTCATTTTCTGTTTTTGAAGATTTTTAGACAGCTCTTTCTACACTCTTTCGTTTCTTGATAAGTTCTTTTATTCTTATTCTAGTCTCATCAACAAAGTGACAAGTGATTTTATAAACCGCCGCACAGTGGACCATTTGACGAGAAGGTGGCCAAAAATCTATAACTTTTGATTGGATTGGAATTTTGATATGCGGTTTTTTTTGTTTGGTAGGTGAGACCTCAGCCTTTAAGTTTTGCTATAAAACGTAATTCTCGACCGAAAATAAAAAAGTTACTTTTTCATTTGTAGTTGAATTTTAGTACAAAAGTGAAGTGTTAAAAGGTAAAAAAGGTTTTTTTTTAATATAATGTCTTATTTTTTCAGTTAATTTTACAACTAATACTTTTTAACAATTTTTTAAGTTAATTTTTTCAGAAAATGCCAAATTTGGCCCCCGTAAACTTATTAGTCCTAATGTGCACAAGGGCCAAAGGTTGTTTTTTTTTTTTTTAAAGATCCCGAGTTAAAATATAAAAGTTACCTTATATTGGTTCAAGATATAGAAGTTTCAATGAAAAACTCGTATGTTTTTGCTTTAGTTAAATTTTTTTTTATTGTCTTTTTAAATATTTCTTTATCAATTTTTATGGTAAATTTATGAAATATAACAATTTTTATTGTAAATTTACAAAATATATAAATTTTTAAATCAAGAAAATTTTTTAACTATATAAAAAAAGTGGAATTTATTATTAGTGTAATGAAAAAGTACTTTAAATCAACCAATTTTAGTAAAAATTTCTTCTAAATAGCCTTGATTTTCATCTTCTAGAAGTTGTTTAGCTTCTTCGTCTAATTCAATAGAGGTAGTTTTCCATTTTTGACGAATGTTGGACATATATGGATCTGAAGTGCACAACAAAATAGTGATAAGGTCTTCATTAGTACAACATCTGGACATTTTTCCTTGTGTTGTGCTCGCGAAAGAATCTGTAGTCTTTGTTCCTTTTTTCTTGCGCTTCTTCAGATAGATCTCCTATTGGTAGCATATTGTTTTGAATTATTTGTTCCCCATGGTACAAAATTTTATGAACTATGGATGGCATATATCTCCAAGAGTATTTTCAATTATAAAGTATTGCTGTTTTATTGGCGTACTCTCCAATTTTTTTTGCATTTATCTTTCTGCTGCATGCTAGAACTTGTAATATGATTTTGAATCGTCCTATTAATTCATGATCTACACCTAACGGACCAAATTCCAAATCATAACCCAATTTAAGAATATGCTCCATGAAACGTATTCTAGCATGAAGAGGGGACATTCCAAAATCGTAGGCTTCCTTAAAACTATCGTCTTCTGGTGGGGGTTGGCTTAATTGACTTGATGTCTTTTGGCATATACTGCAGCTTGACGTTGACTTTCTTCCAGTTAAAGCTTGTGCAACTTTTCCATCAATCATTGTGAGACACATTTTCAAATGAACTTCAATGTCTTGGTCATCAAATTTAATTATTACTGGTTGAAGTTCCTTAATTTGATCTTTTATGTTTTGAATTTCTTCAGTTATGACATCTTTGGTTTCCTTTTTGAATGTAAATTTTATTGGTCTGCAATACTTTGTTGAAGAAGGAATTTCATTTTTCCATATATCAATTTCTGTTGCTCTACTAGTTGACGGCTCTAAGACGCTATACCTTTTTGTTAAGCGCAATGGAACGAAAGATACCATAAATAAATTAGCATCTGATGAATTTTCGGCATTAAATTGCTTGTATTGTTTCTGACTAGAGGATCCATCACATCCCCATTTAGAAATTAAAGTAATGCTGCCACTACCAATTTTTTTTAAATGATCAGTATCAAGCGTATTTAGCAATCGTTCTGCAGTATGTTCAAGGAGATCTTGCAATTTTATTTCTGCTGATGTTGAAGTGACACTAATAGCAGATTGTGAAGGTAAGCATTCTTTTTTGGCAGAAACTAAATCTCGATAGTCTGGAAAAATCCCACAATTCTTTTCATTGGTTCGCTTCCGCAATTCCTTATATTGATTTTTGGTCAATTTCAAATCCAAAAATAGGGCGAACGCTTCTACCGGCGTAAATTTCTTATCATCAATTGGTGTAGGAATGCTTTTCAAAATCCTCTTTGTGCGCCTTGGGCTCGCTTCTACTACTTTTTCAATTATTTCAATTTTATTTTTTTTATTTTGGGTTGGTTGAATTTGGTGCAAAAATGAATCCTTAATAATTCTTTGAGAAATTTCTTCATTGATATTCTCCAGCTTGCGCCTTCGAGATCTTTCAATTCTTAAAGAAGTCGTTGCTCACTATGTGCAAAATTACATCGTCTACATCATTTCGTTGATGCCATTGCAAAATTGTAATGAATAATAATTGTGGAAACATTATTATAAATACTCTTTCTTGCAATTATGTAAAATAAAAATTTTTATCTTTTATTACCACTTTTAGAAGCATAAAAACCCACACCCTAACCCCTTTTAAAAGGTGAAGCATACCTGCTCATATCTTAAAGGGCTATGTCGCAATAGCTTTTTTTTCACCATTTACCTATTTAAATTGTTTCCCATTTTGTCAGGTATTTAAACTATATAACTCTAATTCAGACTATTAAATTTTTTAAAGATACCTATGTAAATGTACCTGTAACAATTAAGCGCATTATATCTCAACCCTTTTTTAGAAGTATATAACAACTCCTGACAACTCTACCGACACGCAAAAAAATACACCGCGGTGCACCGGTACGACCAACTTTTGTATTTATAACACTCAGACGGACGGACGGACATCGTTTAATCGACTCAGAAAGTGTTTTTGAGTCGATCCGTATAATAAAAGATGGATAAAGGTAAAATATTTTTGGCAGTTACAAACATCACCTCAAACTTAATATATCCTAACCACATAGTGGACAACTTTTGTATTCATAAATTTTGCAGAAAATATCTAACCTTGAGTCAGAAAAATTGTTCTGGTGCACACGGGCGGAAACTGGTGGGTATATAATGGGGTATAGGAGTATAGGGGAGGGTTCGGACTATAGAAGAGTGCAAGATTTTTTCTGACTGCTTTTGACTGGCAGGAGTTATGCTCTATTAAGTAGGAGATTTTCGGAAAATTTGGACCTTTTTTAAAAATTTTTTTTTTTTAATTTCGGAATGACTCAGTGATTTTATATTTCTAATATTAATAGTATGGAAGCCACAAAATTATAAAAAATTTACTTCACTTCAAAATCTTTTAAATCAAAAAAGTTGCAGTCATTCAAAAATAAAAATTTACAAAGAAATTTTTAATTTTAGCAAAATACTGAGAAAGCCCATTTTCGAAGACCCTGTTCGCCGGGATATAGTTGAGATAGAGCCGCAATTTTTTGGCTCCCGAAGTTTACTAGTATTTACTTTCAAATGAATAACAGCTTTAAAATCGGTAACAAAAAAAAATTATTTTTAGCCGCCTTCTCAAAAATGGTCCACTGTGCGGCGGTCCAAATGAATTCCGAGATATTTGACGTTTGTGTGTTGTGGTACATATATCATGATTATTAATCTGTACTGGTGGGCATGTTTCTCTTCTTAGGGTGAAAGTTATATGAATGCATTTTTGTTCATTAACTTTGATTTTCCATCTCTCCAGCCAATCTTGTAATTCCGAAATGTGGGTTTGTAAAAATCTAGATGCTATTGATGGGTTTTCATGAACACTTAAGATTGCCGTATCATCAACAAAAGTCGAGGTGTGGGTGTTTGCATTTGTTGGTAAATCAGATGTGTAGATTACATATAATAATGGCCCCAGAATACTCCACTGTGGGACTCCGGCTGGTATATCTTGTGGTGAACTTATATGGTTCTTTTCCTTTACTGTGAACGACCTGTTATATAGCTTTCTAGGAGCTTATGAGTGTTGGGTGGTAGCATGTGTTTAATTTTATAGATCAAACCATCACGCCAAACTTTGTCAAAAGCTTGTGACACATAAATAAAAAGAGCAGAGCAATATTTTTTTTCCTCAAAAGTGTTTCTTATAACTGTGACCAGCCTGGGAACTTGCTCAATGGTGCTGTGTTTTCCCTGAATCCGAACTGATGATCTGGTATAAAGTTATTTTGAGTTACAGCTAGGGTTAGTTTATTCATTAGCAGTCTTTCGAAAAGTTTTGAAATATTCGATAAAAGACATATTTGTCTATATGACTCGACTTTCGTGTTATCTTTGCCAGGCTTGGGTATCATTTTTATGAGTGAAACTTTCCATTCTAGGGGATAATATTGAAGGCGTATGATAGCATTAAGTTATGATAGTTAAGTTGGATATTTTGTTTGGGTTGCGCATTTGGGTTGAGTTGAGTGTATGGGTAAGGTATATTTGTGTTAGATCTTAAAACGTTCGAATAAGATCGAGTATTATTATTGCCCTGCAGCAATAATGGGTATTGGGTTGAGTTATTTTGTGTAGGGGGCGCTTGTCCTCTAAAGGGAATAGAGCGTTTTACCACAGCATAAACTGGGCAACCCCTATGACACTAGAGTCATTTTGCGGCTTATCGCAGTTGCTCGAGTTGTGCAACTCACCGCATCTAACACCAACGGTGGGTAATTGGCAATATGCCTTAGTGTGACCATATTCTTCACCGGGTCTAGTTCCACTCGGAATAGGGGTTGGGGTATTTTCTCGCGGTTTAAAATATTTGTTACGGTCTTTATCTTGAAACCGTCAACTTCTAGAGCCTGTTTTATTTCATTTGGATGCACACTGGAATCTACTCCTTTTATCACAACTCTAAGGCCTTTACTTCTCTTAAGTTGATATGTGTAGAAATTTTTCCTTTGGGTTTCAAACTCGGATACTATTTTACGGATATCATTTTTATGGTGGATTTGTATTTTGGATTCGTGGATATTGCCCTTTCTAACTGAAGTCTTGTAAAACGACTTTTCACCGATAAGCTTAATCAAACTTCCGACTAGCTTAGTCGAGTTTTTCTCTCTTAGATATAGAGGTGTTGGTCTGGAGACTTACCGATTTGTGCAGTATCATCCGATTCAACATCCAGTAGTGAAAACGAATTTTGGCGTTCGGGTGGCAGTGCTTCATCCTTAGAAAATTTAGAGACTGATGCATGTTTAGAAGACTTAGGACTACGTTTTCTCTTTAAGACCGTAAAGTATCTGTCAATTAATTTTTGTGTTGTTGGTTGAGGGGTTTTGGGTATATTTTCGGTAAACATAGTGTTAATTTCTTTAATCGTTTCACTTTGTAGAGCTGCTGTTTTAGCTGGTATTGTAATCAAAGTAGACTGAGTATGGGTAGATAATGGTGACTGTGTTGTTGTTAAATTTCTATTTTCCGTGTTAACATTTGGTATTCTTAGTAAACTTGTTTTTTCATAACTATAAATTAATCTGTTTCAGGTCATTGGTTTGTTGACTGGTATCACAAAATGTTGTTGTTTCCTTTGTCTATGGGGTAGTCGCGCTACATGTCATCATTACGTCAGAACAGAGTGGCCAAAAAGAACTGAGTATTCACCAGGAAAACAAAACATTTAAAATAAACCATTAATTGATCCAAATGGCGTTCTTCTTCCGCCGCTGCAAATAAAATTGTATTATTTATGCATTTATACTTCTAATTTCCACTATTCTCAATCTCGCTTTTTTTTAAATTATCGCACAGTGAAAATGATCTAAAATATTAATTTATTTAATTTGTACTTTTCTGGGAATTATTTTTATGTAATGGCCGATTTCAATCGTTATGTATTAATTTCACTGATATTTTTTATAGTTCGGTAGAATTTTTCTTATTCAACTTTTTTGACATCTATTGACATCTTTCACTTCGAAAACTGATGTTTACTAAATTCTTTCATACTTTAAATTTATATCGCAAATTTTCAATTAAATTTTTATTTGAAGTATAAACTTACTTTCAACAAATATTTAATATAAATTCGTTGTCCTAGCAAACGTGCAAATTGTCCTTTATATCAGGAATTCGTTGACGATAACGCTCTGTGGTCAGGATATAATGTGTTAGTGTTGAGTTTTGTAACTATGAATAAGGTCTGACCTGATCCATATTGTATCATACCGATTGAATCAGAATCAATTTCTGTGTCGATTTAGCGATATCCATCTGTCGGTGTGGCCGTCTAAGATCGCAAATATGTATATAAGCTTTTGTCAGCTCAAGGACGATGGTTAATGAAACAGGAAAATATCGCTGCATGTGCAGACCTATCCTCCATACAAATATCCTCTATGAGATGAACTCAAATTGCCCTTAGATGTGGACCCATTTATTATTATTAATAGTCCTGTATGATAATTCTTAGTAAGAGTAACCACATAAAGTTGCTACCCGACATTCACTTAAATCTATCAAACACATATATTTCATAGATTTATTTCGAATTCGGCTTGTATATACACAGAGAAAACAGATGCAATGTGGCTACAGAATTTATTGCCAACCGAATCGCGATAATGTTAATAATCGGATATTGAGTTTACTATGATTACAATTATATTGCCTTAACAGTAAATATTTTATCATAATAGAAAATTTGCAGATGCAATTAAATTTCTGTTGATACAATCGAAAATACGGATGTTCCACTTTAGTGCAATTCGTTTGGCGAATATTTTTTCTACTTCCCATATAAAGTAGAATCCGATATGAACTTTTTAATATCTGCGGGCAACAAATTCATAACAATGCCACTAAAATTTGGTTTATGCTTATTATACCCTATACAACTATGTCGTCAGGGTATAATGAGTTTGTGCTGATGTTTCTAACTACCAAAAATATTTGACCTAGACCAGCGATGGCGAACCTATGACCCACGGGTCACAGACTGACCCACGCAACAATTTTAAGTGACCCACGAGTTCTTTTGTTTTTTCAAACCAATTCTAAGTTTTTTCAAACCATATTTTTAAATTCTAAGTTTTTTTAAACTGAGATATTGTTATACTCAATTAACAAATTGTGGTATTGTAGATGTACGAAGAAAACTGTGAAAATTTTGTAGTAGGCTTTGTAAAAATAACACATAAAATGCATTATTTTTCATTTTTTTCCACATCATTTTTTCCATTTTTTCCACAGAAAAAGACACACAATATCTCAGTAGGCATTGCAAAACAATTAATAATTTTTTTATCTATTTATATTATATCATTTAACTTTACTTTTAACCAAACTAAAGACGTAACTTGCGCATGCTCTTTAAATTATTGATTAATAAATTTTTCTTGATTTATTGAGTTTTCAATTTTCGGTAAGAAAATTAGTTTTAATTATTTGTTTCTATTTCAATTCAAATTTAACATTTTCAAATTATAAATATTAACCCTTTAGATATATTTTGCATGTCAGCGGTTAAGAAACTTAAGATGAATGATACAAGTTCAAGGCCATATCAAACAAAATGATTTGGAAAATATGGAGCTGTTGAGATAAATAAGAAAATTCTTTGCTTAATTCGCAAGGAAAATTGTACGTCACGTGCTTACAATGTAAAACGACATTTTGAAAAGATACATGCAAATCTTGCTTCCTTAAAAGAAGAAGAAAAAAAAAGAATTATTTTCTTAAAAGCTAAAAGAATATAAATCACAAGCTAATTTAAAACATTTCTAATTCCTAAAAATAACATTACAGCTGCTACTTTTCATGTAGCACATTGTATCGCACGACATGGAAAACCTCTTTCGGAAGGTGAGTTTTTAAAAGAAGCGTTTTTGGAATGTAGTGCTGCCCTATTTACTGATTTTAAAGAAAACGATTTGATAATAAAGCGCATTAATGAGTTGCCTATAAGCCGAAATACAATTAAAGAACGAATATTAAGATTAGATGAAAATACTTGTTCTCAAATAAATTACGATTTAAAATGTTCCGAAATGTATTCAATTGCTTTAGATGAGAGTACCGACATAAGTGGTTACGCACAACTTGCAGTTTTGCTAGGTATAAATCAGGAAATATAATGATGGAAGAACTGGTCAACATTGACAGGAAGAACTACTGGTCTTGATGTTTTTAAAGAATTCGCTGATACATTTATGAAAATGAATATTGATTTACAGAAAATTTTTTCTGTAACAACTGATGGTGCTCCTAGCATGATTGGCAAAAATATTGGTTTTATTCAGCAACTTAAGCAAAGTGTCCAACATTCTTTAATTGAATTTCACTGCCTCATTCATCATGAAGTCTTATGTGCAAAACAAGAATTGAAAACATTTTCCAACGTAATTCCAGTTGTAACAAAAATAGTCAATTTTATAAATGCAAGAGCTCTAAATAAGCGAGAATTTGCCAAATTATTAGAGGAAATTGATTCTCAATACTCTGGGCTTTTAATGTACAATAATGTTCGATGGCTCAGCCGCGGTCAAGTTTTAAATAGGTTTGTAGATTTATTAGAAGAAATAAAACTATTTTTGCATGAAAAAAATAATGTTTTTGACGAATTATCAAATATAGAATTTCTAAATGACCTAATGTTTTGCTGTGATATCACTCAGCATTTTAATGAATTGAATAAAAAACTCCAAGGACCTGTTCAAGTTGTATTAGTCATGTTTGAAAATATTAAAACGTCTATGACAAAACTTGATATATTTAGTAATGATTTGAAAATGAAAATATTGAAATATTTTCCATATCTGCAAAAGCATTTCCAAGCAATTGAAAACTATGAAAATAGTAATATTACACAGGATCATACAATTAAAAAATATTTAACTGTTATTGAGGAAATAAAACAAGCTTTTCTGGATAGATTTAATCAATTTAAGGATTTAGAAAAAACATTACAGTTTATATTGTACCCACACAAAATAGAATTTAATAATTTGGAATTAACCGTGTTCACTTGGTTAGGTATTGAAAATTTGGAAATAGAATTAGCAGAATTCCAAAACAGTTTTATGTGGAAAAATAAATTTGAAAATTTAATTACAGATTTGCAAAAACAGGATTTAGGGAATATTTCTGACAATAAGAAAAAGGTATTCGAACAAAGAACTGATAATATAATATTAAAAGAATGGGACTCTTTACCAGATACATTTAATACAATGAAAAAACTGGCAAATGCTCTTTTAACAATGTTTGGTTCAACATATGTATGCGAAACTTTATTTTAATCAATGAATTTTATAAAATCCACGCAAAGAAATAGACTTGGTAACGAAATGACTGCCGCATGTGTAAAAGTAATGAATTCCAAGTATGAATCAAATATACGTCAATTATCTGAAAATAAACAACAACAAGTTTCGCAATAAATGTGTGTTTATGTACATATGTATAATTTTTTTGATGTTAAATTTTCTTTTTCTTATTTTTATTATAAAATAATCATACATATAATATGTTCGAATAGTAAATAAAATCATATTTACATGTATTTTTGTGAAATCTTTAATTACTAAAATAATACTTGACCCGTAGGTTAATATTACAATAAAATAAATTCAATTTTGACTCACTTGTCAAAAAGGTTCGCCATCGCTGACCTAGACCCATCTTCTATTATACCGATCGACTCAGAATCACTTTTTGGGTCGCTTAAGCGATATCCGTCTTCCCGCACGTCCGTCCGTCTGTGTGTCCATGTAAAGCTTGTAATCAAACTACAGGTCGCAAATATGAATATATTGTGATGAAATTTGGCTTTTATCGGCCCTAGGATGAACGCTATTGAAATTGGTGAAATTCGGCCCATGTTCAGACCTAGTCCCCATACAAATTACCCCTATGAAATCGACATAAATTGCCATAAGATCCAAATTTTCATATAGATCTCGGTCAAATTTGGTTTGTATATGTTTATTACATCCATTTATCAGTACTCTTATGGTGTTTTCTTTTCTGAAATAAAATGTTACATCTTTATTATGTACATTTTTTTAATGTTTACCCCACACTTTTAAGATGTCGCATTTTTAATGGTCAGAATAGAACATAAAATCACAACTTTGTAAAACTTTTTTCAATGAACAGCTGTTATTTGTTGACAGTTTTCTTGAATATATTTCAACAAATAAAACAAGAAGCCAAAGCCAAAAGTAAAAATATAAATAATAACAATTAAAATGGAAATAGAAATGGAAAATTTCGAATATTTAATGTTTAAAAATGAAAGTGATGAGAGCCCAAGTAATAGTAAAACAGTGCAGTGTAAGTAAATGAAGAAAATTATATAAAAATTATAATAATGTATAAATATTACTATTTTTTTTTAGTTTGGACAGATGGAGACATCCGGCTGTTACTGGAACTATACGGAAACTATTTGCCAGCAATTGTGCCAATGAAAAAACAAAAAATGAGAATAGGGATATTTTATGGAACATCTTTCAAAATGTGTAATTTTGTTAATCGATTTGCGGGTTTTAACTTTATACAAAACAATTTGTCGTGGCATCGCCATATACAACATCTGCAGGCCAAGATATCACCGGCTCTGGGAGTTTTATTTAAATTAAAGTACAAACTTAATGAAAAGACTAAATATATTATTTTTCAATCACTGATTCAGAGCCGTTTGAATTATTTGACTTTGATATTTGGATATAATAAAAATTATGATTTAAAATCCCTACAAATATTGCAGAATAAATCATTAAAAATCGTATTTAATCTTCACCGACTGTATCCAACCATATCTCTATATAGGGATGTTGCCACAAATGTTTTACCTATACATGGAATGTACAAAATGCAATTATTAATATATGTTTTTAAAGTACTACATAATATCGGTCACCATACTATTTGTTTTTCAGTTAATCAACAAGCTTTCAATACAAGAAACAATTCAAACCTTAGAGTTTCAAGATGTCGTTTAGAAACTACGAAACAGCGAGTAGAATATATCGGTAGACTGGAATTTAATAGTTTACCGCAAAGTCTAAAAGAATGTTTAACTATTTCTTTATTTAAAAACAAATTAAAAGACTATCTTTTGAATAATATTGAAATGTTTGTGATATAATTTTAAATTAGTGCAAATTAAATTAAATTAAATTTCTCCTATTTTGTATAACAAATAATTTTCATTTAAATATTTTTTAATTTTATCAAAAATAAGTTTATTTGCCAACTTGCCTCAACAAAGCCTTAATGGCGCTGAGACTCAATTATGTATGAATTGATTTGATGAAATAAAGTTTATGTAAATAAATAAAAAAAAAAAGTTACTCTCGAAGTTAAATATTGCTAATTAATTTCTTAATAAAAATTAATCGACAGGCATTAATTCTAAATTTTTATCGATTTTTAAAAAATTAAATCTAACATAATGATTCTGAATAAGAAATAACATCATATCAATATTTAACTACGACAGTAACTTTAAACCCGCTCTTCGATCCACAAAATTACACATTTTGAAAGATGTCATTTATGATAATAATTTGTTTCTATTTCAATGCAGTACATTTTGTATCAAAATTTATTGAAATCTTTTTTTAATACATAATTATTTTTATGAATTGAAGCCAAAACTATAAGTTTATGTAAATAGATGTTTGTTTTTATTATGTTAATTTTTTATAAATAATTATACACATGCATTAATTTGTTGTTGAATTAAAAAAATTTGAAATGATTTCTTCATTGCTGCATGTTTCACCAACATCTTCAGGAAAATTTTCTACCCTATCGATACACATGTTGTGAAAAACACAACATTTTAATACACCAAATGCATTCTCGATCTTAACACGTGTTCTGCAAAACCTTAAATTATAATTATACCCTCCACTCCAGTGTGCAGCGGGAATATATAAGTTTGTCATTCCGTTTGTAATAATTAAAAAAAAAATCTTGACCCCATAAAATATATATATTTGTGATCCTTATAACAAGCGAAGTTGATATAGCGATGTCCGTCTGTCCGTCTGTCCATCTGTCCGTCTGTCCGTCTGTGGAAATCACGATGACGGCTTCAATCGGGTAGATAGGGCGCTCGTTAGTATAAAAAATGATTCACTAACATCCTCAGAAGTTTGCTATTTAAAATCGTCTAAATCGGTTAATCTGTTCCCGAGAATTGAGCGAAGAAGTGAAAAAAGTCCTGAGAAAATATGATTTGAATATGTGTTCTTGTCACGATAACGCCCTCAATAGGACAGCTAGGGCGCTCGTTTTTAGTGAGAATGATTCACTAACATCATGAGAAGGCTTCTGTTGTTAAATCATTCATAGGTGCCGAGAAATCACTGAAAAGGTAAAAAAAAATATGACGTTTTCCTATATTGTTTTCCAAAATTTTGTATTTTGTCATAGCTGTACATGTTGTTTTTGTGGTCGTTGTCTTAATAATATAAAAATTCATCAATATCAATATTTTTTGGTGTAATATTTAAGTTAATTAATTAATAAAAGAAACTATATAAAATCAATATCAATATTCTGCGATTTTTATAACATCACAAAATGTTACAAATTGATACATACTACTGTTGCCAATATCAAAATACTATAAATAATATTCATATATTCTGTATATGTATATCCATAATAAGCGCATATTAAAATAAATCGGTATTTTATTTTATTTATACAAAATTCTGAAATTTTTAGAGTTGCAAAAATAGTATGGTTTTAAGAGTTGTATTTTTAGTACATGTAAAAACCCTGCATACTTGCATTCAAAAGTAGTAGGTATGTAAACCATAAAACCTGTAAAAAAATTGGTGTTTAGAAAAATACTACTTTTTGTCAGATGTTAATTACAATAAGTTTTTAAAATTTGTTATTTAATGTCGGAACGGAGGCAAACGACATTCCCAAAATTTTGTTTCAAGAGTTATCCACATTAAGAATAACCCCGGATCGAGCCTTGCCCTCGGAAACATGCGTTTATGCTTTTCTTAACACAAACGCCATTCCCAATTACCAAAAATTTTAGACACGAGCTATTCACATTACGAATAGTCGCGGAGCTCAACTCAATCAAAGTGCAATGATGAAGCTTCGCCCTGGGAAACATATATTCATGCTTTTCTTAGCACAAACCGAACTTCTTATGGCACATTAAAAATAAACTAATTGAGAAGTACAATTCATCATTACGCTGTATTATAATACTATTTTCTTATTTAACTGGTAGCTAGTAAACAAAGTGATCGTGTCATTGTGAACGAAATAGAATTGAAATTGTGTGCAGATTTGTTTTGCTTAAAAAATCTGTTTCTACATATAGTGAATAAAATTCCAGTAAGCATTTTATGCAATAAATGATCATATAGAGTCTTTTTGACTCATATGTGCTATTAAAACAGTCATAAATGCACCCTTTTGCTGATCACAAAATATTCTTTTGTTAGGATTAAATATTACCTTACCCGCGAATCTTCTTAAGAGTCCTTTTTATCCGCTTTTCTGATCTGTTTCGACTCATTTTTGAGTCTTATTTAATGTAATTCTTCTATAAATCACTTTTTAAGAGAAAGCAAAAACCATTTTCTAGCCTTTTTCTAATAGCGCATGTGATTAATCAGTTTTTAATCATCAAAAGTGCTCGAAGAAGATACAGTAAAGTAATTTTTGTTAAAACAATCTTCGAAATGATGACTGGGATATCGTATATTTCTGTTAACACACAAACATATGCATAGCAGCACGAGTAAACCGAACTCTAATCGGCTTCTTATTTCCCTTTTCCCTACACTACTTTTTTTAAAATTTATTTTTAATTTGTACATTTTCAATTTCAATTATGTAAAAATAACACAAAAACAAAAAAAAAATATAAAAAATAAGATAAACATATAATGAGAATTACATAAGAATAATATAAACAAGTAAGCAAATTATAGTCGGTCTAGCCCGACTATACGATACCCTATACCATGGTTAAGAGACCCTATCTCTTCGGTTCAACTAATTGGATATAGCAAATAAGCATAAGCCAAATTTGAGTGGCATTTTTATTAATTTTTTTCGCTGCATATATGAAAAAGTTCATATCGGATACTATATTTGTATGGGGACTAGGTCGAAAAATGGACCGATCCTGACCATATTTGGTAAAGTCACTTATACTTTGAAAAAATATATACAAACCAAATTTGAGAAAAATTTGTGAAATATTTTTGTTTTTTGATAGATTTAAGTGAAGATCGGGAAGCAGCTCTATATAGGCCTATGACTAAGAATTTTCCTATAGGCAGTATTTTTGACCTACTGATTAATGGATGTAATAAACACATACAAATCAAATTTGACTGAGATCTATACGATAATTTGGAACTTATGGCAATTAATGTCGATTTCATAGGGGTCATTTGTATGGGGGCTAGGTCTGAACATGGACCGATTCTCACCAATTTCAATAGCGTTCATCCCATGGCCGATGGCAGCTTATATACCAAATTTCATTAAAATATATTCATATTTGCGACCTGTAGTTTGATTACAAGCTTTACATGGACACACAGACGGACGGACGGACATTGCTATTTCGACTCAAAAAGTGATTCTGAGTCTATCGGTATAATTAAAGATGGGTCTAGGACGAATATTTTTGGCTGTTACAAACAGCAGCACAAAGTCATTATACCCAAACCACATAGTGGTATAGGGTATAAAAACATACAGATATTATAAAAAAAAAAAAAAATTTTACAATTCTGTATAATTCAACTTTTTGATATGGCTAGATGTGCATTTAAAATTTTCACAATTAAGGCCTAGTTAGCCACACGTTGTTAAAATGTATCCCTACCGTAAATGTAACGTTGGCAGTTAGTGCAATTATAGAACGTAAAAAACGAACCAGCATATTGCTGTGTAAAATTAACCAAACTTTATCAGCTGTTCACAAATGTCACGTACAAACGTAGCAAAAATCTATTTTCAACAGATTTGGACGTTCCGGTTACGTGACAGATGTGTTCGGTAACTGCTCTAAATGCTTTTCATGTAACAGAAAAAAACAGCTGACACGTTTAGTTAAGTTTACGTGTGGCTAACTAGGCCTTTAAAATGGCTTGCAAATGAGATGTTGTAACTCAAACAGAATATTTGTTCTTGGTTTTCAGTGTTGCCGTTTTAGCTTTTTAGTTGCTACATTTAGCAACTTTTTTTGTCGTTTAGCATCCAAAATTTATCAAAAGATGCTATATGCTAACTTAGAATCTTTTATTAATAAAAAGTTGCTTTTAGCATCTTTTTTTTTTTTGATATTTTTTTTTCATTATTTTTGAATATATAATTTTAATGGTATTGATATGTTTTAATTTCTCAAAGTATAGTACAGTAATTTTGTGTACTACTCCTTTTACCACTCTGCTCGTTTCTTTCAACATATATAAAGGTGCTATTACATGATGTGTTTTTTACATATGTACTGTCAAATTTTCCCACAACAAAAGTTGTACACATCGTGTGATACATATGAAACATTGTTTATGTACAATACATGAGCAAAGTCACATGTACATTTTTCAATTAGAACAGGTTCTATTTTTGCATGACAAACATGTGAAAATACAACACTGCTTGTGGTGAAAGAAAAACAGAGTAAATTTTAAAGATTAATATTGAAAGAAAAATAAATTGTTTAGTATTAATTAACAATTAAAAAATATATATCTTTTTTTAACAATACATTTTTGTAAATTCACACATTAAATCAGCTGTTGTTTACATTTAGAGGTTAAGTCATACGGAAATTCATATGCACGTGTAATAGCAAAAATTATGAATCGTATGTAAAAGACAATTTTGACAGACATGAGGAATTTCATATGGATAAAAAAAAGTGACAGTACATATGTAAAAAAACATTTCGTGTAATAGCACCTTTACAAAACATTTTGAAATAGAAGAATGTAAACACCAACAACAGTTTTTAATGAATTAAAAGTCGATTGCCAAAAAATATTGTATTAAAAAAATGCCAAAATTTTCAATACAAAACACATTAAATCGGGTAAAAGAACAGATTACCAATATATTAGAAGAGTTTAAATTTATATCCTCTGAAACAGAAAAAATTCAAATCCAATGGAGTTATATCGCAGAACAAAACTGGGATACAACACTGAATACAACCTCTTTATGGATTGAAAAATTCTATTGGCGAAAATCCATTTAAGGAGTTATCAATATTTGTATTGTCTATATTAGTTTTGTCTTTCTCAAAAGCCGAAGTTGAACGTTTGTTTAGTTTAATGGCTTTAGTTAAAAGCAAACTTCGAACAGAATAAAATCCGAGTTGTTATGTTCTGTAATACGTATAAAAGAAGGTGTGAAATTGAAAAATCGGTGCTGTCACACTTACAATATACCGAGCGATGTCGTTGTAAAAGTCGATCGTCAGAAAAATATCAGAGCCAAGAAGAACTTGAAGATGAAGACATCACAGAAATGTTAGATTCCATAAACCAATTATTCTAATATAATCGTATCTTTTGATAATGTAATTTCTGTTATATTTTAAATAAAAAAAAAATCCCTCTAAAATTAAAAATATTTAATTTAAGTTTAAAATAAACTCAATTTGATGTTAAAAAAAATTTCAGATGAAATCCAAAATAATTTTAATTAAAATTTAAAAAATATAAATCTAAATATATGTTTTATATTAATTTTTCGATTTAAAAACCAAAGAATTATTAATAAGTATATAATTTTTCAATATAAAGGTAATGAAATTTGAAAAAAAAATTTAGCATCTATTTTTACGACTCCAGTACGTTAAGCATCTTTTTTTGCAATTTAGCATCTTTACAATTTCAAATTATGGCAATACTGTTGGTTTTAAAAGATTTATTATAACAGTGGTTATAAGCATGTATACTTAGATCTGATTTATCGCATTTTAATATATTTTCAAAAGCCTTGCATCCGCATTTATATTCGTCACCTGCTCCAGCCATCCATTAGCTTCTCGTCTCTCAACGAACTGAATCAAAATCTTTATGTTCTGTATTTCTTTGATGTGTTTTCAGCATCATCGAAAAACGAATCGGACATTTTTCTAAAATTAATTATGTTTCTAAAATTCATTATGTTCAAATTTATAATATTTTAATGTAATATTTAATGTAATGTTTTATACTTGTCATTGTTATTAAAGAATCCACATATTTACTTCCTTCATATTATAGAGTTATTACCAGACTTAAAAAGACTTAAAAGTTTAAAATTGAAAAAAAAAATATGCGATATTTGGCAGTTTTAGTTTTGCCTTGTATCAGTAAAATGTTCAGATATTAACTAAAAAAAAACAATTTGTTAAATATTTTCATCTTAATTATCTTAATTAATTTAAAGACACAAAGATAGATTTAATACAATAAAAACTCATAAATGTGCCCTATACTAATAGGTCTGGAAAATTGAAAAGGATTGTAAAAAATAAAATGCACCTTTATATTAAAAAATTTAAATTAAAAAGAAAATTACAAAATAAACCATTTACCTGGTTAAACTTAATATTGTTTGTAATTATCTGGATCAGGTTAGTATTTAAAATGGGATAAATCGGGTGTCATTGTACCAATTTATGACCTAAAATATAATAGGTTTATCAAAGTGTTTACATATTCAAATATTTTATATACATTTGTTACAAATAGTGCAAGAAGTCCAGTTATTAATGTAAACGTAAAACCCAGGTGGAGGGTATCAAAGATTCGGCATAGCCGAATTTAACACTCTTGCTTGTTTTTTTTTCAAATCGCTCATGTTGCCATAATCACGATAAGATTGATTAACATAAGATTGTTATTATATGCAGACGACATAGTGATTTTAGCAGATGATGTAAAAGTGCTGCAGAAAATGATCCAAAAACTTGAAGACTATTGTAAAACATGGAATGTTGAAGTAAACTTGGATAAGTCAGAAATTATGGTTTTCAGAAAAGGGGGAAGATTGTCTAGTAAAGAAAAATGGTATTTTAATAGCCAAGAAATCAAAATAGTTTCAGAATACTGTTACCTAGGAGTTTGGCTTACACCAAAAATGGTATTTACGAAGCATATTGAACAAAGAAACATAGCAGCAAAAAATAGTATCAACTTAACATGGCAAAACTTTTTAAATAAAAACACAATATCAATTGCTTCTAAATGGAAATTATTCCTTGCAGTATGCAGGTCAGTGCAATCGTATGCAGCCCAAATATGGGGGTTTACAAATTTTGAGTATGTTGATAAGCTACAAATATATTTTATAAAGAAAATCTTGCGGCTCCCAAGCTTCACACCAACTTATGTGTTATTATCCGAAACAGGTATGGAAAATGGTCATTTATACACCTTAGATCTACATATGAGATATATCAACAAAACCCTGTTTGATTACGGAGAAAATCGGTTGCCTTATCAATTTTCTAAACTATTGATTCAAAAAAATCTGCTTTGGGTAATTGAACTTAACAAGCTCGGATTAGAATTTGAAATTAATTGGACAGAAGCGAACATTAATAAACAACAATGGAATAACAATAGAAAAAACCTTTTAATCTCCTTGAAGTCAAAATATCAAGAGCAAATTTGCAACAAAAAGGCTCTAACAACCAGGATATATTCAAAACTAAATGCAATTGAAGGGAATAAATACATATCTAATGAAATTAAACTAGAAAATATAACTTGGATTCTTAAAGCACGAAGTGATTTGATAAAATTAAATGGTAACCGCTTTGAAACGAATTTGTCTAAATTATGCTCTTTATGTAATTCAAGGGAAATTGAAAATATAGAACATTTTCTTGGTCGTTGTAAAACGCTAAAAGAATTCAGAATTATGTACTTCAGTAAAGCTTACCTTACAGAAGACGAAATCTTAAATATATTAAATGGTGTAAATACAAATTGGAATCTCTTAGCAAATTATATAAAAACATGTATAAATTACAGAAACTTTTTGATAACAGAGTTTAATACATAAAAACATTTATCTCGATTAGGAAATTAAATTTTTATATTATAAGCGGCTGACGACGATAGTCAGAGTCGCATATGGTTATTTTTACCTTTTATTTTATTTTTAACTTTTATTTTATTTTGTAATTATTTTATATATATTGCTGAAAATAAAATAAATACTACTACTACTACTACTAATCACGATATGGTGTCAAAAGATATTCCATTAAGGGGTATGCAGAATCTCCCAGTAAATGATAATCAGGAAAGCATAAACGCTGAAAATCTTTTCCTAAAAACGATAAATTTAATATCCTAGAGTCGTGGATTTTGCTGGGGATTCAAATGTATATGTCTAGGAATCGTAACTTCGAATCACAAATACCCTGCATGGTTATTGAAACACCATCATGCCTGTTCGCTAATGTTGAGCGAATTATATGTTTTGGTGTCCTTACTGAAATGTAAATATAAATGTAAAACAGTTATTAAAACTGTTTTAATAAAATTTTTTTATAGCGATAGAGATTATCATACTTTTTCAAACTCTTTCTCAACAGCTTCTTTTTCATCGCCTGTTTGAGGAAATTTTATTGCTTCCGGCGCTATATCTTCCATATTGAATTGTAAAACCTTGTTGAAGGAATTGTGAAGGTTTGACAATGAAATGTCGAAAAGGTTTGCCACTTCTCTAAAGGTGGTTTTATTCCCGCTAATCATACAAACAATATTTTTACTTTTTGTATTTTATGAATTTGGCCAAGCTTACCACAAAAATGACAAGATATGGGTTTCAACAGTTGACTGTTGTCTTCCTCCTGGTAGGATCGCTTGAAATAACACCATGAATATCTCTCAAAAAGAACAATGGCACCTTCCCGACTAATACCCAATTTCTTCTTAAACTATAAAAATAAGTATATATACATACATATATTAGAAAAAGGAGTTATTGTCCTATGAAATTAAACATACATCAACTTCAGAGCATTCATTAATTACGTTCTCCACAAATCATTTCACTCGCGGTTGTGGATTTCCTCCCATGATCATATCATATATTTCATCATCAGATGATGATAAAGATGAATCTAACAACTCATCTAAAAAAAATTTTAGCACATAAAAGCGTAGTGATATTTTCCATGTTAATTTATTTTAAACAAAATAAAAATTAAACTTTTTTTCATTTCTTCACACAAATACACATTAACAAACAAAACAAATGTCAGCTGTTTTAACGTGCGATTCTCACCCCCTGTATTTTTAAAGTGCGAAAGATGCAACATTTTCACATGTTTATAGTGCGACATTTTTAGAAAATAACACGTTACCCTTTCGCATGGTTGACACTTTATTAGAAAAGAACACAATAAGAGAAAAAAGTGCGAAATGGGAAAAACATGCAACATTTTTTTTCAGAAAAGAAAACGCCATTAGTCTAAGCGCCTATAAGAAGCTGATTCCCGATCTATACTTAAGTCGATCAAAAAAACAAAAATATTGCACAGAATTTTCTTTGTATATGTTTTTGGAAAAAATAAGGGACCTTGCCAATAATCTGTCCTTTTTTCGACCTAGTCCACATATAAATATAGCATCCGATATGAACTTTTTCATATCCGAAAGCACTCAAATTTATTTTCTATATCTAATGGTGTAGGGTATCGTATAGTCGACCTAGACCGACTATAATTTTTCTTACTTGAATTTTATATGCAATTAGTTGGACCTTTGACTTTCTCTAAACTAATGGTATAGGAGGAATTGGGTTTTCGGACTAAAACTACTATAATTATCTTACATGTTATTCCTAATATTGTCTGTCTGTTGTATTTTTTGCACAATAAAAATTTTAAATTTTAATACTAATAAAATTAAACATACGTAAGAAAACTACCTTGTCAAATGAAAGGGTAATTATGAAAAACTGCTGTTTTTTAATGTACTTTTCATGAAAATTTAAATAAGTTTGTTAGCAGTAGAAATTAATTAGTATATAAATTAACTATATATAAATAAATAATTTCCAGTATAACTTCCTTTAATTTTAGATGTCCACTCGTTTAGTTCGCTTAGTTAACCTTAGTCCGAAATTCGAGTGGGGACATTCGAAAAGGGGCCAAAAATTTAACAATTTTGCTAGACGACGTTTTACTGAAAATATTTAATAACATAATTCACATTGCGTGTTTCAATGAGGGTTAAAATTTCAACCACAGTTTCGTAGAGCAAGACGCTTAGCTAAACCATATATTTTTTGATCCTTATGACAAGGGCAGTTGATGTAGCGATGACCGTCTGTCCATTTGTCTGTGGAAATTACGAATACACCCTCAATAACTAAGCTAGACTCTTCGCTTTTGCATAAAATCGCTTACTAACATCCCAAAGGAATTGCCTTTGAAAATCATCAAAATCGGTTCAAAGGGTCATGAGATATGAATGAAAATGTGAAAAAACTCTTATTTATATATTTATTTAGATATTTATTATAATAAAATTACAATAAATCTTAAGTCTAACGCACTAACAACTTAGGTTATCGGCTTTTGATTATAAAAAATGGCACTATGATAAGTTTCAATTACTTAAAAGTGTGTTAAATTTCTTCTTGTAAATGAAGGTATTGTAAGAATTCATATTTTTTATTAATATTATCTACTGAAGGACATTTTAGTAGGTCTTTAATACTGGCTGATTTGCATATTCTTAAACGGATGACTCTGGCATTATGATAAAAGGTGCATTATGGTTAAAATTGCGCTATTACAATAAGAGCATAATGCTGGAGAATCTCGAGAGATCAAATATTGATATGTAAGTCTGGTGTGTGTCAAGCGAAGTTAGTTAAAATTGGGAGGGTTGTTGGTTCCGTGCCGACATTAATGGATTTGAGATTGTACATCTTAAGATTAAATTTTTTGTTGGGGTATGTAAACTTTAAAAAGATATGGTGGCTTGTAAAGATATGTTGGCTGTTTATGGGTAGCTTTTGCTGCTGAGTATGGTATCCACAGAAAAAAACTCTTGAAGATATTAAATATGTTCAATGGGTTTGCTCTTTTTCTTAACATATGTCTACAGTATATCACTAAAATTAGTATGTATTTTATACCTTGCATCAACATTATCATTTTTCCTATTTTCGTTTTAGACAACAAAAATAAAAATTTCAACTCTTAAGTACGATCCCTTAATTATACCCTCCACTACAGTGTGCAGAGGGTATATAAATTAAATAAATTTATGTTTATTTTTAAAAAAAAATTATTTTGTTATTGTTAACTGGTAGTTAACAATAGAACCTTTATTTTTAGTTTCACTCAACTGACTGCAAGAATTTACAATTAAAATTTCTAAATATAATAATGAAAATACTGAAACTGCTGATGTTGTGTTTCCCACCATCAGGCCACTTGTTTGCTGCGCGTGTGGCTTAAATTTCGTCTGAGAATTTACTGTTGGGCAATTCGTTATTTGTTGCAGTTGTTGTTGTGTTGAAATATTTGTGTTTGTTGAATTGACAAATTTAGCGTTGGCACGTTTTGTAGTTTGTTATCTGTTGTAGCTGTTGTTGTTGTTTTTTTTTATGATTCTATAATATTTCTGTTGTTAACTCCTCCCCCTTCAAGTTCATGCGTCCCGGCATGAATAGCCATATTTCAAAAAAATGGAAGGTCATGAATCTTCTTGTTTTTGGGACCTCTTGATGGTAATGATAAGGAGGTTTTTGGATTAGTGCTTATTTGAACATTCTCTGGAATTTCTATTCTCTGCTCCGTTTTATTGGATTTTACATTATTTTTGGATGAATTATTTCGATCTTTGTGGTTTTCATTTCTCTTCTTCCTTCTTATAAAGTAGATAATGGTAGCTGATATTATGATGGTCATTACCAGTCCAATGTTGATGGTTAGATTTATTTTATTTTCGATTTGCAGTTTGTCGATTATGTGAGAGTTGTTAACATTAACTGCCTCCATTCTTTCCAATGTTATCACTTGTTCCTGGATACTAGAGCTACTTGGTTGCAGTAGGGCAGGTAAAGGTTTAGTAAGGGAGACTTGGGTTGTTAAGTATGTTTGATTTCCAATTCGTACTGTAGAATTCAGGTGATGAACTATGAATGTGCCAGCTATGTTGATTGTTGAATTGTCTATTTCAATTTGCCCTTTGTATTCGTTTAATAATATCATGCTGTCATCTATTTCTTCCACTGGTGCCACATGCTCGTCGTTGGTTGTTGTGCAGCGGGATGGTTTACTTTTCAGCAGATTTGGGATGCAGTCAGAATTACTGATGTCCAAGATATTATCTATTTCACAAATACTTATCTTATTATAATTCTTGCAGTCATTTTTTATACCAAATATCTTATCGTTACATTTCAAAACATTTTTAAATATTGTCTTAATTATTTTATTATCTTTTCTTACAGGTTTAATTAACAAATTGTCGCAATTTTCATTATTAGTTGTTGGAATATTGACAATGTAAACAATTTCATTATTATTCGAGGCGACTTTAATTTTTGAAAAATTTAGTAACTCGTCCATATTACCAAATGGAATATTATCATTGTAAAAAATATCTCTCAAAGTATTAACCTTAGTATTAGAAAAAATAAATGAATTAACAATGTTTGATTTAGCCCAATGGATGGCATATTCGATATTAGATAGTTCCTCTTTAATAATTTCAAGTTTATATTTAAAATCTAACAATTTTTCACCTTTATCTTTATTTTCTAATAGTTTAGAAATGTTATTAGTAACCTTTGAGAGTTGATTTACTTTATCTATTGTTAATTGATTAATTACAATTTGATTATTATTGTTAACTAGAACATTATTCATTTTATCTTCTATTATTTCGAAATCATGGTGGTCCGGACTGCCGGCTACCCATTTCCAGGCGGTACCAATGAAGTCAAGAGAACTCTTTGCCATCGTCTTGGATTTTAGTCTGGATAAACAGGATTTAATTTGTGATATGGTATAGGATAAGTAAGGTAATAATGAGTTATCATCGTTGTCGCGTAAGTCAATTCCGTTCTCCAATTTCCCTATCATATCTTCGTATTCCCTCAGGTCAATCGTGTGGACAAGTTTGAACACACCGTTTTGAATTTTCGCCGTTCCTGTATTGATCACGACTAGTCTAGAGTTGGAGTAATCCATTATCTGGAACTCACCTATGGAGTATCCAAGCATCAGGAATAACCTGTAAGAAAATGTAATAAGATTTAGTTCTTTATATGTTTTTTGTGAACGACTCTCCCACTTTCGGTCACTACGGTCGAATGTCTATTTTCCTTCACTAGTTCACGTCTGAATTTTTCGGTTAATTTAGTACCTAATCTTTTATTAATTCTTACGAAAATCTCTTGTCCGGGTATGTATTGCTTAACTTCTTTTTTATCTTTGTTGTGGTAGTTCAAATCCTTTTCCTGTTTCCTTTTCAGCATCGTGATGTTATTTTCCCTGGTTCTTTCATAGCTTCCAGGGGAGAAATCCACAGTCCTCCCGAAAAACATATCGACTGGCTTCCTACCGATTGTGGAATGTATTGAGTGATTATATTCGTTAACAGACCTTTCCAATAGTTCTTCAAAATTCCTGCAAATACTTTGAGACATCTTAAAATTTCGGCTAATGTTGAATGGAATCTTTCAATTTGACCGTTGGCTTCGCTTTTGTATGGTGGTGTTGTAAATACCTCTATACCCAATTCATCCTTCATCATGAAAAGTATGGTTGCAGAGTTCAATGATTTTCGTTGTCCATGACAACCGTTTTGGGAACTCCATAGAAAAACAAAATATCCCTCAAGGGTCTCCTAATATCTTCTATTGATTTTCCCTGAAGAATTTTCGTTTGGGCGTACTTTGAGAATTTATCTATGGCTGTCAATACCAATTTCCTATCGGTTGAAAAAATGTCAATATGAATAACCTGACTTGGGTAGTTTGGTATTGGTGTAGCGTTCAATTTCGGGTGGTTGGGATGTCTATCGTATTTATTTTTCCTGCATGTGGAGCACATTTTCAATATTCTTTTAATTTTAGAAAACATGCTGGGAAAGTACGCTTTTTCCAATATCTGTAACTTATTTTCCACAGCATTTCTGTGCGCGCGGTTATGTGTTTCTATAATTAGAGTTTCCTGATCGGATTCAGACAAAATATCTTCGACAACATTTTGAGTAAACCGAATTTTAAGATTTCCGAAATGATGTGGGTAAATTTCTTGAATTTTTCCCATAATAAATTCTGGCGTTTTAATGCAATTTATAACAGACGGGTTAAGGTATCTCTTCAAGATGGAAATTAGTTTTTCAGTATCATATTCCGGTTCCGTAATCGAATGTCTATGATAACCTGGGAAAATTATTTGGAATTGGTATGCTGGAGTATCGTCCATTTGCAAAAAGATTTGATTTTTGAATGCATTTATGGGCACTTCGACACTAGCTATGAGTTCCTCTGGAGAGCTGTCGCTACTATGCACTGTTCCTGTTAGAGAGTTGATGTTCGTTCCAGGGGGTCTAGAGAGTGCATCGGCCACAACATTACTTTTACCTGGTTTATACTGCATTTCATAGTTGTGTTCCTCCAATATCGATTTCCATCTTTTCATCTTCGCATTATTATTCTTACTGCTCAAAGCATAAGTCAGGGGTTGGTGGTCGGTGTAAATTATGACTTTGACTGATCCGTATAGATAGTTTCATAGATTTGTTAGGGCCCAGATTATAGCCAACATTTCTCTTTCGTTCGCTGCATAATTTTCCTCCGATCCCGTTAATGTTCTCGAAATGAAGGAAATCGGCCTGTCGTCCTGGCTAAGTACTGCTCCGATAGCAACATTGGATGCATCTGTAGTTAACTGGAATTCTTTGTGGAAGTCAGGATACGATAATGTCACCTCCTGTGATATTAGGGCGTTTTTAAAATTATCAATAGCATGATGCGCTTCATTATCCAGTTCAATTTTCCTCCTGCTTGATTCTGTTCTAGATATCAAGCCTCCGTCTCCTCGTAAGAATTTCGTCAGTGGCTTTGCGATGTTCGCATATCCTTTTATGAATCTTCTGTAGTATCCTGAAAGACCAAGGAACGATCGAAGTTCCTTCACATTATTAGGATAGGGGAATTCTACAATTGCCTGAACTTTCCTTGGGTTAGCTTTTATTCCGTTATAAGAAACGATGAACCCGAGGAATTCGACTTCCTCCTTGAAAAACTCGCATTTATCCAGCATTTATCCTCGTCTTTGCTGAAGATGATAATATCATCAATATAAACATAGCACCTCCTACCAATGTGTTCCCTTAAAATGTCATCCAGCGCACGTTGGAATATCGATGGAGCATTTTTTAATCCAAACGGCAATCGCAAGAATTCATACTTTCCATTGTTGACCGAAAATGCCGTTTTTTCTATATCTTCCATCCTAAGGGGTATTTGGTGGAAACCACTCTTTAAATCGATGACTGTAAAATATTTATTCCCTCCCAAATGTGAAAGCACGTCGTTTATCTCGGGGATGGGGTATTTATCCGCGATGGTTACTGTATTAAGTTTCCTAAAGTCTACCACAACTCTATACTTATCCCTTCCGGATGCATCCTGTTTTTTGGGGACTATCCAAATTGCTGAGTTGTAGGGAGAACGCGATGGTCGGATTATTTGGTCCCTTAATAACTTGGATATTTCATCGTCTACAACACTCCTAAGAGCCATTGGATAAGGATAATTTTTAGAATAAACGGGATTTTCAGTTGTTGTTCTTATCTCACCTACCACCCTAGTTGTGTACGTAAGGCTTTCGTCGGAGTCCGCAAATAAATTCCTGTGGCGATCGAAGATGTTTTCCAATAATTTTTTTCGACTCCCTGAAAGATGGTTTGTCCTGATTTCAATATTATTAACATTCTGAGAAATGAATTGTTTAATTGGAATTTTCCTATCCCCACTAATGGTGAAATAGTCCTCCGCTGTATAAATGATAGCTGAACATTCCTTCAGGCTATCATTCCCTAATATTGCATCAAATGTTTCTAATTCTGGTAAAAGGAAAAATTTTATGGGAGTATCATCAAACAATTTCAAAAATTTGTGTTTTGTAATTTTAATGTCTCCCTTAACGGATTTTGCGTTAAAATTTCTTTCGTTTTGCTTTGGGTTTGTTATAAATTTAGGGTTGATGTAATTTTTGTTGCTGCCAGTGTCCAATAAAATTTTTAATTTTTGGTCGTTCCCCATTTTTGCTTCGAAATAAGGTAATGAGGAACAGTTTAGTCTAAAAAATTTACTGCAAGTTGGACATCATCAATTTCTTCTTCCTGTTTTTCAAGAGTAGCTAATTCCTCAGGAATTTGTTGAAAGTAATCTTGAGCGTACTCTGGTTCCACACTCGCGTGACGATGGTTTACCTCAGCTTCTTCCGGTGGATAGTAGCCGCAATAATTTTCCTCCGGCATATAATCTGTATCTATATGAAAATTCCGTTGAAATTTATTTGCTGGAGCCTGAAAGGACGCGGCTGTTGATCTCTTTAGTGCTACATTGTTGTGTGGTCTGTTCATATAATTGACCTGGTGGGTTTGGATTGATTTATCCACATCCATTGGTTCTACTCGTTGATTCTGAGGATTGTTTTGAGTGCCCGCATTCCACCCAGAATTTACAGGTAAGTTTCGGTTATGATTATAAGTAAAATTACGATTGAGATTTGGGTTAACATTAGATTGGAAGTTTGGGTTATGACCTAAATTTGGATTGCGATTTTGAGTTGGATAAAAGTTCGAATGGAAGTTTGGATTTCGGTTAAAGTTTGAAACGGGATTATGTCGAGGTGGTATAGGTGGTCTAATGGGTGGTGTTCCACCAACATAAGCAAATTCGGGATAAAATACTCTGCCAGTTGCGAAAGTTGCCGTACCGATCCTATCCTTCTGTACATTATTCCTGATAGACTGTCCATGTGCGTAATTTCTCCTGAAAGTCATATTGTCCAACTTTAGGCAAATATGTAGTGCCTGTGGCAAAGATGTTGGTTCACGCACACTTAGCAATTTCGGTAAATCTCCATTTAATCCTCTTACGAACGTGTCCAGTGCTTTCTCCCTGTAGGTGTTCGTCATAGCGTGAAGGCTATTTTCCTCCAGGTCCAGGGAAGAGACCTTGTCAAGCAACAGTGAAAGATGTTGGTAAACAACTTGATAGAATTCCGTTATGCTCCTGTTACCTTGGCATAAACCATCATCTGGTATTCCAAGGTCCCGATGTCCCTCTTATCAGAATAATGCATTGCGAGACATTTTCTTATTCGTGGCCAATCCAATGGTGTCCTATATGACTCCAAGGCAGTGTCTGCGTCCCCCACGATTTTTGTGCGAATAGTGTGTAAAATTGCATAATACCTTCCGGTACCTCTCACCGAATCATAGAGCTTCAAAACCCTCTCCACGGACTTTCGCCAAGAGTTAAATTCCTCCGGCCTACCAGAAAACTCCCTCAAAGACCTAACTATGTCGGGAACCTTGTCCAGTTCCTCCAACCTGGTAGTAACTGTACCTATGGGGTGATCGGCCCCCTCATCCGCCAAATGGTCGGACGAAGATTCGATAGCCTCCCTTATCATGAGGGCTATCTGTTCCTTCTGTAGTGTAGTAAAACCTACTGATGCCTCGGTCGGTTGTGCCATTGTCAGTGTCCTACTTAGTCTCTGAGTCAGCTGGTCGATGGTTTCGTCGGGCATACCGGTTAAATGATTTCGAAATTAGGGGACAAAAAAAATCGAATGTAAAGTATTTATTTCGCAAATCTCGATCAAGTTCAAGGATAAAAACAAAATTTAAAACCGATTTCAGGAAATAAAATTTATAACAACAAATATTAATGAAAAAAATTTCAACTAACTCAAGATAGTAAGGACGAGTTTTGAAAAAAGGAAAAAAATCTTAATGTAATTAAATTAAAATAAGGAAACCAATTGATAATGAACTTAATAATATTCTTACATTCATATCTGGAACATGATGATGGAGAGGATGATGATTGCAGACTTCCCCTGATTTTTGACTCTCGTTGCTTGGTTTTAATTGCCAAAACGTTTCCTCGACAATTAGTTTCACAGATTCTTATTTTTTTTTTTCATCAACTTATTTATTTTATTTAGTTCTTATTTTCAATTTTTTATTTAATTTGATTAATTTCAAAAAAAATTTTTTATTCAGTTTTTCAATTTAATTCGTATTTTTTAATTTTTAATTTTCAATTCTTTTATTTATTTAAAATTTTTGTTATTTGATTTAATTTTTCAATTTTTTTTCTTGTGTTTTTTCTTTTCTGATTATTTCCAGTTCACTTTATATTTTCTAAATTAGGTTGTTTTTTTATGTTTATCTAATTGTTGTAAAACTTATTTTAAAAAAAATGTTTCTTACTGTTTATATCACGGCCGCTGATCTCCTTTGAGACCTCCGGTTTACCTCTTATTTTCCGAAGAGGTTTCTACGGCGCACTATTTCCGCGATCTATTAATTAATCTACCGGGAAAACCCTTTTTCCGAGGGTTTTATTTATACGACAAAGGACCTTTTTTTAAGGGCGCCAATTAAATAAATTTATGTTTATTTTTAAAAAAAAATTATTTTTTTATTGTTAACTGATAGTTAACAATAGAACCTTTATTTTTAGTTTCACTCAACTGACTGCAAGAATTTACAATTAAAATTTCTAAATATAATAATGAAAATACTGAAACTGCTGATGTTGTGTTTCCCACCATCAGGCCACTTGTTTGCTGCGCGTGTGGCTTAAATTTCGTCTGAGAATTTACTGTTGGGCAATTCGTTATTTGTTGCAGTTGTTGTTGTGTTGAAATATTTGTGTTTGTTGAATTGACAAATTTAGCGTTGGCACGTTTTGTAATTTGTTATCTGTTGTAGCTGTTGTTGTTGTTTTTTTTATGATTCTATAATATTTCTGTTGTTAACTTATATAAGCTTGTCATTCTGTTTTTGTAATAATTAGAAAAAAGATTTTGGACCCCATAAAATATATATATTTGTGATCCTTATAACAACCGGAGTTGATATAGCGATGTCAGTCTGTCCGTCTGTCCGTCTGTGGAAATCACGATGACGGCATCAATCGGGCAGCTAGAGTGCTCGTTGACATAAAAAATGATTTATTAGCATCCTGAAAAGTTTGCTATTTAAAATTGTCCAAATCGGTCGATTAAGGCCCGAGATTTGAATGAAGAACTAAAAAAAGTCTTGAAAAAATATAATTTTCTATGTTGTTCTTGTCACGATCACGCCCTGAATAGTGCAGCTACAGTGATCATTTTTAGTGAGAATGATTCACCAAATTCATGGGAAGACTTCTGTTTCAAAAATCATTAAAATCGGTGGAACAGGTCCAGGGAAATCTCAGAAAAATTAAAAAAAATTAAAAATATGATATTTCTATATTGTTCTTGTTGTTATTCTAAATGTTGTGTTGTTGTCATGGCTGGACTTGTTATTTTTGTGGTCGTTGTGGTAAATTTAATAAAAACTAACCCTTTGTACATTTTTTTATTAACTCTGGTAGAAAAATTTAAAAGTTTCAATTGTTTTGGCATCACTAAAAAAATTTGTTGGATCATTTCTGTCATTACCACGAGCCTGCCTGCAAAAATGGGTAACGGGAAAGGGGTTAAAATCGATCCAAAATTTTTTCGACAAGCAGACACTACGAGTTAATATAAAGGGAGTAAAAATTCACCAACATCTAAAGCAAATAATGCTAAAGTTGTCGCGGTGGTCGTTGTGCTTAACCCCTTTTTCTTTTTTATAATTGTAAATGTTTGGGCAAATCTGCCACTTGTTCGTTGCCATTTTTACAATTGTCATATTGTACAAACGAAAACGCAAAACATCAAAAAAGGTTAAGGTGGTCAGATCGTGGTTGGTGCTGGTATGCTTGCGTGAGCGCGGCTATGGCTCGTCGGATGGGGAGGTTCTTTCAACCAGTCTGGACCAGGAGTAACGACGGAACAAAAAAAAATCATACCAGACTGAAACTTGATGAAATTTGGATTAATTTTAGGGAAACCCGAAGCGAAACTAATAGAAATGGATGGAAATGGACTAAACGGAAAGATGATCGACGATTAAAAAAAACTTACTGCAGTTGGACGCACTAGCTGTTGAAAGGTGTTGTTTCAACTTTATGGCGGCCCTACCCTCTTGGAACCATATAGTCCCACCATTGACAAATCTCTGCCATTATTCTCGAGTTTGTCCCTACCTCTGATCTACTTACCCTTCGTTACCTTATTCCTAAAACCTACTCTAATAACGAGTCCATTAGCATTTCATTTTTAAAATTTCATGTGGAAAATGTATTTATTTAACATTGCCTTTTTTTTTATATATATAGGTATGTGGGTATATATAACTGGTAATAATTAATTTAGGTTAGTAAATATGAATGATCTTATTATAAATATACTCTAAATATCTACAATAATTACAAAAACTTAAATAAAGTTACTACAATACTTTTCTTACTCAACGGCTACCTGATGAACGGTGATTTGATGGTACTCAATAGACGGCTTCGTTAGTGCAGGTTGGTGATTTGATGATGGAGATAATACCTTTGGTTGAGCTGGCGCATGGGACTGCGTGGGTGCTGGTGTTGGATGGCACATGTTCTTTCTTCACGGTTTTAACTTTCTACCACATTCAACTTTTACATAGTTGGCTTTTAGCACTTTTTATTTGCAGGTTTTATGTTATACTAGATTTATATTATATGTGTCTATTGTTAATTTTTAATAGTTTTTATTTTCAGGTTTTATTTTATCTTGAATTTACATTGTATGTGTCTATTGTTAATTTTTAATATTTTTTATTTTCCGGTTTTATTCTATACTAAGTTTATATTGTATGTGTCTATTGCTAATTTTTTTTAACACTTTTTATTTTCAGGTTTCATTTCATACTAAATTTACATTGTATGTGTCTAATACTAAATTTACATCATATATTGTTAAAAATTTTTTTATACTTTTTATTTTCAGGTTTCCGTCTATATTTTACCTTATAAGTTTCTATTGTAATTTTTAATATTTTCTATTTTCAGGTTTTATTTCATATTAAATTTATATTTTACATTTTTCTCTTTTCCGCATATCAAGGTTTAAGTATTCACATCTTCCCTTTTTTCAGGTTTTCTTCTATACATTACATATGTCTCTATTGAAATTTTTAATACTTTTTTATTTTCAGGTTTTATTTCCTACTAAATTTACATTGTATGTGTCTAATACTAATTTTACATCATATGTGTTTATTGTTAAAATTTAATAGTTTTTATTTTCAGGTCTTCTTTTATACTAAATTTATATTTTACATTGTTAATTTTTTTTTTTTTTTGGATGTTTGAATTAGTTTTCACACTTGATTTTTTTCAAAATTTTAATTCTTTCACATGTTTACTCTTTTTCCTGTAGATTTTTTGTTTAACACGCTTTCTTTGAATTTTCATCAAAATTTTTGTCATTACAATTTTGTTTTACTTTTCAAAATTTTAAATTTTTAAGTTAGCATGTTTAGGATCAAAGATTTTTTTTTTTGTTTTTCTGAATTTTTCCTTTGGCATAGTTAACCTATTTACAATTTTCACATTCTTTTGTTTTCACATCTATCGTTATACTTATATTATATCTATTTTATGTCATTTTCTTAAGTTTTTTTCTTATGGTTTTTCTCCTTTTAATTTATCAAGTACAGTCTTATCACTTCACTATTATAATCTGCCATCTTTCACCTTTTTGTCTTCACCTAGATGTTGTTTTGACTGTCTCCTTTAGCGTGTGATACCCAACTGACCTTCCTCAACAAAAAACCCACGCTTCTCGATTTTTCCATACGTGCCAATTCTTCTTCTTTATACTTTTTTGCCACGTCGCGCATTCTCATTGGCTAATTAGGTCACCTGACCCCAAAACGAAATATCCCACAGAGGTGTATTACAATTTTCGTAGGGTTGTCGACGTGTCAAAAAGGAAATTTAAGTCTTGAGAAAAGAAGAACAATTGGCAACGTATGTACTGACAGAAATATGTCACTACTAGGGGGACATGACAAAGTACCTAGTTGTTAATAATAAAAAAAAAAAACAATGTAAATTTAGCAAAAAAAAAAATTTTTATGTATAAATTTATTTAAAGAGAAAAACACAAAAATAACATTTGATGTATTTTTTGTTTGTAATATTTACATAAACATATTAAATAATACAAATAATATATATATATTCTATATATGTATATCCATAACAACTGCATGTTAGAAATAAATCGGTATATTATTATATTTACATAAAATTCTGCAATATTTTGTTGTGTGGAAAATACATTTCTTTTGCATTAACAGAGTGTCACTTCATTTTGCTCAGCGTGACTATGACACAGTAGATGGCGCCACAATTTTTGTTCTAATTAGCTTTGCAATACATAGTTATTTCTATTTTAACATGAATGTTAATATTTTCAAATAGATATGTATCATACAGCACAATGTTAAGAGTATACACGGACTGATCTTTTATTTCATACGTTTTTTCATTATTCTTTTACAAATATGAACATAAGTTTGGCATATTAACTTTTTGTTGTCTTTACAAAATAGAGAACTCGGTCATCAATGAGTTTTTTGCTTTCAGAACAGTTCTACATAGAATTATTATTCTGCTTTACCTACAAAATATCTGATTGCGATTACATTTAATTTTTAAAAATTGTTTATAATTACTAAAGCATTATTATTCACATAAATACAAAATTGCACTTTTTAAATTTTCCATTCAAATTTAAGAAAATATCAATTCTAAAAACTGGAATTAAAATTTCCAATTATAGATTAGAAAAAATTAATTGAATTTCAGAAAATCATATCCTAACGTCGGAAATAATAATTTTAAATTTAGAAGACATCAATTGCATCTTTAATATATAAATTTTATTCGTTAAACACAAATTGATTTCCAAAAAAAACACCAAATATGTTTACATTTAAAAAATTTTTACATGTAAAAAAAATATTGACATTCAGGAAAAATTAATAGCTTTTCAGTACCGCGACTCAGTAACTTCTTTTATCGATAGTCGAATCGTTAAAAAAAGAAAATTGCAAAATTATCAGTAAAATTTTTAAACAATATTCGCTATTGTTAAAGTCAGCTGTTGTTGTTATCTAAACGACAACCATTTTTGTGTTGTTTATTCAATCGATAAAAACTTAAATTTTTAGGTTGAAATGTTGTCATACATAAATAAAAATCATAAAATAGTGAAAATATTTTGCTTTAAATAAAAAATTTTTTTTATATAAATAAAAAAATTAAATAGCATATTCAATTCATTATTTCATTTTCCAATAAATAAACAGAAATATTAGTAAAAAAATAAAGATATTAAACATAAACATAAAATCATCCTGTCAAACACGAAGTAATTTGTTTTTTCTATTCTTCTTTGTGTTTTTCGCTTATTTTGACAGAGATTCCACTCGTTTACAATTAAAATAAATAGAAAAATAGATTTTTCGACTGTCGTTAAGATGTATGTACTTAGTGATTCACTTAATCCTTAGTGCAAACAACAATAGCTGTCGATATATTTTGCGATTGTCGGATCGTTGAAATTTACAGAATGACACTACAGAAAACATTAATTTAAATTCAATGAATTTTAGAAAACGTCAAATGATATTTAAGAATTGCGAACATAAAAATTGTTACATAAATTAACGCAATTTGATGAGAATGTTATTTATATATAAATTTTCGCAATTTTTTTTGGATGAAAATTTGAAATTTTTCAGAAAATAAAGATAACAAATTATTTTATTTAAAATGTTTGGGACATTTGGTTTTTTGCGTTTGGCATCCCTAATTTGAATATTTATTATTATAAATTTATTCTCTATGTTTTCCAAATATGGCAATATTTTAATAAAAAAATTGAGAGAGTTTTTTTGGTTATTATTTTGTTACTCCATTCGACCTATGTATATGGCCGCAATGAAGAAATGGCCAGTTAAAAGAAACTATACAGCCATCTCCAATTAGCACTATTTAATGCATATAGCCACCCTACACAACCATTTCCTTTGCAATGGAGGTTAGGGCGAGCTATTTAATTAGCAAAAACAAAATTAAACGAGAAGTTATGCCATATAACCGGAAACGCATGCATATAGGTATATAACCTAAACGCATGCCGATCAGCAACCACGATGACAAAAAAGCAAACACCGAAATAAATCCGAAATAATAGAAAAGACGAAAAACAACCCAAAGAATTTGTTGAAAAAATTTGGAATTAAGTTTAACAAATTGTTTACTTTTTCACTTACATTTATTATCAAGACTCAAACCGAGGTGGAGGGTATCAAAGATTCGGCACAGCCGAATTTAACACTCTTACTTGTTTTTTTTTTTAAGTTTGATGGGAAAATGTCAATTTTATGATCACAAAAGTAAGTATGCAATAAATGGGTATTAAGTTGTTATTTAACATTAAGGAAGAAAAGTTCTGTCTATTTAAATTAAAACCAATATATATGAGCGTAATAATCTAAAAAATGAAAAGTAAAGGGTCGCAGTGCGTAGAGCCTTCTTAATCTAATCTAATTTAAATATTTTTTTTTTTATTAGAAAATATATACATGATCTCAAACCGAACAATAAAAAACTAATTATTGCAATAAAGATCAACAATACATAAACCCAACATTAAATTTTTTGTTAATATGTATTAATTTATTAATTTTTTATACCCTAGCGATGGCCGTCCGTTCGTCTGTCTGTGTGTCCATGTGAACCTTTTAATCAAACTACAAGTCGCAAATATCAACATATTTCGATGACATTCAGTATTTAAGCTTCTACCAGCCATAGGATGAACCCTATTGAAATTGGTGAAAATCAGTTTATGTTCAGACCTAGTCCCCATACAAATGACCCCTACGAGATCGACTTAAATGCTCATAATACCCAAATTATTATATAGCCCATAGCTATTATTCACTTTTTGTAAGAGACGTAGGAATTCGCCTTTCGCCTCATTCTTTTGCATAATTCTCCGTAACAATGGGAGAGTTTCTTTTCCCTGAACATTGATTTTTGTCCAATTGTGGCTGAAATAAGTTCGCAAAAGTCATACCAGGAGATACAGTTGACGAATATATGGCCTTTTTGACATTACTATTTACTAAAGAATTTGCTGAACTTTCCTAAGACGATAAAGCTTGTTTTTCACGTATTTTTATAGGGGTAGCAACCCCTCAAATTTGCAGGATGTCCTGGCTCTCCACAGTTTACACAAATCGGTTTTGAGCCCTCTAACTGACTGAGTGCGCATTCACCAGGTTGGTAGGAATTCTCTCAGTATTGCAGTTCCGAATATCAGTGTTCTTTTTATTTAGTTTTTCCCAGACTGGTTCAATAAATGCTTTATATAAGCAATTCCCGATAATTTTTTTCCGGGGGAAAGGGAAATAAGAAAGAGCCCAGTATCTGAGTTGCTTTTCCTTGAAAGAGATGTTATAAATTTAGATACGTTGCATACAATGTCTGGTACCAGCTGATCTAAAGCACTCTTTATTTCCTGTGTATCCATTCTAAAGTACAGGCCAGGTAAAACCAAAGAAATTTGTTTAAATTCTTTAGGAGCACAAGAATAAGATTTAATCTTCTTTTCTCTCAACAGAGACATCATTTCAGAGTGAACATAGGGTTCTGATATATAAAGTCTACTCGTTTGCTTATAGACATTTTTAATTTTGCAATGATATCCTTATCTACATCGCCTGAAATTACGGTAGCCATTTTGTTTTTCTTTTGTATGCCACCCACGTCGCTGCCAGTATTTTCAAAATGAAGTTCACGCATCTGTGATCTCCCACTTGATGTGGAAATATCTATGTCGTTGTCACATAAACCGCCTTCTTATTAGATGGACCAATATCTTCGTCTGCTTCATTCTCCATATTGAATGTAAAATAGCCTCCCAATGCCTCACAATCAAATTGTTTTTAATATAACAAAATGAACCAAAAACAAGTAAGAAAATTATAGTCGGTCTAGAGACCCTATCTCTTAGGTCCAACTAATTGGATATAGAAAATAAGCGTAAACCAAATTTGAGTGGCACTGTTATTAATTTTTTGCCTTCGGATATGAAAAACTTCATATAGGATCCTATACTTATACGAGGACTAGGTCAAAAAATGGATCAATTCCGACCATATTTGGTAAGGTCACTAATTTTTTGCAAAAATATATTCAAACCAAATTTGAGAAAAATCTGTGCAATATTTTTGGTTTTTGAAAGATTTAAGTAAAGATCGGGAAGCAGCTTTATATGGGGGCTATGACTAAGAATTGTCCTATAGAGTTTATTTTTGGACTACTGATAAATGGATGTAATAAACATATAGAAACCCAATTTGACCGCGATATATATGATAATTTGGATCTTATGGCAATTTAGTTCGGTCTTATAGAGGTCATTTGTATGGGGACTAGGTCTGAACATGAACCGATTTTCACCAATTTCAATAGCGTCCATCCTTTGACTGATGAAAGCTTATATATATACTAAATTTCATCAAAATATATTCATATTTGCGACTCGTAATTATATTACAAAGCTTACGGACGGACGGACATCGCTCAGAAAGTGATTCGATCGGTATAATAAAAGATGGGTCAATAACTTTTGATAGTTACAAACATCAGCAGAAAGTCACTATACCCTGACCACATAGTGGTATAGGGTTTAATAAGTAAGAGTGTTAAATTCGGCTGTGCCGAATCTTTGGTACCCTCCACATCGATTTTACGTTTACATATATATGTGGACTTATTGCACTACTTATAGCAAATGTAAACAATATAATTTAAAAAGGAAACAATTTGATAAACTTAATACTAAATTAATACAACAAACATATTGAATTTTTAACATTATCATCATTTTGGACATATTTTCTGAATGAGCGTGATATCAACAGACAGATGGACAGACGGACAGACGGACATCGCTATATCTTCTCAATTTTTTATAAGGATCAAGAATGTATATACATTATGGAATGACAAACTGATATATACCCTCTGCACAGTGGTGTGGAGGGTATAAAAAATATAAAATAATAAAACTTTCAAAAATTTTTCTAGTTGTTACCGAGTTCCCACCATTTTTTTTTTCTGTGTGCATATTTTATATTATAACACTTAAAAAGTATCATCAAATACTAATGCCGTTTTCTTTTCTGACAAAAAATGTCGCATTTTATTTGCACTTTTTTCGAAAAGTGTATTTTTTATATATTCTTAATTAAGAATTTAATTTTATACATCAACCGAAAGGTCTCAAAGTCTAGCGTTCGTAAATCGCAAAAAATTTTTAGCCATTGACTTCTTTCAGATCATAGTGTGAGAATATTTCCACAATGTTCCCCTTTTTTGAATATTTTCACCCCATGACTTCAAAGAGCATAATAATCAAAATTTTTTGCATTTTATGAACACAGCACTTTGAGACCTTTCGATTGATGTATAAAATTAGGTTACTCTTAATTTAGAATATATAAAAAAATACACTTTTCGAAGCAAGTGCAAAGAAAATGCAACATTTTTTGTCAGAAAAGAAAACGGCATAAATGATATCAAATGTACAACTAACAAATAATTTTTTTTTAAGTAATAATATATACTAGCAGATTCCAGCCCTCGAAATTCGAGCGCACATTCTAGGCAATTTTATTTTTTCTTTAAATAAAGACCCTACGATTATGCTAATCAATTATAGCCAATTTACAAATCAACACAAAAGACAAACTCATTTTGAATACAAACACATTAACAAATTTAATAAACACACACATAGGATTGTATAATTTTATGTATGGGTTAGTAGCAACTTTAAATGCAATTTACTCAAAACAAAGAAAAAATTTTAAAAATCTGTAAGTCTGCAAATGGGCTGAAAAGAAATACCTTTCAAATAATAAACGCTTGGTCAAAACCGGGATAAAACGGTAGAACAAAACATCAGTCACAAGGAATTGCCTAGCCTATTAATATTATAGATTATTTTCAAACATATTACTAGCATTTTTCGTTTCAATGCAATTTTCCACTTTTTACCGCCTTGGCACCATGATGTTCAGCGTGTTTCCATATTAGGCAGTGTTCGTTTATCAAAACAACTTATGTTGATATTTCCCGTCTGAAGAGCATTTTGGTTATAATTTGATAACCAGTACAAGTTTACAGATTTCTATGACTGTATTAACACATTCGGATACCATAGAAAAAACATGTAAGGAATTTACCCTTCTTGCTTTAATGCTCTAGAAAATCTTTGTGAAGTGAGAACCATATAAGTCTAATATCAAACTAGTAAGACATGCGTTAGATGAAGCTAATTTTTATTTTCAAGAATACTGATTCCTGATATTTGACCAGGGCTGGACCTGGACTGGGTTATAGCTTGCATCCTATCCATCCTGCAGCTTTCCCTACAGACAACACCTCTGCAGATTTTTAATTAATTAGATGATCTTAGGAGTTGCTCCTAGATTAGATAACGCTGCATTTATCCAGTCCGGTAAGACGTTATTAAAAGCCTGTTTTATATCTAGAAAGACTATTTTCTTATGAGATCATTTTCTTGATAACACCTACAAGTTCTTGTAGAACTTTGACTTGGGAGCAATTGTTATACGTTTACGCATATCATACGCTCCAGTCTTTTCAAAAGAAAGGAAGAGTTAAGTTCCTATTCGTATATATAACCAATGGAATATCCAACCCGATTATTGGAATACTGTATGCTCCTTAATTCTTTAGCTAAATTTTTCTAGTTATTTCTAAAGTATTTTTCAAACCGCTAAAAACTGTGAGCGTTACAAACACCAGCATAAAATGTACAATGCTTGCTCAATACACAACAAACAAACCTTAATTGAAAGTTCTTGTTACGACCAATTAAATTTAAGTTGGTAATTGTTGACAGATATCTTTTTTATATACTTACGAGTAAGTATGCGTTTAGTGATGTATGTCTACGTACTTTTAACAATGTTTATGAATTTGGGTGTCACTTATTTAACAGGAGTAACATCGGACTCTTTACTACAGGGAATGCCGGCCATATTTTTAGTTATATTGTATTCTTTACTATAAATTTGACATAAAACTTATATTAAATTTTTTAACAAATGGAACATGTTAATGCTACCCTAATGTACATACTCATGCAATATATACATACTTATTGGAAAACTTTCAAATCAGTTGTGATGTGTATAAAAATAACTTTGTTCCACAAAAAGATACCAAATAAACATCAATTTATCGAAACAAAGAAATGTTTATTAAACCGATTTAACTTTATATTGGCAGTAGAATTCACTAGAGCCTACTGTCTGAATCGACCTATATTGACAAAAAAAAAAAGTGGTCTACCCGGATAGGCTGGCTAACCAAACAACCGAATGGATTGAGTTTCCGCAAACAATTTATGAATAACTTTAATTAACATGAAAATTACATTTGCAAATAATAAAGTTCTTCTTAACAAGTTGCACACTCCATGTCGGTTAATTGCGCGGCTTGTTTGTTGCATGAATGGTATGTAATACTGTGTCCAAATGAAAAGGTGTCTTTTGCAATATAAACTCGGGGGATTATCGATTTTTTTCCAGGTTTGTAGTACTGCAAATTTTAACCAGGGCTGCAGAGTCCATGATCAAGGCTGCAGACTCCGACCCCGATACCTCATTTTTTCTGTTGGCGACTCCAACTCTTTCCGACTCCGACTCTTCAATATAACATATAACATTGACTATTATATAGTTTGACTAGGAGAGGGAAAATGATATTTAGATCACTCCGTGACTGTGCATAACTATGCGAGACTGTGCGTGACTAAGTCAAAGTTAATCTTTTTTCACAGCAAGTGTATAGACCAAGTTTCAGATCGATCGGATGAGGGCTGTGCGTGACTATGCGTGATTGTGCGTGACTACCCCAAAATTAATCTGTTGTCACAACAAGACTATGAGCCAAGTTTCAGATCAATTGGATAAGGGGGAATGCGGTTGAACAACGGAGAACAGACAGACAGACAGACAGAGAGTATGAGTTAAAAGAAAGAGTTTAAAAATATGAATTTTCTATGTTGTCATTGTAATTCTAATTTTTTTTTTTTTTTTTTTCATTTATTCATCAACAACAGGTAATTTACAATTTATTGACATTATTGAGGCTAGTTGGCAAACTTAATAACAATTCAGATTTTACTTGTAATTATATACAATAGGTATTAAGAATAAAGAAAAATTAATGACAAAAGAATAAAAAATAATAATATACAGATTTATATACATACATATGTATGCACAATGAGATCTAGTTACATTTCCAGTGATCAGACTTAGTTAAGAAAGAAGCATTTCTAGCATTTCAAGTTAATATTCTTTCAGTTTCCTATTAAAAACTGATATTCTTTCAATATTTTTTAAATGTTGAGGGAGGTTATTGTATTCCAAACTCCCCATGTATTCCACCCTTTGCTTTGTAGTTTCCAGTTTACACCTTGCAATTCGTTGATTCATGTTGTTCCTTGTATTAAATACAGTTTGATTTCTTGCAAATGTAATGGTGTGATGACCAATATTATGCAATGATTTATAAACATGTAGCAATAGTTGCATTTTATATAATCCATATATCGGAAGAATAGTGAAAGATACATCTTTATAAAGCAATAATGTTGAATATGTTAATGGGAGATTAAATACAGATTTTAATGCTCTATTTTGCGCTCTTTGCAATGATCTCAGTTCATTGCTCTTTTTATGGCCATATATTATTGGTAAATAATTTAAGTGACTATGAATAAATGCCTGGTAAATAAGAAACTTTGTTTTTGTATTAAATTTATTTTTAAATTTATAAATTAAACTAGTAGCAGATGCAATTTTTGATTTAATGTGCTGTATGTGACTATTCCATGACAATTTATTTTGCATTTATACACTGAGATACCTCGTTGAAGACGTTTCAACTACTTCGTTTCCATCAATACAAATACTGAAGTTTAGATCCCCAATTATATATGGCCTAAATCTCAACAATTTAGCTTTTCTAACATTTAAGATAAGTTTATTTATTCTCACGAACTCGGATATTAATGCTGCATCACGTTCCATATGGGCCTTTAAAGCTGTTTCATGTTTATAGGGATAAAATATACATATGTCATCAGCATATAAAAACAAATTTCCAAATAAACCAAGATTCATTATATCGTTCAAATAAATAGCAAACAGTAACGGTCCCAAAACACTTCCTTGTGGTACTCCATATTCGACATGAACATAATTACTTTTACAATTATTTATTTCAACAAATTGCTTTCGATTTATCAAGTATTTTTTTATCAAAGCTAATGACACTCTGTTTACATCATAATATGCCAATTTTTGAAATAAGATTTCAAAATCTACTAGATCAAAAGTCTTTGAAAAGTCATAAAACATACCAGCCACGCCTTTAAAATCATTATCCAATCCTTGACAAATATTGTTTATAACATTTACTACAGCTTCCTCCTTATCACATCCTTTTTTGAATCCATATTGGCATCTATATAAAAAGTTGTTATCGTCTAAATAAGAAGAAAGCTGTTTATGTAACACTTTCTCAAAAATTTTATCAATTATTGGAAGCAGAGCAATAGGACGAAACTTACCCAACTCTGCAGCATGGGTCTCTTTTGCTATTGGTATAACTTTGGCAATTTTTAAACCATCTGGGTACTCTGAGGTATCAATCATGCGATTAAAAATTTTTGACAAATACGGACATATAAAATCTTGGCACTCAAAAATCATTTTTGGTGAAATTTCATCATAACCCCAGCTTTTAGTTAAGTCCAGTTTAGATATAATATCAGCAATTTCTAAATCAGAAGTATAAATGAAATCAAATGTTTGTCGACATGGATTCAATGTTCTCAATGTTGTTTTAAAGTTGTTGCTATTTGGAGAAAGTAATAATTAAAAAGATTTGATTTTTCTTGATTGTTTCTGACAAGTTCTCCATTAATATTTATACCCTATACCACTATGTGGTTTGGGTATAATTACTTTGTGCTGCTGTTTGTAACAACCAAAAATATTTGACCTAGACCCATCTTTAATTATACCGATCGAATCAGAATCACTTTCTGAGTTGATTTAACAATGTCCGTCCGTCCGTCCTTCCGTCTGTGTGTCCAAGTAAATCTTGTAATCAAACTGCAGTTCGCAAATAGGAATATATTTTGATGAAATTTGGTATATAAGCTTTTATTGGCCATTTATGAACGCTATTGAAACTGATGAGAATCGGTCCATGTTCAGACCTAGCCCCCATACAAATTACCCATATGAAATCGACATAAATTGCCATAAGATCCAAATTGTCATATAGATCTTACCCAAATTGGGTTTGTATGCGTTCATTACATCCATTAATGAGTAGTCCAAAAATGATCCCTTTGACCCCATATAGAGCTGCTTCCCGATCTTCACTTAAATCTATTAAAAAACAAAAATATTGCACTGATTCTTCTCAAATTTTGTTTGTATATATTTTTGGAAAATACAAGAGACTTTACCAAACATGATCAGGATCGGTCCATTTTTGGACCTAGTCCCTATATAGATATAGCATCCGATATGAAATTTTTCATATCTGCAGCCAAAAAAATTAATAAAAATCCCACTCAAATTCGGTTTTTGGTTGGGCCTAAGAGATAGGGTTTCTAAACGCATGGTATAGGGTATCGTATAGTCGGTCTAGACCGACTATAATTTTCTTACTTGTTTTTATATTTATTTCTTTTTGAAGGTTTCTACCAAGATTTTCATTTAAAAATTTTCAGCATCTCTTTGGATCCTGTTGGATATTATTTAAATTGTTGTAATAATAATTATTCATGCATTCTTTACACGCTTTCCTGATTATATTACTTATTCTTTTAAGTCTGCTCTCTACATCCCGACAACGACGTTTCCTTCTTATACCCTGTTTCCATAACACAATTCGTCACATACGAACGAAAATTTGTATGAAGAACAAAAACAAAATACACACAAATTTTCGTTCGTCTGTGACGAATTGTGTTATGGAAACAGGGTATTAGTTTTAAAAGATTTTTCTTGAACGATATCAGAGCCTGCAAATTTTTATTTACCCATGGTGTTATTTCATTTTTGGTCATTATTTTTTCTCGTTTCTCGACGGTAGAGTTTTTAGCTGCATTTGATATCATAGTCATAATTTGGGTTGTATCAAAAGAAAGATTACTATTTTCCTCATATCTTTGTAAGGAATTATAAAGTGCTTCTCTAGCTCCAGGATAGTTACATATTTTTCTAACCATTTCAGTATATTCTGACACACCTACTTCAGTTTTAAGTTTACATGATATAAAATTGTGATCTGAGTAGGAACACTCAACAGTATCAATAAAATTAGGTTCCATAATATTTGTGTAAACATTATCAATAGACGATGCAGATTCAGGGCGTGTTATTAAGGTATGACAATTTCTGTAATGAAAACTTGATAATAGATTGATCAAGTCAGCAGACAGTGAATTCTGCAGTACATCTATATTAGAATCACCAACAACAACACTGGGCATCCTTCCATAAGTGACAAGAAGGTTTTCAATAAAACTTATAAATTTTGTGGACTCACACTTCGGTGATCTATAAAATGACGTTAACCTGAGCGATTTTCCATTAATTTACAATTTTCCAATGATACCCTAACCATTTCAATATACATAGTCTTTACTTTCACATTGTTCAATCTTGTATTTAATGTCCATATGAATATAAACTGATGTTCCACCATAATTATCAACTCTACAACAATGAACTTCATTATATCCAGGAATATTGTAGATCTTATTTAATTCTGCCTTGATCCACGTCTCTTGAACTGCAATAATACTGGGTAGTTTTGGAAATTTTGTAATTAATGTTTTAAATTTATTAAATTTGTGAATAGCTGAAATGCTTCTCATATTTATATATACAATATTGAAAAATGAAAATTTTAAAGTAGTTATATAATTTGCATATGATTGAAAATTATGAAACTGATTATTACTCATATGAAAAAATAGTATTATAAAAATATTTCAAAGGTTATTATTAATACATAATTTATTATACCGGTGATACAAAGGTGCAATTGTTTTCACCATCATCCGAATTTTCCACAATTTCACTTTTCTTAACATAAACTTTCCCATTGAAACTGTAGACAGACTGATAACCAACTGTCTTCAAGGTTTTTGCATGTTTAAAAACATTTAATGTTTCCTTACTTTAAAAGTCATTTACATAAATAGATTTTGTTTCATTCTTTTATTTCAGTTTTGGTTTTGCAGACATCAACATGTTTTTAGATTTTTTACTATCAAATTTGACCACCATGGTTCGTTTCTTACTTAAAGAACTCCTTATCTTTAAAAAATAAGCATCGTCAACATAACTTTCTGTTAAATTTATACCAACATCGGTTGAAATTGCTATTAGAGTGTCAACTGCATACGAATCTTCTTTCGCTTCAATACCGCTGATTATACAATCCTTCTTAACTCGTTCATCATTTAACAATTTAACAGAATCTTTCAAAGTTTTTACTTCTTTTTTTAAAATACAATTTTCTTTTTGGACGATTTCTATTTTCTTTTTATTATCAGCCACCCCTCGTAAAACTTCATCAAACTGCTTTGACATAAAATTCATTGTGTCATGTAGATCAGACAACTGATCAAGTTTACTTAGTTGTTTTTTTATTTCGTTACAAACATTACAAAAAAAACTCTTCACTCTAACGTTACCTCGAAATAAATACAAAAAATCGCCAATATCAAATAAATCTAATAAAAACAAGTAAGAAAATTAAAGTTCGTCTAGACCGAATATACGTTACCGTATACCATGGGCTTAGAGAAAGGGTCTTAGGTCCAACTAATTGAATATAGGAAATGGGTGTAAACCAAATTTGAGTGGCATTGTTATTAATTTTATTTCCTCAAATATGAAAAAGTTCAAAGCGGATGCTATATTTATATCGGGACTAAGTCAAAAAATGGACCGATCATGACTATATTGGTAAAGTCCTTTACATTTTGTAAAAATATATACAAACCAAATTTGAGATAAATCTGTGCAATATTTTTGTTTTCTTATAGATTTAAGTGAAGATCGGGAAGCAGCTTTATATGGGGGCTATGACTAAGAATTGTCCTATAGGGTTTATTTTTGGACCAATGATTAATGGGTATAATAAATAGACACAAATCAAATTTGTTGATCTCATAGGAGTCATTTGTATGAGGACTAGATCTGAACATACATCGATGTTATTTTTCAAATAATAAATCACTTAACAATAGGTGTTAGCAATGAATTTATTAAGTTCAAAGGATAAATGATTCGGTTTAGATTACATCATTATTACAAGTATCCATTATTATAACTGTATCTGTATCTGTAACTATCTTGTTAATAATAACTGAAAGTAAAGTAAGCTAAAATTTAATATTTCTTGTTTATTTGTTTTTCCTGCTTTAACAGTTTATTGGAATTTTGATATAGTTGACTGTACCTTCTAATGTGGTTAGGATTTTCTACGAACCATATTCAACACCCCTCGCTTTTTAACTAGAAAAACTATTCTCTTTATTCTATTCGGGAATTGGAATAAAAAAAATTTTCGTGTCCAAATTGGCAGCTGTATATTCTTGCACTCTCATTTTATTGTTTGTAACACATTCAATTACACTATGCAGCAAAAAAAAAAAAAAATAACAAAGATAACCACTATATTTTTGTGATGGTTACGGTCCTCTAGCAACAAAAACAGTCCAAATTTAAAATTATTGAGGATGCTCCACGGATTTTATCATAACTTAAGAATAACTTGACCAATTTTTTTATAGGAAATGTCAAAAAAATTTAATTTAAATTGCCTCTATTATTTTTTTGAATATTCAACAGTTTCGAAGTTATTCAGAATGAAAAGATGAAAAATATTTGTTTTGCGCAAAATTGAAATATTTTTATTTTTTTTTTTAATATATAAAAAATCGAATATAATGAAACATGATTTTTTTTTTTTACTAAATCATATTACTACATACACTGCAAATAAAACGAGCCGTATGCTATAAAAATCTATATGTAAATGTTGATTTTGTTCTGAAAAAAGTGAAGGGACCTGTTTATGAAAAAAAATTCCGAAATTATTTAGTTGTTTTTATGAAATAAGCTTTACTTAGTTAAATAAATTATACAAAAATGATTTCGACTTTGATTTGTTTACTGTAAAATTCAGGTTTTGATTCTCCATATAATATCATTCATCACATTTTCGTTCAATAATCCCTGATAAACTTGCTCCAAGGGCTTAAGTTGTTGGTGAAATCGTTCACCATGCTCGTTGGTGACTTCAGCAAGGGTATCGGTGGTTGCTTTCAGAGTTCCCTTGATACTGTCGACAAATAATCTCCATTTACTTGAATCATATGTTTGGGCAAGCTTTTCAAAAAGTCCACTTACATATGTCGTAACAAAAGCATATAGACCGTTGTTTTAACATTTTTATATCCTACACACCACTGTGCAGAGGCTGCATATAGGTTTGTCATTCCATGTGTAAAGCATCGAAATAAATGCCGGAGACGCCAAAACCATATATATTGTTGATCTGGAAGTTGATTTAGCGATGACCGTCTGTCTGTCTGTCCGTCTGTCTGTAGAAATCACTATCACACCCTCAATAACTAAGCTAAACTCTCCGGTTTTACATAAAATCCTTTACTAATATCCCAAAAGAGTTGTTATTTAAAATCATCTAATTCGGTCCAAAGGGTCACGAGATATGAATGAAAATGTGAAAAAAACTCTTGAAAAATTGTTCAATGTGTTTGTTGTTTTTCTTAAGATATGTATATGTTATAATTCTTCTTATTGCTGTAGTCATTGTAGTTGTGGCATTTTCTTCATGAGGGTGGGTGTATGGTTATACTGCACGTGTTACGTTAGTCTAAGCAAATATTTCCACATATTTTTCATCACTACCACGAAATCGCAAATGTGAAAGAATAAATATAATACCTAAAAAAGTACTTTTATTTAAAGTGTCTTTCCTCAGAAAGTATCTTTTCCGCAAAATTAAATTTTTTTAAATCACTCTTTTTTAAAAAAGTACCCTTTTTTTAAAACCATCGCATATTTATCCTAAACCCGTTGTTGTACCTAATCGAAAGTAGCAATCGGATTTATGACTAACTGTTTCTCTCCGCACCATACGTTTTCCAAGTTTCATGTGTTTTCTGTAAAAACTAATAATTTGTTTCAAGAGTATTTGCTGATAGTTTCAATTTCACCTTTTTATAATGTATTAGTACTTGTCACAAATTGACCTAAGTGTCCAAAATTGGTTAACATTTCTCACGTTTAAATTAAAATAATCTTCATAGGACTCTTGTAGTAAATTTGAAAAATAGTGCCTTTTTTAAGATCGTTTTTGCACAATATTTTTCGAAATTTCTTCCTCATTTTTTCAAAAAAAAAAAATTTTTTTAATATCTTTTTCCCGTCAAACGTTGTTAAAGTCAACAACGAGCTTGGTAAACTATTAAGCCCATGATGGAAGATTTTATTTGGTTCCTTACAAGATAATCAAAACCTGAATTTTACAGTAGACAAAACAAAGTCGAAGTAATGTTTGGATCATTTATGTATTTCATTTTGTAAAACTTATTTAATAAAAACTACTAAACTTATTAAGAATAAAATTAGCATTAACCGATAGATTTAAATTTAAAAAAAACCATAACCCACCAAAAAAATATAGTGGTTATCAGGTTTCAAAAAATGTTTATATTGCTGCATAGTTTTATTTGATTTGTTAATTGATTTTATATATTTTTTTTATATTTGAGAAAATGGCTTTAAATATAATATAAATGTTCAGATATATTAACCTTGAAAGCCTTGAAATAACAATAAAATTAATATACGAATTTTTTGGATAGTTTTTGTAATTTTTGATTTTGAATTTAATCGAACGGCAGTTTTTATATGCATCACTATTTTCTATTCATGTTTTTATACCCTCCACTCCAGTGTGCAGCGGGAATATATAAGTTTGTCATTCCGTTTGTAATAATTAGAAAAAAAAATTTTGGACCCCATAAAATATATATATTTGTGATCCTTATAACAACCGAAGTTGATATAGCAATGTCCGTCTGTCCGTCTGTGGAAATCACGATGACTTCATCAATAGGGCAGCTAGGGTCCTCGTTGACATAAAAAATGATTCATTAACATCCTGAAAAGTTTGCTGTTTAAAATCGTCCAAATCGGTCGATTAGGGCCCGATATTTGAATGAAGAACTAAAAAAAGTCTTGAAAAAATATAATTTTCTATGTTGTTCTTGTCACGATCACGCCCTGAATAGTGCAGCTACAGTGATCATTTTTAGTGAGAATGATTCACCAAATCCATGGGAAGATTTCTATTTCAAAAATCATTAAAATCGGTGGAACAGGTCCAGGGAAATCTCTGAAAAAGTAAAAAAAAAATTAAAAATATGATGTTTCTATATTGTTCTTGTTGTTATTCTAAATGTTGATTGTTGTCATAGCTGGACTTGTTGTTTTTGTGGTCGTTGTGGTAATAATATAATAAAAAATAACCCTTTGTACATTTTTTTATCAACTATGGTAGAAAAATTAAAAAGTTTCCATTGTTTTGGCATCACTAAAAAATTTACCAAATCATTTCTGTCATTGCCACGAGCCTGCCTGCAAAGTTTCAGATCAACTGGGTCACGGGAAAGGGGCTAAAATCGATCCAAAATTTTTCGACACTACGAGTTAATATAAAGGGATTAAAAATTCACCAGCATTTAAGGCAAATAATGCTCAAATATGTACGTAGTTGTTAATAAAAAAAAAACAATGTAAATTTAGCAAAAAAAAATTTTATATATTTATTTATTTAAAGAGAAAAACACAAAAATAACGTTTGATGTTGTATTTTTTGTGTGTAATATTTACATATATATACATACACATTAAATAATACAAATAATATACATATATTCTATATACATATGTATATCCATAATAACTGCATGTTAGAAATAAATCGGTATATTATTTTATTTACATAAATTTCTGCAATATTTTGTTGTGGGGAAAATACATTTCTTTTGCATTAACAGAGTGTCACTTCATTTTGCTCAGCGTGACTATGCCACAGTAGATGGCGCCACAATTTTTGTTCTAATTAGCTTTGCAATACATAGTTATTTCTATTTTAACATGAATGTCAATATTTTCAAATAGATATCATACAGCACAATGTTAAGAGTATACACGGACTGGTCTTTTATTACATACTTTTTTTCATTATTCTTTTACAAATATGAACATAAGTTTGGCATACTAACTTTTTGTTGTCTTTACAAAATAGAGTTACCGAGTTCTAAGTTTGGCATACTAACTTTTTGTTGTCTTTACAAAATAGAGTTACCGAGTTCATCAGTGAGTTTTTTGCTTTCAAAACAGTTCTACATATTTATATAGAATTAGTATTCTGTTTTACCTACAAAATATCTGATTGCGATTACTTCTAATTTTTAAAAATTGTTTATAATTACTAAAGCATTATTATTCACATAAATACAAAATTGCACTTTTTAAATTTTCCAATCAAATTTAAGAAAATATCAATTCTATAAACTGGAATTAAAATTTCCAATTATAAATTAGAAAATATTAATTGAATTTCAGAAAATCATATCAAAACGTCGGAAATAATAAATTCAAATTTAGAAGACATCAATTGCATCAAATTCCAAAAAAAAACACCAAATATGTTTACATTTAAAAAATGTTTACATAAAAAAAAAATATTGGCATTCAGGAGAAATTAATAGCTTTTCGGTAACTTCTTTTAACGATAGTCGAATCGTTAAAAAAAAAGAAAAGCAAAATTATCAGTACAATTTTTAAACGATATTCGCTATTGTTAAAGTCAGCTGTTGTTGTTATCTAAACGACAACCATTTTTGTGTTGTTTATTCAATCGATAAAAACTTAAATTTTTAGGTTGAAATGTCGTCATACATAAATAAAAATCATAAAATAGTGAAAATATTTTGCTTCTATTAAAAAACTTTTTTATATAAATAAAAAAATTAAATAGCATATTCAATTCATTATTTCATTTTCAAATAAATAAACAGAAATATTAGTAAAAAAAATAGAGATATTAAACATAAACATAAAATCATGCTGTCAAACACGAAGTAATATGTTTTTTCTATTCTTCTTTGTGTTTTTCGCTTATTTTGACAGAGATGCCACTCGTTTACAATTTAAATAAATAGAAAAATAGATTTGTCGACTGTCGTTAAGATGTATGTACTTAGTGAATCACTTAATCCTTAGTGCAAACAACAATAGCTGTCGATATATTTTGCGATTGTCGGATATTTGAAATTTACAGAATCACACTACAGAAAATATTAATTTAAATTCAATGAATTTTATAAAACCTCAAATGATATTTAAGAATTGCGAACATAAAAATTGTTACATAAATAAACGCAATTTGATGAGAATGTTATTTATATATAAATTTTCACAATTTTTTTTTGGATGAATATTTGAAGTTCTTCAGAAAATAAAGATAACAAATTATTTTATTTAAAATTTTTGCGATATTTGGTTTTTGCGTTTGGCATCCCTAATTTAATTATTTATTATTATAAATGTATTCTCTATGTTTTCCAAATATGGCAATATTTTTTTGAAAAAAAAGTTGAGAGAGCTTTTTTCGGTTATTATTTTGTTACTCCATCCGACCTATATGGCCGCAATAAAGAAATATTTGGCCAGTTAAAAGAAACTATACAGCCATCTCCAATTAGCACGATTTAATGCATATAGCCACCCTACACAACCATTAACTTTGCAATGGAGTTTGGGCGAGCTATTTAATTAGTAAAAACTAAATTAAACGAGAAGTTTTGTCATATAACCGGAAACGCATGCATATAGGAAATGCATGCATATTTTTCCAATATTTTGTTTACATTTATCATCAATACTCAAACCGAGATGGAGGGTATCAAAGATTCGGCACAGCCGAATTTAACACTCTTACTTGTTATATTTATTTCTGCTACAGTTTGTTTTTCCTTTTTTTTTATTTTTTTGTGAAATTACGAAGTTACGAAAAATTTTATAAAATGTTCATTTAAATGCTTAACATTGTATAGGTGTCCGTAAATCTGAGCATGTAAAGATGAATTATTATTTTATTTAAATGATTTTCTGTTGATGTTTATAACTATGATTCATACTTTATGCAGATCAACCCAGAAAGCTTTCTTAGTTGATTTAATTATGTTCGCCCATCCGCCTGCCGCAATTAAACAAATACATATTTGGATGAAGTTTCATATATAAATTTTATTGCCAAATCTCGTTTAAAACTCTTAGTATTTCCTATATTTTTTAGTCCGCATAGACCGACTTAAACTTCTTTCTTTCTTTTTATTGTATCTGCATGAAGAGCTATTAGAAATCTACTATTCCCCCATACAAAAAAACAATTGCATTTGAACTTGTGAAAATGTAGTTGATAAAATTTAAATGTTAATACCAAGTGTTTAGAAGAGCGTTTTCTAGAAACGAGACATCTGCAATAACAAAATTGCCCTTTTTAATTAACTTCGTTATTTTTAGGTGGGTATAAAGGGAAAGCATAAATAAAAAACATTAGAAACACACAACAGAAAATGATATGACCTAGCGTTACCTTTTAAATGGTCATATTTTTGTATATAAAGGGTGTCCCAAAATTCACGTAAGATTTGAAGTTGCCGCCATTTATGCAGTACAATGTTGGCAACCAAAAGAAGAAAACAGTTTGACAGCTGACAGTTTAGGACCAGTAACATTGTGTTTTCATTGTTAAACAATATTTCAAAAATAATAAAAGTTTGGCGGTTGCAGTTCGAAAATTTTATAGAAAATATAGTCAGACTTTTGATCTAACTTCGTCAACTGAGAAAGGAGTAATTGAATTCTGGCAGGGGGATTTATTGGTGATGATAAATGTCAATATCGAAGCAGTGCGAAACAGAGTTGGTGAAAGTCCAGGAAGATCAATTCGGAGTCGTGGACAAAAATTGCAAATTCGGAGAAGTTCTCTATTGCGAATACTCACTGAAGGTCTTAGTTTCCACACTCATTAAATTCAACTAACACAAGATATGTAGCCCAATGACCATTTACAGTAAAGAGAGTTCGTTCAACAAGCGATGAAGCACATGTTCACCTTGATGGCTACGTTAATCGTCAAAGTCACCACATATGTTAGTCGAAAAACAAATGCATCCACAACGTGTCACTGTTTGGTAGGGATTTTGAACTGTAGGCCTCATTGGACCATGCCGATAATTGAGTTAGTTTTGCCTAAATTGGATTATAGTGATTTGATAGATACGTGGTTGCAACAAGCCGGTGCTACATTCCATATAGACCGTCAAACGATTCAATTACTGCATGAGACATTTCGTGGTCGTACACTCTCTCGTTTCGGTGGTCAGAATTGGCCTTCTATATCGTGTGATTTAACATTATTGGACTTCTTTTTTTTTTTTGCCAACATTGAAAGAGGAAATTCAACTCTGCATTAACGAAATTCAGCCAACTTTATGCAATATGATCATGGAAAATTTCACCGCTGTGGTGGCCATTTGATCGATGTGTACTTTATGATTCAATAAAAAAATAATGTAATGACAAAATGTGTTTTCATTCAAATCTTGTGTGAATTTTTGGACACTCTTTATTTGTATAATTTAAGTCAAATACATAAGAGACATTTGTTTGGACAATCGTTATTTAAATTGGCGAAAATCGATGCATGTCCAGACCTAGCCCTTGTACAAATAATTCTTGACATGCTCTGTCAATGTTTTGTTTAGGAAGGTCTACTGTGTATTGGTAATTGGAACTGCGTAAGTTTTTTAAATGAAGTCAATGACAATATTCTAAACACATGATATGGAGGGCTTATATAAACATTGGTAAACATTTAAGTAAATTTACATAGTTTTTCAAAACATTTCACCATTAAATATGTAAACAAACCCGAATTTTTTTAATGGCACATTTCACATACTACATACTTGTACACTCAGTAAACCACACACACACACACACAGAGAGACACATATTATTTATCTATAATTTCATCAAATATTTGTTAAAAGAAAATATAAAAAACAAATTTACTTTAACCATAAATTACTACAGTGACTCATAGTGTAAATGGCACAGTTGGGATTTCACTACTTAAATACACATTTTAACGCACTTATAAAAAGATTCCAAGATATGGTACGCAATACCACGATATTAGAAATTTAGTTACTGATAGCTACAAAGTTGACAAAGTCAGAGACAAGCAGCCGAAATTGCGTTTATAGGTCATGGAAAACTAAAAATATAATTAAACGAATTAAAGATGAAAAACGATAACTACTTAATTATCGTTTTTCAAAAATGTATTATATTTAATATATTTTTTAGATAGCAAAAAAAAAAAAAAAAAGCTGGCTAAACTATGAGACAATGTTAAAGAACGGGAGTCCTACGAATTTCTGGTTTAAATGAAATAATTTTCCGAAAACCCATAATATGTGATAAAAAAAAAACAAAAAAAAACAAGTAAGCAAATTATAGTCGGTCTAGCCCGACTATACGATACCCTATACCATGGTTAAGAGACCCTATCTCTTCGGTCCAACTTATTGCATATAGCAAATAAGTATAAACCAAATTTGAGTGGCATTTTTATTAATTTTTTTCGCTGCAGATATGAAAAAGTTCATATTGGATACTATATTTATATGGGGACTAGGTCGAAAAATGGACCGATCCTGACCATATTTGGTAAAGTCACTTATACTTTGAAAAAATACAAACAAACCAAATTTGAGAAAAATCTGTGAAATATTTTTGTTTTTTGATAGATTTAAGTGAAGATCGGGAAGCAGCTCTATATGGGGCCTATGACTAAGAATTTTCCTATAGGGAGTATTTTTGAACTACTGATGAATGGATGTAATAAACACATACAAACCCAATTTGACTGAGATCTATATGATAATTTGGAACTTATGGCAATTTATGTTAATTTCGTAGGGGTCTTTTGTATGGGAGCTAGGTCTGAACATGGACCGCGTCTCACCAATTTTAATAGCGTTCATCCCATGGCCGATGGAAGCTTATATACCAAATTTTATCAAAATATATTCATATTTGCGACCTGTAGTTTGATTACAAGCTTTACATGGACACATTTCGACTCAAAAAGTGATTCTGAGTCGATCGGTATAATTAAAGATGGGTCTAGGACGAATATTTTTGGTTGTTACAAACAGCAGCACAAAGTCATTATACCCAAACCACATAGTGGTATAGGGTATAAAAATCAGCTTAGTCATATAGATGGTGAACGATTTTTTGGAGTGTGAAAAAATTATTTCAACCGATTAGTCAAAATTTTACTTTTAGGGCCTGGTTGGTAGGCTGAATGTTTGCAAAAAAAAGTCAAATAAAATTACCAAGTACTTGCGCCCCACGGCTGGTGTTGAGAAACTCATTATGTAGAAGGATAAAGGTTCAACATTTAACAAAAAAAATTCTCATTTTAAATCGGTCAAGAAAATTCGAAATAAACTAATAGCCCGAATTTTTGAAGTTCAAAATTTATTGGACCAATTCACTATGAGATCATTTTTGTAATGCCATCTTTCAAAACGTTATAAATGAAGGTTGTTTAGGTAAGAATTTTTCTATTTTAACTATATTAAAAACAAGTAAGAGTGTTAAATTCGGCTATGCCGAATCTTTAATACCCTCCACCTGGGTTTTACGTTTACATTAATATCTGGACTTCTTGCACTATTTGTAACAAATGTATATAAAATATTTGAATATGTAAACACTTGATAAACCTATTACTGAATTATTACAACAAATGCTCTGAATTTTCAGCATTTTATAGAGGTGTCTACATATTTTAGGTCATAAATTGGCACAATGACACCCGATTTATCCCATTTTAAATACTAACCTGATCCAGATAATTAAAAACAATATTAAGTTTAACCAGGTAAATGTTTTATTTTGTAATTTTCTTTTTAATTTCAATTTTTTAATATAAAGGTGCATTTTATTTTTTACAATCCTTTTCAATTTTCCAGACCTATTAGTATAGGACACATTTGTGAGTCCGTATAGATCAACTTTCAACTCTTACTTGTTTTTATTGTATTAAATCTATCTTTGTGTCTTTAAATTAATTAAGATAATTAAGATGAAAATATTTAACAAATTGTTTTTTTTTTAGTTAATATCTGAACATTTTACTGATACAAGGCAAAATAAAAACTGCCAAAAATTTCAATCAAAACTATTTTGAATGTATTTGTTAAACATCACATATTTTTTTATTCAATTTTAAAGTTTAGTCTTTTTTAAGTCTGGTAATAACTCTATAATATGAAGGAAGTAAATATGTGGATTATTTAATAACAATGACAAGTATAAAACACTTTTTTGTGCATTACATTAAATTATTATAAATTTGAACATAATTAATTTTAGAAACATTATTAATTTTAAAAAAATGTCCGATTCGTTTTTCGATGATGCCGAAAACACATCAAAGAAATACAGAAAATAAAGATTTTGCTTCACTTAGTTGGGAGACGAGAAGCTAATGGATGGCTGGAACAGGTCAAAGGTGACGACTATAAATGCAGATGCAAGGCTTTTGAAAATATATTAAAATGCGATAAATCAGATCTAAGTATACACGCTTATAACCACTGTTATAAAAAATCTTTTAAAACCAACAGTGTTGCCATAATTTGAAATTGTAAAGATGCTAAATTGCAAAAAAAAAGATGCTAAAACGTACTGAAGTCTAAAAAAAAGATGCAAATTTTTTTTTTTTTCAAATTTCATTACCTTTATATTGAAAAATTAATTACTTCTTAATAAATTCTTTGGTTTTTAAATCGAAAAATTAATATAAAACATACATAAGTTTCGATTTATATTTTTTAAATTTTAATTAAAATTATTTTGGATTTCATCTGAAATTTTTTTAACGTCAAATTGAGCTTATTTTAAATTTAAATTAAATATTTTTAATTTTATCAAAAGATACGATTATATTACAATAATTGGTTTATGGAATCTAATATTTCTGTGATGTCTTCATCTTCAAGTTCTTTTTGGCTCTGATATTTTTCTAACGATCGACTTTTATCAATGACATCGCTCGGTATATTGTAAGTGTGACAGCACCGATTTTTCAATTTCACACCTTCTTTTATACGTATTACAGAACATAACAACTCGGATTTTATTCTGTTCGAAGTTTGCTTTTAACTAAAGTCATTAAACTAAACTTCGGCTTTTGAGAAAGACAAAACTAATATAGACAATACAAATATTGATAACTCCTTAAATGGATTTTCACCAATAGAATTTTTCAATCCATAAAGAGGTTGTATTCAGTGTTGTATCCCAGTTTTGTTCTGTGATATAACTCCATTGGATTTGAATTTTTTCGGTTTCAGATGATATAAATTTAAACTCTTCTAATATATTGCTTATCTGTTCTTTTACCCGATTTAATGTGTTTTGTATTGAAAATTTTGGCATTTTTTTAATACAATAATATTTTTTGGCAATCGACTTTCTAATTCATTAAAAACTGTTGTTGGTGTTTACATTCTTCTATTTCAAAATGTTTTGTTATATTTGTTGAAAGAAACGAGCAGAGTGATAAAAGGAGTAGTACACAAAATTACTGTACTACACTTTGAGAAATTAAAATATATCAATACCATTAAAATTATATATTCAAAAATAATGAAAAACAAGTGAGAAAATTATAGTCGGTCTAGACCGACTATACGATACCCTATACCATGCGGTTGAAAACCCTATCTCTTAGGCCCAACTAACTGGACATAGGAATTAAGCAAAAACCAAATTTGAGTGGGATTTTTATTAATTTCTTTGGCTGCAGATATGAAAAAGTTCACATCGGATGATATATCTATATGGGGACCAGGTCCAAAAATGGACCGATCCTGATCATGTTTGGTAAAGTCTCTTGTATTTTGCAAAAATATGTACAAACAAAATTTGAGAAGAATCAGTGCAATATTTTTGTTTTTTAATAGATTTAAGTGAAGATCGGGAAGCAGCTCTATATGGGGCCAAAGGCATCAGTTTTGGACCACTCATTAATGGATGTAATGAACGCATACAAACCCAATTTTAGTAAGTTTTATATGACAATTTGGATCTTATGGGAATTTATGTCGATATCATAGGGGTAATTTGTATGGGGGCTAGGTCTGAACATGGACCGATTCTCACCAATTTCAATAGCGTTCATCCCATGGCCGATAAAAGCTTATATACAAAATTTCATCAAAATATATTCATATTTGCGACCTGCAGTTTGATTACAAGGTTTACATGGACACACAGACGGACGGACGGACGGACGGACGGACGGACATTGTTAAATCAACTCAGAAAGTGATTCTGATTCGATCGGTATAATTAAAGATGGGTCTAGGTCAAATATTTTTGGTTGTTACAAACAGCAGCACAAAGTCATTATACCCAAACCACATAGTGGTATAGGGTATAAAAATATCTAAAAAAAAAGATGCTAAAAGCAACTTTTTATTAATAAAAGGTTCTAAGTTAGCATCTAGCATCTTTTGGTAAATTTTGGATGCTAAACGACAAAAAAAGTTGCTAAATCTAGCAACTAAAAAGCTAAAACGGCAACACTGAAAACCAAGAACAAATATTGTGTAAATTTTAATTGTCTAAATTTTAATGCACATCTAGCCATATCAAAAAGATGAATTATACAGAATTGTAAAAATATTTTTTTTATAATATATATATGTTTTTTATATTATTCTTATGTAATTCTCATGATATTTTTATCTTATTTTTTATATTTTTATACCCTATACCACTATGTGGTTTGGGTATAATGACTTTGTGCTGCTGTTTGTAACAACCAAAAATATTTGACCTAGACCCATCTTTAATTATACCGATCGAATCAGAATCACATTCTGAGTTGATTTAACAATGTCCGTCCGTCCGTCCGTCCGTCCGTCCGTCTGTGTGTCCATGTAAACCTTGTAATCAAACTGCAGGTCGCAAATATAAATATATTTTGATGAAATTTGGTATATAAGCTTTTATAGGCCATGGGATGAAAGCTATTGAAATTGGTGAGAATCGGTCCATGTTCAGACCTAGCCCCCATACAAATTACCCCTATGAAATCGACATAAATTGTCATAAGATCCAAATTGTCATATAGATCTTACTCAAATTGGGTTTATATGCGTTCATTACATCCATTAATGAGTATTCCAAAAATTATCCCTGTGGCCCCATATAGAGCTGCTTCCCGATTTTCACTTAAATCTATTAAAAAACAAAAATATTGCACTGATTCTTCTCAAATTTGTTTGTATATATTTTTGCAAAATACAAGAGACTTTACCAAACATGATCAGGATCGGTCCATTTTTGGACCTAGTCCCCATATAGATATAGCATCCGATATGAACTTTTTCATATCTGCAGCCAAAAAAATTAATAAAAATCCCACTCAAATTTGGTTTTTGCTTATTTTCTATGTCCAGTTAGTTGGGCCTAAGAGATAGGGTTTCTAAACGCATGGTATAGGGTATCGTATAGTCGGTCTAGACCGACTATAATTTTCTTACTTGTTTTTCTTTGTTTTTATGTTATTTTTACATAATTGAAATTAAAAATAAATTTTAAAAAAAAGTAGTGTAGGGGAAAAAGTGGGTGTAGGGAAAAAAGGAAATTTTTTTCATAAGCGTAGAAATTTCTGAAAAAATCTCCTGCCATCACTAGTACCTATTAAAAACCAATGTAAAAATTCACAAGACAACGCGACGTAGACTTGCTTTGTTCAAAAGCTTCCATAAGACTGATTGAAATTGTTGCTGACTTTACTCTTTGGTGAGTATTTTCGTTTCTGTTCGGCTGTATACATATAAGAAGCCGATTAGAGTTCGGTTTACTGGTGCTGCTATGCTTATGTGTGTGTGTTAACAAAAATATACGATATCCCAGTCATCATTTCGAAGATTGTTTTAACAAAAATCACCTTACTATGTCTTCTTCGAGCACTTTTGATGATTAAAAACTGATTAATCACATGCGCTATTAGAAAAAGGCTAGAAAATGATTTTTGCTTTCTCTTAAAAAGTGATTTATAGAAAAATGACATTAAATACGACTCAAAAATGAGTCGAAACTGATCAGAAAAGCGGATAAAAAGGACTCTCAAGAAGATTCGCGGGTAAGGTAACATTTAATCCCAACAAAAGAATATTTTTTGATCAGCAAAAGGGCGCATTTATGACTGTTTTAATAGCACATATGAGTCAAAAAGACTCTACATTATCATTTATTGCATAAAATGCTTACTGGGATTTTATTCACTATCTGTAGAAACAGGTTTTTTAAGTAAAAAAAATCTGCACACAATTTCAATTCTATTTCGTTCACAATGATACGATCACTTTGTTTACTAGCTACCAGCAAAATAAGAAAATAGTATTATAATACAGCGTAAGGATGAATTGTACTTCTCAATTAGTTTATTTTTAATGTGCCATAAGAAGTTCGGTTTGTGCAAAGAAAAGCATGAATATATGTTTCCCAGGGCGAAGCTTCATCATTGCACTTTGATTGAGTTGAGCTCCGCGACTATTCATAATTTGAATAGCTCGTGTCTAAAATTTTTGGTAGTTTGGGAATGGCGTTTGTGTGAAGAAAAGCATGAATGCATGTTTCCCAGGGCAAGGCTCGATCACTGCACATTGATTGAGCAGAGCTCCGCGGTTATTCTTAATGTGGATAACTCATGAAAAAAAATTTTTTTTTTAATTTATTGTAATTAACATCTTTTTTAACATCTGACAAAAAATAGTATTTTTTTAAACACCAATTTTTTTACAAGGTAAATATTTTATGGTTTATCTACCTACTACTTTTGAATGCAAGTATACTATTTTTGCAACTCTAAAAATTTCAGAATTTTGTATAAATAAAATAAAATACAGATTTATTTAAATATGCGCCTATTATGGATATACATATACAGAATATATAAATATTATTTATAGTATTTTGATATTGGCAACAGTAGTATGTATCAATTTGTAACATTTTGTGATGTTATAAAAATCGATGAATATTGATATTGACTTTATATAGTTTATTTTATTAATTAATTAACTTAAATATTACACCAAAAAGATATTGATGAATTTTTATATTATTAACACAACGACCACAAAAACAACATGCACAGCTATGACAAAATACAAAATTTAGGAAAACAATATAGGAAAACGTCATATTTCTTTTTACCTTTTCAGTGATTTCTCGGCGCCTATGAAACCTATTGTCATCATTTAAAAAACAGAAACCTCTTCTCATGATGTTAGTGAATCATTCTCACTAAAAACGAGCGCCCTAGCTATCCTATTGAGGGCGTTATCGTGACAAGAACACATATTCAAATCATATTTTCTCAGGACTTTTTTTACTTCTTCGCTCAATTCTCGGGACCAGATTAACCGATTTGGACGATTTTAAATAGCAAACTTCTCAGGATGTATTGAATCATTTTTTATACCAACGGGCTCCCTAGCTACCCGATTGAAGCCGTTATCGTGATTTCCACAGACGGACAGACGGACAGCCGGACAGACGGACATCGCTATATCAACTCCGCTTGTTATAAGGATCAGAAATATATATATTTTATGGGGTCCAGATTTTTTTTTCTAATTATTACAAACGGAATGACAAACTTATATATACCCTCTGTACACTGGAGTGGAGGTATAATTATATCAAATTGGAAGAGACCGAGCAATTTAGTTCGTTATCTCTAAAACAGATATAGTAAATATTTTAAACAAAAAATAAACTACAACCCATTCGTTAAGTTTAGCAAAAATGTAGGAAAGATTATACAGGCACATCAAATATGATAAAACGCCAGAACCAGGGACCAGAATATGTATGTATTTTAAGGGAGATTGGTGCAATGTATCCGAATCTGAACTCAAGCCCACCACATCTACCACATAGCGAATACGTTTTGCAAAAAAAAACTTTAAAATTTCAGTCTTACCCTTAAAAATACTTCTTCCGTTGAAATTACTTAGTATGGCGTTTTTATTTCAATATTTCAAAAAAATAGTATTTGTTCCCTAAGGCCAGAAAATATATATTCTGAAAGTTCCTAAATTCACTGAATCTCAATTTGATTTCACAAATGTGTCATAAAATCTGAATTTGGAGAAATCTTAATATAAAAAATCAAAAAATAAATTCTTTTTTGCACTATGATGGAGCAATTAATAAAGTGTACTTAGGCTTTTGAGTTTTATCGATTTATATACCATCCACACTGCGGCTACATATCAGTAAAGTATTACTGAGTTAATACAACGATGTTTATCAAATTATTTCTTTTTTAAAATATTTTACTTACATCTATATATTAAATCGTAAAGGAAGATTTTTGCAACCCTTTTTGAGCATAATACGGGCACGGAGGAGTGTCAAAATTTGTATAGTTATAGTTCATATGGAGGAGAAGTGGAGAATTTTAACATTTATGTATAATATGTTTTAAAAATATATTAAATTAAATAAAATAAAATATTAATCATAAATAATTTTATAACAGCATAAAGGTATACTAATGAACTTTAGCCAATTCACAATTCATCGAATTTCATTATAATTGTATATAACACGCCCTGTGTTGAATTGTGAATAAAATTCATTAGTATACCTTTATGCTGCTATAAAATTATTTATTATCATGAATTTTTATATATATATATATATATATGTAGATTAAAAAACATTGAAAGAAAAAAAATTTGAAAAAATACTAGAACTTGCACTCGAATTTCGAGTACTGGGTTATAAATAGTGCAATAAGCCTAGATGTTAATGTAAACGTAAATCCCAGGTGGAGAGTATCAAAGAGTAGACATAGCCGAATTTAAAGCTCTTTCTTGTTCTATTTAGTATTACCAGCAGATTCCAGCGCTCGAAATTCGAGTGCAATTTCTAAGCAGCTTTATTTATCAATTTAGCCAATTTACAAAGCAACACTTTTTTGGTTTATTATTATTGTGAATGAAGAAAACAAACTCATGGACAAACACATTAACAAATTTAATAAACACACGCATAGCATATGTATAATTTTATGTATGTGTTAGTAGCAACTTTAAATGCAATTTACTCAAAATAAAGGAAAAAATTTTAAAATCTGTAAATCTGGTGAACAGCTAAAAATAAATACCTTTTAAATAATATACGTTTGGTCAAAATCGGGATAAAATGGTAGAACAAAACATCGGTCACAATAAATCGCCTAGCGTATTAATATTATAGATATTGAAGCGTAGAAGTTATACTAAATAATTTTTGACAGACGTTTTATACATTGAAGCGTAGAAGTTATACTAAATAATTTTTGACCGACGTTTTTAACTAGAAGAAATTCAGATTCAGATTCGGATTTAGCACACGGAAACCTTCTAAAAATTATACTCCGTACTCAGGGTCTAAAAAATGTTTGCCTGTATTATTGTTATTATTATTTTTTGATATATAGATCATCTAATTATGTTCTTTGCTATATTAAAGACGATTCAATCATTCCTAACTGAAATTGTAGATAAACTACTTTCAAAGATAATCCTAAATACATCGAATTACATTTATGAGTTCTTTATAATTTTCTTCACTTTTCACGCAACTAAAATGTTGGACCTTTCGTTTTTATAATTCCCGAAATATGAAAATTTTGCCTATCTCTTAGCAAATTTTGTATTAATTTTCAAAGAATTTCAAATGAGTGAAGGAGACCCGTTCGTTTATTATAAACAGAATTTACCATATACAAATTTTCGAAAGGTTGGCCATTTCTACTGTAATTCACTGTTCAATATAAATCTATGTCGAGCCATGAGCGCGAAAATAACTTAAGTGGCATGATATTCGATTTGATTTTCTTTTTTTTTTTTTTTTTTGAAAATCGGTAATTTACGATAATTTGCACAATTTATAAAAATTTTATACGTATACAAATACCATTACGAATTTACAACAAAAGCAATTTTAGCTTTAGTGCACATCCTTTGTACTAAAAAAAAATCATGTGAGTCCGGTCACAGGGGAGATGTGTAAACATCTGGTAAAAAATAAAATGCAGAAAACAGCGACAAAAAGGTTATTACATATCATAATTTTTTCACCAAACAATCATATCACACCGATTTGTCTTAATGCTTACATGTTACGCGTAAGATCTTACGTTCAAATATTACGCTGTTTTTGTGATTGTATAGTGAATTAGAAATTTACCCCCCTGCGCGTATAGATGTTTACACATCAATAAACTTTTTCCTCTAAAATTATGATTTTTACACTTAAGCTATTTTCGTCATGGCTCGATATACTCGTATGTAAGTGTATTGATTTGCTTATTGCATGCATGAACATATTTATGTATATGTGTCGCTTTTCTATTGACATACAAAGACAATATACAAACATATAAACATACTTCACCACTTATGAATGTAACATTTTTAAAGATACTTCAAAAAAAAAAAAAAATGGCCAATAATTTAAAATTGAATGTTGAGCAAACGAAATGAATCATGGAGATATTACCAGAATGAAAGAAAACGAAAGAAGCAAAACATTTTTATATAAATATATAGTATACATTCGACACAATTATTATTTCAGATAATTTATATACTTGAAAGTATTTACAACAAATAATATCGGATAACAAAAAAAAAAAAAACGAATTGGAAAAGAAATTTGGAAACTAAAAAAAGAACAAATATCAGTAAAAACACGAACGTCTTTCAACCAATATAAAGATTTTTATTTGCGCGCGATTTTTTTTTTGTGTTCTTTAAAATCAAGACTAAGAGTATATAAAGATTGATTGTGTGTCCTTATTCATTAAAATTCAATATGAGGTGTTTTATAGTGCTTTTAATGGTAATTTAGAGCATATTTAACTATTTAAAAAAAGGATTGAATTTTGAATGACAAATTACTATTTTAAATATTTTTAAGCGATAAAAAACGCTTTAATTTTTATTTTTAAATTTAAAATGAAAACAGGTTATTGCCTGGAAAAAAGTAACCTATACTAAGGATCATACATATAAAAGGATGGACAAACTGAAAATCGATTGCACTGAACTAGAGTTTTGTTATAAATACGAGGTTGAAACATTGCCTTTTTGAATGAAAGACAGTTCTTTTTAGCAAAAAAAAAAAAGTATTTTTCAACATAGTCTCTCAATATACTTTGACCACTTTTGATCCAAATTTTGTATGTCTTTCAAATAATACGATTTCTGAAGGTCCGCAAAATAGGTGAACTGTTTCTTTAGGTTTAGGAAATAGCAAATGGTCACTGAGTTCTAAATATGGCGGGTAAAATCGCAATACGTAGCCAAATTCACGGAATTTTGTCATGTATCCGTGCATTGTCTTGATAAAAACGCACTTTATTTTTGGCCAAATGCAGTCTTTTTAATCGTCATTGAATCGGTATAATAAGTTTTGATAACATGCTCCGTTTACTGTTTTTCCTTTGGAAAAACTATCTTCATGACCTTTGTGATCGATAAGGCCACCTTGGCTTTCTTCAGTACCGGTATGATTTATCTCTGGTATGATATCCATGTTAAAAAATGGAAAAAAAACTAATCCGTATTAAAGTTAAGCTGCCAGACGAAGCTGAATTTTTTGACGTTTTCTAGAGCAATTAATCGTCCAGAACTAGTGCTTGGGTGACTACACGAATCTCAACAAAACACTTTTTTTAACAAGCATGCTTTTCCACAAGAACAAATTTTTTATGAGCACCCGAAATTCACTTTTTTCTATTATTAAAAAACAGCTCGAGACTTTGAATAAAAACAACGATCACAAATGGTTTCCTACAAATAGTTTCCTACATTGCCAATAGAATAAAAATAAAATGTAAAAGGGTCAGTCTTTTCTTCAAAAATGAACCAATCTATTTATAAACGATTTCATTAAATATATTTACAAACATTTTAACATTCGAATATAAAAAATTCGTATCGGTAAGAAGTACTCTTTATTTATAAAGTACCTAACTAAAAAGGTATATTTTAATAAAATGAAAGCGATACGGATTTTATGTGAGATCAAATGTTAAGACACCAACCCAATGGCTTCGCCCACAAAGAACTAAATCGAATTTAATGAACTGAATCTTAATATAAAACAGTTGTTTCTATAAAAATGTTGTTTTTATTTTTAGGTGATATTTATTACTTTAGGTGATTGCGCTGTGTATCTTAGATCGACAAGTCAACGTATACAACCACGAGAAACCAACACCTGTGAGGGACGTCAATCACCGGGACCCATCTGCGAATCATGTGATTTATTGGCCACCTGTGTGAAGCATTCCAACGGCTGGGTCAACATTCCCGTCGAGACCTGTGACACTCAAAATGGTTTCTATTGTAATGTTCGCTTGGGAGCCTGTAGCAATACTACGGGTCCTTGCCATCCATTCAGTTTTGAAGGTAACTTCCCCTGCACTTCCCACGGTGTATTTCCGGATCCATATGACTGTCAAAAATATCATGTGTGTCACATTGTGGGTCCAACTTTAATATCAGCCAGTATTGATTGTGGCGGGGATAAGGCCTTCAATCCAGCCACTGGGCAATGTTCTCTAACTCTAAAGCATTCTGTTTGCCAGCAAAAACAATTCGTCTGCCGAAATGCTGGCGATGCCAATGCTTGGCCTATGAGTGAAAATATATTTTATATCTGTAAAGCCACCTCTAATCAAGATGAACGTGTTCTCTATCCTACTCTTTATCGTTGTGATGATGGTGAAATATTTGATGGTTATTTTTGTCGTCCGGTGAATTACGATGTTTCAACCCAAAATCCATCGATTTCCACAACAACATCACCACCACAGGCTGCATCTACAACAATAGCTCCAACATACCCCAGACTTTGTAACGATGTTGGTCTCATTGCCCAACCAGATGATTGCCATAAATATTATTATTGTTCGGCCATTAATGGTTTTTTGAAGCAAATGGAATGTCCCATAGGTACATATTTCAATGAGGCACTTTCTTCATGTACTTTCGGTGATTGTTGAGTGTAACAAATCCTTTGGAATATAATAAAATTATACATGACTTAAATGTATTTCCATATCGAAATAAATTATTAAAAAATATCAAAATCAAATTTTGTTTCATTAACTGATATGTTTTTACATATATCCAGTATCACTCTGTAGTCAGGGTATAATAGGGTTAGCTAATCACCACAGCTACTTCCCTCGTTTCCTTTCACCTTAAGTTATTGTGCACAACCTTAATAAAATTAGTAACCTAGTTCCAGTTTTCCTTGGATCTTAATAATGGCCCTAAAATATTCTCTTTCTTCACTTGAGTTTTAGGAGTTCTTGCTTCAATTGTATGCGTACGTTGTGGAATCTCGGGCATATAAACATAATATGTTCCCAGGGTACATAGGGGAATGATCGTGTCCAAATCTGTTTAGCTAGCTTCTGTAAGAACCTGTCTGTCTATCTGTCTGTCGGTTTGTCAGTCTGTCTGTTTCTTTGTATGTGTATCCATGTAAACCTCGTAATCAAACTATCGGTCGCAAATGTAAATATTTTGACAAAATTTAGAATATACATTTTTGTCGGCCATTGGACGGTCACTATTAACATGTTCAGACCTAGTCCCCATACAAATGACCTCTATGAGATCGACAAAGATCCAAGTATATAGATCATGTTCAAATTTTGTTTGCATGCGTTAATTACATCCATTAACCAGAAGTCCAAAAATAAATCCGGCAAAACTATTTTAGTCATAGCCCCCACATAATGCTGCTTCCCGATCCTTGCTTAAAACCAAAAGTGTTGCACAGATTTTTCTGCAATTTGCCAAAATGAAACAAATTATTGTCATTTTGTACATTTCTTCCTAAATTACCAATTAAATTTTTTACCCTCCACTCCAGTGTGCAGAGGGTATATATAAGTTTGTCATTCCGTTTGTAATAATTAGAAAAAAAATTTTGGACTCCATAAAATATATATATTTGTGATCCTTATAACAACCGGAGTTGATATAGCGATGTCCGTCTGTCCGTCTGTGGAAATCACGATGACGGCACCAATCGGGCAGCTAGGGTGCTCGTTGACACAGAAAATGATTTACTAACATCCTGAAAAGTTTGCCATTTAAAATCGTCCAAATCGGTCGGTTAGAGCCCGAGATTTGAATGAAGAACTAAAAAAAGTCTTGAAAAAATATAATTTTATATGTTGTTCTTGTCACGATCACGCCCTGAATAGTGCAGATACAGTGATCACTTTTAGTGAGAATGATTCACCAAATTCATGGGAAGGTTTTTGTTTCAAAAATCATTAAAACCGGTGGAACAGCTCCAGGGAAATCTCTGAAAAATTAAAAAAAAAAATTAAAAATATGATGTTTCTATATTGTTCTTGTTGTTATTCTAAATGTTGTGTTATTGTCATAGCTGCACTTGTTGTTTTTATGGTCGTTGTGGTAATAATATAATAAAAACTAACCCTTTGTACATTTTTTTATTAACTCTGGTAGCAAAATTTTAAAGTTTCCATTGTTTTGGCATCACTCTAAAAATTTGTTAGATCATTTCTGTTATTACCACGAGCCTGCCTGCAAAATTTCAGATCGAATGGCTCACGGGAAATTGGTTAAAATCGATCCAAAATTTTTTCGACAAGCAGACACTACGTGTTAATATAAATGGAGTAAAAATTCACCAACATGTAAAGCAAATAATGCTAAAATACCTAGTTGTTAATAAAAAAAAACAATGTAAATATAGCAAAAAAAAATTATATGTATAAATTTATTTATAAATTTATATAAACATATTAAATAATACAAATAATATACATACATTCTATATATGTATATCCATAACAACTGCATGTTAGAAATAAGTCGTTATATTATTTTATTTACATAAAATTCTGCAATATTTTGTTGTGGGGAAAATACATTTCTTTTGCATTAACAGAGTGTCACTTCATTTTGCTCAGCGTGACTATGTCACAGTAGATGGCGCCACAATTTTTGTTTGTTCTAATTAGCTTTGCAATAGTTATTTCTATTTTAACATGAATGTTAATATTTTCAACTGGATATCATACAGAACAATGTTAAGAGTATACACGGGCTTGTCTTTTATTTCATACGTATTTTCATTATTCTTTTACAAATATGAATATAAGTTTGGCATATTAACTTTTTGTTGTCTTTACAAAATAGAGTTACCGAGTTCATCAATGAGTTTTTTGCTTTCAAAACAGTTCTACATAGTTATATAGAATTATTATTCTGCTTTACCTACAAAATATCTGATTGCGATTACATCTAATTTTTAAAAATTGTTTATAATTACTAAAGCATCATTATTCACATAAATACAAAATTGCACTTTTTAAATTTTCCATTCAAATTTAAGAAAATATCAAATCTAAAAACTGGAATTAAAAATTTCCAATTATAAATTACAATAATTGAATTTCAGAAAATCATATCAAAACGTCGGAAATTATAATTTTAAATTTAGAAGACATCAATTACATCTTTAATATATAAATTTTATTCGTTAAACACAAATTGAAATTCCAAAAAAAAAACACCAAATACCTATGTTTACATTTAAAAAATTTTACATTTAAAAAAAATCTTGACATTCAGGAGAAATTAATAGCTTTTCAGTACCGCGATTCAGTAACTTCTTTTAACGATAGTCGAATCGTTAAATTGCAAAGTTATCAGTAAAATTTTGAAACGATATTCGCTATTGTTAAAGTCAGCTGTTGTTGTTATCTAAACGACAACCATTTTTATTCAATCGATAAAAACTTAAATTTTTAGGTTGAAATGTCGTCGTACATAAATAAAAATCATAAAATAGTGAAAATATTTTGCTTTTATTAAAAAATTTTTATATAAATAAAAAAATTAAATAGCATATTCAATTCATTATTTAATTTTCAAATAAATAAACAGAAATATTAGTAAAAAAAAAATAAAGATATTAAACATAAATATAAAATCATCCTGTCAAACACGAAGTAATTTGTTTTTTCTATTCTTCTTTGTGTTTTTCGCTTATTTTGCCAGAGATGCCACTCGTTTACAATATAAATAAATAGAAAAATAGATTTGGCGACTGTCGTTAAGATGTACGTACTTAGTGAATCACTTAATCCTTAGTGCAAACAACAATAGCTGTCGACATATTTTGCGATTGTCGGATCGTTGAAATTTACAGAATCACACTACAGAAAACATTAATTTAAATTCAATGAATTTTAAAAAACCTCAAATGATATTTAAGAATTGCGAACATAAAAACTGTTACATAAATAAACGCAATTTGATGAGAATGTTATTTTTTTATATATAAATTTTCACAATTTTTTTTGGATGAAAATTTGAAGTTTTTCAGAAAATAAAGAGTACAAATTATTTTATTTAAAATGTTTGGGACATTTGGTTTTTTGCGTTTGGCATCCCTAATTTGAATATTTATTAATATAAATTTATTCTCTATGTTTTCCAAATATGGCAATATTTTAATTAAAAAATTGAGAGAGTTTTTTTTGGTTATTATATTGTAACTCCATCCGACCTATATGGCCGCAATGAAGAAATATTTGTCCAGTTAAAAGAAACTATACAGCCATCTCCAATTAGCGCGATTTAGTGCATATAGCCTTTGCAATGGAGGTTAGAGCGAGCTATTTAATTAGCAAAAACTAAATTAAACGAGAAGTTATGTCATATAATCGGAAACGCATGCATATAGGTATATAACCTAAATGCATGCCGAACAGCAACCACGATGACCAAAAATCAAACACCGAAATAATAGAAAAGACGAAAACCAACCCAAAGAATTTGCTGAAAAAATTTGGTATTAAGTTTAACAAATTGTTTACTTTTTCATTTACATTTATTATCAAGACTCAAACCGAGGTGGAGGGTATCAAAGATTTGGCACAGCCGAATTTAACACTCTTACTTGTTTTATTTGAAAATGATTAATAAATAAGTAATTAATAAATAAGTATTAATAAATAAGTAATAAATAAGTAATAATATAACAGGAACATTCAACCAATCAAAACAGCTCGGTAATATGACGGTATCTAGCAAATATTCAAGCATGTACCAAAGAAAACAAGTAAGAAAATTATAGTCGGTCTAGACCGACTATACGATACCCTATACCATGGTCCAACTAATTGGATATAGAAAATAACCATAAACAACATTTGCATGGCATTGTTATTAATTTTTTTGGAAAAAAAAGTTCATATCGGGTGCTATATTTATATGGAGACTAGGTCGAAAAATGGATCGATCCTGACACTATTCGGTAAAGTCACTTATATTTTGAAAAAATATATACAAACCAAATTTGAGAAAAATCTGTGCAATATTTTTGTTTTTTGATAGATTTAAGTGAAGGGCGGGAAGCAGCTCTATATGGGGCCTATGACTAAGAATTGTCCTATAGGGATTATTTTTGGACTACTAATTTATGGATATAATAAACACATACAAACTCAATTTGACTGAGATCTATATGATAATTTGGATCTTATGGCAATTTATGTCGATTTCATTGGGTTCATTTGTATGGGGACTAGGTCTGAACATGGACCGAATTTCACCAATTTAATAGCGTAAATATATATGGCCGATAAAAGATTACATACCAAATTTCATCAAAATATATTGATATTTCCATGGACACACAGACAGACAGACGGACAGATGGACGGACGGACGGACATCGCTAAATCGACATAGAAAGTGATTCTTAGTCGATCGGTATAATAAAAGATGGGTCTAGGTCAAATATTTTTGGTAGTTACAAACAGCAGCACAAAGTCATTATGGGATGGTTTATTTTATAAGATATAGATAAGTTTAGAGAAATATACCCGATATTTATATGGGGCGTTTCATGTCAAGTGACCCAACTTTTGAAAGCGATGTCTTCCGGTCGTGATGAAATTTGCATCAAGGTTAGTCCTATTGCATAGTAGTTTAGACACAATTTATCAACAAGATCGGTCAAGAACTCTCTGAGTTAGAGGGGGTCAAAATTTTACATTTTGGCCAAACAGGTGTTTTTTCTCATCCATGTTACTAGGTTCAGCTGATTTTTTTTTGGCTTTGGAAAGAAATCGCATTGAGTGGAGGCAGAAAACTTGGGTCTTCCATCGACAAGCGGTATAAAAGCATGGTATTGAGCGGTGCCATCGATTGTTATCGCAGCATCGAATCTGCTCTTCAGTGTTTTCAATGTTTCCCCATGATCCTCTTTGCTACTAGAAACTATTTTAGTTTATTTACAATAATTATTTACCCAATGGAATAAAGCAGTCGCGTCTTAAATGCGATCGTGATGAAAGCACTGGGGGCCACACTTCGCTGCATTTCTTTTAAGGTTTGCTCAAATATCATCACATGCTCCTTTACCATGAGCAGTAGGAAGAAAATGCCACTCAGCTGGCATTCCAAAATCTTTTTTATGAGCTATAAGATTCGCGAAGCTACTTTTGGTTTTAAAATGTTGACGAGCTCCGTCCGAAACGTAGTATACCTAATCTACTGTAAATTTAGATTTTAGATAATTTAGTAGTATTGTAGTAAATAACTAATGTAAATATAGTTGCTTGGTCGTCATTGCAGTGGAAAGCTTGTATGGTATCCTGAAGAACATATTTATAGTTTTCTGCGAAATCATATGAAATAACGAATTCACGAGACTTCAAATGTATCTCCAAATCCTTGCAAAATGACCATTGCTTTTTGACTAAGAAGTCATTGGTTCCCAAGTTTAGCAATCCTGTACACATTTCTTTCACAAAATCATCCACATTTAAAATTATTGTTTTCAAAGTGCATCTTTCAGTCTGAAGTGGCAAGAAGTTGTTGCATTAGGACACTTGGTCAATTTAAGGAAATCGCGGTAATCGTGTAAATTTTCTGGTGAATCATCTGTTAAGTACTTTAAGTTGATTTCCTTCAACATCAGTTTAATCAATAGCTGAACCTAGTAACGCCAAGAAAAGATTGGCAAAAAAGCAGGAAATAAAGGCGATAAATAAGCTCGATGAAAGACTGGGTATTTAAAAATTTACAAAACTTAAATACTTCATCAGCTACAATAAATTAAGTATAAAAAAAATAGTTATGATATAAATGGATCTAATTTATTTTTATTATTATTGTTATTATATATTAATTTAATTGTTATTATAAATAAATAAGAAACAATAATTTTTCAACATTTCTATGGAAGAAAAGTGATTTTTTCCTTAGGTTAACATATTGCGGGTATTACAGTATCGAAGGTATGAAATATTAGTTAGATATGTCACATACCGTCCGAAAGGTTAATTTGTCTAGTTTCTCAGTAAACGTTTTATTTTTAAGGTTTTAGAAACACTTACACACTAATAGGAAAAAATTAAAATTAGTGCATATGGTAAAAATTTAAAAACCGTTGTCTTGAGTTACAAAACATTTTTTTGATAGATATCCCACTCGCATCCCACCAAGCGACCAAAAACCTCCTAAAGGAAAAATCCTAAGTTTTCTTTTGAGCAAAAAAAAAAACGTTTTATTCAAAAAAAAAAAAGTCAAAAAATTTTTGATTTTGCAAAATAGTCAAAAAAATTTTATTATTTAAAAAAAAAAATTTTTTTCCCGAAAGATTGAAGAAATAGCTATCTAAACTATTTGGGAAAAATTTTGCTAAGAAAAATAGGTAAAAAGTTACATGGATGAGAAGAAACACCTGGTTACTCATAAATAGCATTTCTACACAAATCTTAGTATACTATTTATTTAGTGTAGAAATGTAATTTATTTAAACTATTTCGGCATTAATTTTAAAATAAATAGTATACTAAAATTCGTGTTGAATTGCTATTTATGAGTAAACTGCAGCCAAATTATTATTAAATATTAAGAATATAGACAACATCCATTTTTATAACATCTTTTTTATATATATTGTTCAATAGTGTTCAATATATTTTTCAATAGTGGACGGACAGAGCGCCGAATCCTGCAACCGACAACGAATCGATACTTTTGATCTTCTTCCACGCTTTTATTTACAGCAGCACGCACATTTCTTCGACTTTTAGGTATTATGTATCATTTAGAGAGTATGTGGTATAAAATCTATCCACAGTTCGACGGATGGCTTGCTCAGATGGACGATTATGTGCGCCATAAAAATCACGACGTTGTCAATAAGTTGCGCGAGTCGATGACTGATTTATAAAGTAAATTTGGCTAATTTCGTAGCATTGTTCAAGCGAGAATTTGCCGGAGTATGCAGATCATATATGTCAGAAAGTCAGCGCAGTATTACAGTTCATTTGACAGCTAATCCTTTCGTAAGTCATATCTAAGCAAAAAATAAACACCCTTTATTCCTCCGAAGTCAGATATTAAAGTTTTTCTTGATGATATGAAACATCAAGGTGATGCAGTCGGTAAGCTTGGTATAATGGACACTATTTTAGAGTAAGAAATTTTAATTTTCCGGATTTTTCGTGGGATCATTGCCTAGATGCGGGTAATTTACTACCGTATTCACTATCGGAACGTAATTATTTTCAGATTAATAATATCATAGACCTCTTGATCTTTTTTTTTCAAATACAACGAATATTTCACTTAATGCATATATTCCTTTTGTTTATCCAGAGAATAGGTATCATCCGACTCTTGATATTTATCTTGAAGACTCCATTTCAGACTCAGTTGCTACACAGGAAATTAAGAAGAGTTTTAATTTTTGTCGAACGAATTGTCAAACCAGACTATCCAATTCCGTGTGGGCGGTTTATAAGGGTGATCTTGATGATTTTATATCAATTTTCCATTACATTATAAAAATTAATTTCTTCATATCTTCGGTCCTCGTTGGTTTATTAAAAAAATACAATAAAAAGTTTTGTTCAATTAGACATAAATAAGTGTTTTTCTAAATAGGCTTGAACAAAAATTCAGAGTAAGTCCTAAAAGTTGTAAATTCGAAAATTAAAGTTAGCGGTTTCCCAACTCTATGAAATTAAATGATAAGGAATTGTCTAATCCTATCGAAGTTGCGTATTTATTAGCAAATTTTGTCGAGACAATAGTGTTGTTAGTTCAGGTTACTCTTATAATATAAACAACTTTAATATTTTCAAGTGTGTTCGTTTTCTAAAATGGTGCAAAAATTACTTCAACCCTTCTGATCTCCTTAAAATCTATACCACTTAAATCAGACCAAAAATGGAATACAACTCCCATATATGGACAGTAGCTTAAATGTCTATTTTGGAGCTAGTAGGCCGTCTACAAAGGGGCGCGTTGATGCTCATTATTGACCCGTTGGAACATCGTCGGTATGTGGGTTGTATCACATTAGCAAGATTAGCGAATTATTTCCGAGTTTGAGTTCGCTCAACCCACTTTTCTTGTAGATCACATCCATTTGTAGTCTATTGTCCAGTTGACCGCACAACGCATTACAGAGAAAATTCGTTTATCAGTCGAACTAGCCGTATGTAGAATAAACTCTCACACAAGTATTTCCTGACAGTTAATATCAGCAAACAATACTCCCTCCTTCCTCCTTTACATAACCTATTTTTCTGAGATCGACACACTGCATTGCATTTAGGCGTTGCCTTGATGACTACAGAGGCATCGCTAAGTTGAGTGCTATAGCTAAATTGTTTGAAAAGATTGTTACTGGTAGCCTGAAACACACGGTGGATAGCTTTATATCTTCCTACCAGCATGACTTTGTTAAAGACAGGTCAACAGTGACGAACCTACTTGAGTTGTGTACCCACATACGTGTGTAGAGCTTTTTTGATACTGTCCATCACGAACTTTTACTATTTAAACTTGATTCTTGGGCTTTGAATGGATTTCGTCTTATTTGAGTGGTAGAACTCAGAAAGTTATTTTGGAAATTATTCTTCATTTACTATTTCTGTCTATTTCCTTCTGTTGTACGTTTTTCTGAAGTTTTGATATATACAGTGACAATTGACCACATGTTTCAATAAAGAGAGTTTGAGTCACTTTAAAAACAAACCTACTAATCAGAATTTGCTCGTTTTTACTACTTACGTTTTGCTGTTCTGTTACCAATAAGCCTACGTTCAACGGTTTCAGTGGTACCGTAACAAAATAAGTAAAAAGAATGCATGTGGTCAATTATTTGTGTTTATAAAAACAATAAGAAAATAAATAAAAATGACTGTTAATATTTACTGCAGCCACCGTTGGCTACAAGAACAGCTTCCAATCTTCTTGGTATACTGTCCACCAAGTCTTTACAGCAGCTTGCTGGAATCCTCTCCCATGCTGCGTCGACCTGCACCCACAACTCTTCAATACTTGTTGGGGTTCCAACCACTCCTCTTTTTAGTTCGCCCCAGAGGTGTTCAATCGGATTGAGATCAGGTGACTGCGGTGGCCATGAATCCATTGTCTACAAACAGAGAAAATATTTGCCAACCGCATTGTTCTAAAGTGACTGTATTTTCGATTTTATTAACAGAAATTTAATAGCATCTGTAAATTTTTTTATTATGATAAAATATTTACTGTTAAGACAATAGAATTGTAATCGTAGTAAACCCGAAGTTTGGTTATTAACATTATCGCAATTCGGTTGGCAATACATTCGGTAGCCAAAATGAATCTGTTTTCTGTGTGTATAAGCCATTTTTGTGTCATTTTGGCGGTGTGTTTTGGATCATTGTCATGTTGAAAGACAATGTCCTGGGTTTGTTAGTTAAATTTTTCGCATGTAGCAGGGAGGTTTCTTGACGAAATGTCAACATAATAGCTGGCATTCATCTTGCCAACTATACGTTGCATTGTTCCAACACCCCCTGTAATCATACAACCCCATATCATAACAGTACCTCCAACAAACCTTAATGTCGGCTTCACATAACGAGCTTCCAAAGCACTACCAGGTTTACGCCATATCCATACTCGGCCATCTGATCCCAACCGATTAATTTTGGACTCGTCCAAAAATATGACCTTCTCCCAATCCTCCGCAGTCCAATGGGCATGAGCACGAGCGAACTACAACCGTAGCTTTTTATGTCTTTGTGTTAGCAACGGTTTTTTGATTTTAACGTGCCTTTTGAGACCAGTATTCCTGACGGATTCCACTAAGAGGTTGACTCCTTCATACGCTACCAGATTCCTATGCATTTGGACAGCATTTTCAACTTTTTGCGTGCGGAGATCTCTAAGAATCCGGCGTTCGTGCTCCGTGCTCAAATTTTTTTTGCGCCCGCTGCGGAAAATTGGCGAGCTTTGATGACCACACTCTTGCTCACTTCCAGGGTTGCTGCTATTGCACGACAGCTGTTACCTTCCTGTAAAAGCTGGTGAATCTGGCGAACGACCTCTTTACTTAATGCCCGAAACATTTTTGTTTTTTAACACTAGTAGAAAATAAATTAATCATGATTAATAATTTTGAAAATATTTTTTATGAACCGACCTGATGAAAAATATTCACTTTCAATTTCAATTTGATTTTTACAATAATTTATTTGATGTTATCGCTATTACTTTTTGTACACAAATAATTGACCACATGCATTTTTTTTACTTATTTTGTTACAAAATGATAACGGTACCACTGATTCCATTGAACTTAGGCTTATTGCATTGCTAACAAAACAATAAAACGTAAGTAGCAAAAATTTTCAAATTCTGATGAGTAGTTTTGTTTTTAAAGTGACTCAAACTCTCTTTATTGAAACATATGGTCAATTATTTGATTCACTGTATGTACATATACGATGTTAAACTCTTTTTGTCATTTGAAAACATTGCTAATTCTCAAATATTGCAGGAAGATTTGGAAAGACTGACATATTTGCGTAATGTTAATAACATGTCCTTAAATTTCAGGAAATTTAAAAAACTTTTCTTTAAATGTCTTGAAAATGTTACACACAATTACTCTATGGGACAATTTAGAGATTAAAAATAAGTAACAGTGTTTAATTAGGCTATACCAAATCCTTAATTCCCTTCACCTAGGTTTTACATTAATATCAGGACATGGACTATTTACATCAAATGCATACAAAATATTTGAAAAAATAAACAATTTGATAAACTTAATACTAAATTATAATATAATTAGTCCATAACTTGGCACAATGATGACAGATTTACCGCATTTTCAATACAAACCTGTTGGAAATAATGACAGACAATATTGTCCTAAATTTACCCAGGTAAATTGTTTATTTTGTGATTGAGCGTCATGTCAATAGACAGACAGACAGACAAACATTGCTAATATCGACTCGAGTTGTTATAAGGATCAAGAATATATATCTTTATGGGGTCGCATATTCCTTTTTCCATGCGTAACAAACAGAATAACAAGCTGTGTGTATAAATAAGTAATATTCTTAAATTCGGCTTGTGCCGAATTTTTAGTACCCTCCACATCGGTTTTACGTTTACATTAATGTCTGGACTTACTGCACTATTTATAACAAATGTAAACAAAATATTTTAAAAAGCAACAATTTGATAATTTGCTGAACGTAATACTAAATTATTATGACAAACATACTGAATCTATATTATTTTTAGAGGTGCCTTCATCTTTTTGGATATATCTCGATTTACCCCATTTTCAATACCAACCTAGGGCCAAATCACCGCATTCGTTATCGAAATTTTTCGATCGAAATCATTTTTTTATTTCCCAAATTAAAATGTTAAGAATAATATTTCTTTGTGACAATTGAAGAATTATGGCCTCTGGTTAAGAAGAAAAGCGAATCGTGGTCGACCGTTTGTCAGTCTTCTTCAAATTATAAACCAAAATATGGAATTTCGATTGATTTTACTCGATATTGAATGCGGTGATTTGGCCCATGCTCGAAATAATGACAAGCAATATTATCATAACCCAGGTATATGGTTTATTTTGTGAATGAGCGTGATTTTAATAGACAGGCGGAGGTACATCGCTATATCGACTCGAGTTGTTATAAGGATCAAAATACATATACTTTATGAAGTCACAAATTCGTTTTTCGATACGTTACAAATGGAATGACAAACCAAACCACTGTGCAGAGGGCATAAAAAAATAATTTTTCTGCAATCGCAATCGGTTACAGAATTTTTTAATTAATTATCATTCATATCGTTTTGGGCCAAGCCGTTTTACAATGATTCATATCGCACAGAATTTTATTGGTTTAAATGATCCACGATACTATTTTTCAAGCTATATTTGTTCCTTTCCAGAAAATATTCTTCTGCAGAATATACCAAATTGCAGAACTTACAAGAAATAAATTTTAATAAAAGAAATTAATCAAAATTTATGAAATATAGCGTGAAATATAGAACTTAATTATTCTGTAACCTATATCGTAAACCAATTAAATTAATTCTGTTTATTTTCTTGAAGTCTTACAGCACTTGACTTATAGCTTACAATAATGTAAAACAAAATTTTATATTAAATTAATAAATGCATTTGTAACAAATTTATGAAATAAGCAGTCATTTTGACGGGATTAGGTGAAGTAGGACTTTCAAAAATGCTCGTAGACCTAGTTTTTATTGATCAGAACCCACGAACCACCCACACAACGAATCACAAAGATATCTTTACGGTTAGTGGTACAAAATGCGTTCAATGTAGATTATATTGAATTGTTATTATTTCTTGATTTTTTGCTTTCATGAAGCTAATATGTGATGATATAACTGTACACTTAGAAAAAAGATTGGTTGGAATTCAGTTACAAGTAGAATAATAAAAAAAATACAATAGGTATTCTCTTAAGACTATCGCCTAAACACGATTAAACTAAGTAAGAATAACATGATCCAATCCTAAATCCTAGCGACTGCAACTACTTATTCAATCATAACAAAATACTTCAAACCGAAAAGTTTTAACAGATATTGTAACAAATAATTGGTTATAGTACTACATAAAAATTTTTTAAATTTATTTTCGGTTATAACAAAAGAAACCCAAACTTTTTAACCTCTTTTGGTATTTCTAACCAAAAGGAAATTGTATGAACCAATTAACATTGTATATACAAAAGAAGGATAAGGATATGATTATCCAGACCGAATTTATTGATTTAATTTGTCATTTGTCAAATATAATGAAATAGGATAAATAAAATCTTTAAATATAATTTTATAAATAATAATGTATAACGAGATACATGTGTGCGTTGTTATAGAACCTGAAGATATTATTCTTTTTTTTTTTGTTGGTACTTATATTCATAGTTTAATAAACTAATCTGCCATTCAAAAGTGCACTATTATTTCTTGCTTCAAATGTACAGATGTAAAGACATTCGGCAAGTTACAAAAATGTTTAGTTCTCGATTGCCATATTGCAACTTCCACTCGTGATTGGAAGCCCTTAATTTTGGCAGCAACGTGATTTAGCAACACAAATGCAACGCGTTGTTTAGTACTCGCCAGGTATATGAAAATTCTTCTCAAGCAATATTATCGCTACAAATGTTTGTCAGGCCATACATAACCCGGAACCTGGTTGTCACGTTGTGCTTAGCACACTCAGTTTTGAAGAGGTGTGATTAACCGCAATGTTATAATGGATAAAATAAATTTTTTTGTTGTAGACGAGGCATATGAACAATTCCAAGATGTATTCAAGGATCTGACCAAATCCAAGATTCTTACCACTGCTTATTTTTCCGTCCAGAAGTTCACGAAGGCAGTCATTGGTGCAAAGTCGATCAATTGACCATGAAGATTATGATAGGGTAAGTATTCAGCCTTTATAATTTCAACCAATGACACAGAATCAGATTTTCATCACTTGTAATAAAACTATAGCTCGCAAATATAAATATGATAATTGAATTACATACATACAGAGTACATATGCACAACTAATTAAATTTGTAAAAACAAGTTAATGTTAAGGCCTACACCAAATATAAGAGTTACCTATAATTTCAATTTAAATGACATAAATACAAACTTTATATGCGTTCGAATTGAGTTTGAAATGATTTGACATCAATCGAAAAACAAATAAGAAAATTATAGTCGGTCTAGGATCATTTTTGGACTACTCATTAATGGATGTAATGAACGCATACAAACCCAATTTGAATAAGATCTATATGACAATTTGGATCTTATGGCAATTTATGTCGATTTCATAGGGGTAATTTGTATCAGAAAGTGATTCTGATTCGATCGGTATAATTAAAGATGGGTCTAGGTCAAATATTTTTGGTTGTTACAAACAGCAGCACAAAGTCATTATACCCAAACCACATAGTGGTATAGGGTATAACCACTAATTAATGTAAAACCTTTTATAGTCATAGTATCCACAGTCTCTTAAAATGTGTAATTCTTTGCTGTTTTAGTGATAACTGGTTTTCGCACGTAAGCTCCCGTTTCATAGACTAGGTCACATATATAAAATTCAGTAAATGTCTTTAAAATATAAAAATGACTTGATTTTTTTTTATCATACGAGATATGTTTTATTTAGTTTAATATAAAATGTATAAATTATTTTTAAATAAATCATCTATAATATTAATAGGCTAGGCGATTTCTTGTGGCCGATGTTTTGTTTACTGTTTTATCCCGATTTTGACCAGACGTATATTATTTGAAAGGTATTTTTTCGGCGTTTTGTAGATTTACAGATTTTTAAATTTTTTCCTTTATTTTGAGTAAATTGCATTTAAAGTTACTACTAACACATGCATAAAATTATACATATGCTATGTGTGTTTTTTTAAATTTGTCAATGTGTTTGTTAATGAGTTTGTTATCTACATTCACAATAATAATAAACCATAAAAGTGTTGGTTTGTGAATTGGCTGAGTTGAAAAATAAAGCTGCCTAGAAATTGCCTTCGAATTTCGAGCGCTGGAATCTGCTAGTAATAATAATTTTTTAATTTTATATTTTACATGTACACTAGCTGGGTCCGGTCCGCGTTGCTGGCCCGAAGAAAACATCTGGATTTTATATTGCATCTAAATTTTAATACCGAGTGTCGGGCAAAAGTAAAGCACGAACTCCCTCGAAAATCCTTAAATACATTGCATTTAATAATATTATGAATATGACTGAAAACAAATATACGTTTTCTTGAATATTTTAACACCAGCGCCACCTACAGGTGAAAAACTTTGTCAGCAACTTTAGTTTTATGTACATAATATATGTTGCGAATTTGAGCTAAATTGGACCGTAAATAAATTTTTTGGGAAAATCTCGACCCCAGCGCCACCTATCAGGTACAAAAAAAAGTTATGCAAATCGGAGAACCAAAGGAACATATGGTATGAATACGAAGTCGCTAGCATTAGTGGTTCAACAGTTTTTAGAGTACCAACATACGCACCAACGTTTTTATATATTAAGATATTAGTAAAATTTCAATTAATGGTTGTATCAATCAATAATTAAAATTAATAATTCCATAGTATCAATTAAATATCACAATTCATATAATCGAATTTGTATATAATATCCATTATATAATTCAGTAATCACAACAAAAGAATTTGATAGTTCATGGAACTACCAAAATTCGGTTGGCAACAAATTTGGTTGCAACAAAGAATCCGTTTTCTGTATCTACTCATATCTTCAATAATGTTACGATTAATATATTAAAGTTTTATTTTTGTTTCATTGAATTGAATTCGCTTTTATCAAATCGTGATTATGAATCGAACGGCATAATAAAAGAAGGTATTTCTAGGTCAGTCATTGTCGGTAGTTACAAACATCTGCACAAACAACCAAGATGGTGTAGGGTACAACAATTTAATCTACCATAACAAAATTTTAGTATTTTAAAATTTTTCTTGTTAATGCCGATAAAATATATCTCTGTTAGTATCTATTTGTGCAACATCAGTTAATTAATTGATAAACAAAAAATCGCTTTTCAAAGCGAGACTAGAGTATAAAATAACCTTTCCAAATAGAAAGTGAAATAATTGATAAGGTGTATTCGCTAGATGAAGTTTAAAATGAAGTCTTTAATTCACTTACTGCTGGTATGTAAATATTAAAAGAAAATTTTGAATTTCACACTTGATGCCGATTTACTGAAATTAAAATCATATCAAAGTTTTTAGCTCTGTCTGGCACTAATCTGGCAAGCGATTACTCTGTATTACCGAACGCCTTTAGTGTGGCTCAAAATCCTTGTGGAAGCATACGCAATGGACAATTTATTTGTTCAGATTGTGGTACATTAGGATATTGTGTCCAGCAAAATGATGATTGGATGATGATGCCAGTATTGGATTGCGATACGTCACATCATATGTACTGTAATGAAGAAGCTCACGGTTGTATTTTTCAGCAAGAATGTAAACTACTGTCTAGAGGACCTAAATTTGAATGTCAAAATCCCGGTATATATCCAGATCCCTACAATTGTAAATATTACCATGTTTGTGATAACATGAATGTAGATGAACGTGGCATATGTCCAAGCGGAACAGCCTATTCACCGGTAACTAAAACCTGTTCGTTATCATCCAATAATGCAATATGCTCTGAACCTCAATATAAGTGTGAAACTTTTGGACAAAGGGGAGCTTGGCCATCGGACAACAACATTTATTATGTGTGCATGGTTCAAAATGATGGAGGAGTTCTTTTACGTTATCCTATTTTATATCGCTGTCAGGATGGTTATAATTTCGTTGAGGGTAAATGTGTAAATGTAAATGTATCAGCACCGTCATCAGCGATGTTGCCGGCTACATCATGTCTATCAAACAGTAGTTTAGCACCGAATCCCAGTGATTGCTATTCATATTTATCTTGTGTTAATGGTCAGTTAGAAAGTTTCAAATGTCCTGCCGGTACCTCGTTTGATTCTGAAACAAAGAGATGTGTATTTAAAACTTGTTAAATTAACAAAATTTGATCAGTTATCGATTTTCTGCAAATTTTTCAACCTCAAATTCTGCAATATATATTTTCAAGTTTGAAGGTGAAAATTTTTTCCAAAAAATTATAAAATTATATTTTTTCCAAATAAAAATTTTTCATCAACAACAAAAATCGATTTTCTTTTTAGTTTTTTTTTAATTGTTGACGTTTGGTAACCCTGGCTGCAATTTTTTTAATATATATTTTTATAAAATAGTATAATATGAGATAATGCAGGATTTCTTTTTGAAATAGGGGATGGAAATTTAAGGCGAGATGGCCATTAAAAGTCGGGATTGCACCGCCAAATGTGGTATGATTATTCAGTTTATGTAAACTAGTAAATTGTAAAGCGCCTAAGGCGCCTATTGAAAAATTATATTGATAACAAAGTGTAAGGAATATTAATCAAAGAAAATGAAAACAATGAAAGTGCCAGTGTCACCTTACAGCGTATATTGGTGGGCGGAAACATTAATTGGTGGGCGGAAACAGTATATTTATAGATTTTCTACACTTTATGTGTGGGTTATTCTTTACAGACTTCTCTGATGACCTCTGATGACATCGAAATTAAGAATTTAGGTCTGTGAGCGCAAGGCGTGGCAATTTAAATTTAATTCATAAAACTCAGAATTTTGTTAAAGAAGTTATTTCCGCAACTTTCTGAAGTCCCCCGGTATCTTATAAAGTTGAAAATTAACACTTTTACCCTGACGATTTTTCTTTCACCTATTATTTTTGTGGGCGGTTTATTATTCCACATAAGAGGTACGCAAAATTGATTTGCAGTTGTATTAGTAATTAATAGAGAGAACTGCACTCTAAAAAAATGAGCGAAATAAAAAAAAATGTTTCTTTCATATTTATCACAAAATCTGTTTTATCTGTTTCATAAAAAATGTCTGTTTCGCATATAAATATAAATATTAGTATCTATAATATTAATAGGCAATGCGATTTCTTGTGACCGATCAAAAATTGTAGTTAATAACCGATTTTGACCAAACATACCTCATTTGAAAGTTATTTCTGTTAGATTTATTCGAAAATTAATATAATACTTGTCAGCAAAATACTTTGTATAATTTGAATTAAAGATACTTTTGAAAATAGTATTATTTCTGTAAAATAATTTTAATAAATTTCATTCATTCTGTTATTAAATTTGAATCACTACGTAGTATCTTCTTTGGGTTCCAATAGGTTATGGAACAAAAGTGCTCATTTCCTTTATTGAATTCCTGTAATTATTTTACATGGAAATTTAAAATGCAAATGCACTTAATACAAATGGATTTATGGGGTGTTGTGGAAAATGGTCAACAAATCCAATTACACCCGAATTTGTGAGAATGGATCAAAAAGCAAGAGCAACCATTGCAATGTGTGTGGATAACTCTCAAGTTTATCTTATTAGAACGCTATTATCAGCTAAAGATATGTGGCTAAAGATTAAAACGACATATGAACGTAAAACAATGACAAAGTATGCAAGAACATATAAATAATTTGAATATTTTGAGAGCACAATTACTGGATAGAGGTAAGGACATAAAGGATAATTCCATGGTGGCTATTGTGTTAAATAGTTTACCCAAGTCCTTTGGGGCACTGGTAACATCAATTGAAGGTCAGCCTGAAGACTCAATCAAATTGGAATATGTTCAAGAAAAACTTTTAGATGAAGATGAACAAATTAAAGAACTATAAACAACAAATTAAATGTTTTCATTGTAATAAAATGGGACATACAAAGAAAAATTGTTTCAAGTGGGTTATTGATTCTGGAGCTTCCATTCATATGACAAGCAACTCTCAATTCCTTAATAAATTTGAAAAAATAAGCCAAAGTAAAGTTTATATAGCTGATGGAAGAGCCCTTGACGCAGAAGGTGTTGGCGAAGGTGTTGTTCTAGGAAAATACAATAAAATTTTACTTCAAAATGTATTATACGTTCCTGAACTTAATGGAAGCCTCTTGTCAGTCAAAGCTATGACTATGAAAGGATGCTGTATTACTTTTTAAGCAAACAAATGTTATAATGCAGAAAAATGTGGTGTTAGCTGATGGTGTACTTAAAAATAATTTTTTTGTGTTATGTGAATCAAATAAAAATGAATCTTTAAAAGCTCAGTATTCATTAAAGTGTGTTCATTTATGGCATCGACGTTTAGGACATCGAAATTTAGCTGACATCAAAAAATTAGAAAAATTAGCAGATGGTGTTATTATACAATACTGTGAAGAAAACAATTTTTGTGATGTATGTACTAAATCCAAGATGACAAGGTTGTCCTTTCCTCAAGAAACCAACAGTAAATCTAAAGAAGTACTTAAACTTGTACATTCCGATGTGTGTGGACCATTTCAAGTCAATTCGCAGACCGGAAAAAGGTATTTTTTAACTTTCATAGATGATTTTTCTCGTTATACTAAAATATACGTAATGGCAAATAAAAGTGAAGTCATATTAAAATTCAAGGAATATTTGCCTGAAGTTGAAAACTTTACAGGTTTAAAATTAAAAATTCTTCGTTGTGATAATGGAGGTGAATTTGTAAATTCTGAAATGAAAACATATTTAAAAAATCGTGGAATAGTTTTACAAACTACAGTACCTTATTTTTCGGAACAGAATGGTGTTGCTGAACGTAAAAACCGCACACTCGTACAAATGATTAGAGCTATGCTAAATGATGCAGATTTACCTAAAATATTGTGGGCTGAATGCGTAATGGCAGCTAATTTTATTCAAAATCGATTGCTTTCTAAATCTATATTGAAAACTGCCTACGAAATTTGGTTCAACAAAAGGCCTGACTTAAGCAGTATAAGAGTGTATGGTAGTAAAGCGTATGTTCAAGTTCCAAAATGTAAACGCAGAAAACTAGAAGTAAAAGGAAGTAAAAAGGTAGTGATCAATAAAGATGTACGATTTATAGAAGAGTTTGATTTTCCGAATAAAGACGTTGAACAAAATGAAGAGACTATTTCAATTAATATTTCCAAAGAAAATACTGAAGAATTCATAAAATAGCTAACAACGAATCTGATTCTGCATATGTAGATGACATTTTAATTTGTGCCAAAAATGAATCGATTACACTAGTCAACAGTCAAAATGTACTCGGGATGCGATAATTTTTTCTGTGTAGATAACCTTGACATGAGCTCGAAAAACGCAATAAAAAATTTTTTTTTCGTTTGGTTTTTTTTTTTTTTTTTTTTTAAATTTTAAAAATTTTTTTTTGGTTAATTTGTTTCGTCCGGCATAACTCGGGAACCACTAGCCCGATTTAATTGAATTAAATTGTAAAAAATTTAAAATTACAATTCCCTTAATCTGTTTATATATTGTTTTCCTATACAAGCAACAGTTTCCAAGTTAAAAATGAATATATAAAGGAAAAAACTTATTTTTGCCTAAAAATTTAAATTTTTTTTTTTTTTAAAATCCATAAAAAATCCCAAATGAAAAAAAATTTCAAATCTTATTACTTTTACGTAAAGATACATAACCTATGAGCAAAATAAGAGAAAGATCATGAAAATCGATGCACGCGTTTCGCTTTTATTCGCAATTGAGTAAAGGTATGAATTTAAAAAATTTGCTCGACATATGCACAACTTTGTCTATGGTAAGGTTTTTTCTTTTTTTTTATGATTCTCAGAATTAACAAAACGGAATAAACAAAGGGTTATTTAATTTTTATGATTGCGTAAGCAAAGTAATAAACGGTAATAAATGTGCGTGAACAATTAAAAGGAAAAAAGGAAAGGGGACTTTTTTACTTATTTGGGTTTTCCGGTGACTACCTGTATGATTTTTTTACATAAATGCAACCCACATTTATTCGGAAAATTTAAGACTCACACATGGTGAAACAGGTATGTAGCCACCGTAAAAAAATATACACCCATTTATAAGTACCTGTCAGTAAAATACTAAACAATACACAGTACAAATAGGTCTTCATTGATCGATTTTACTCATTCAACAAGTGTCGACGAACGCGATAGTTAAAATGAGCAAACGTTCGCGAGTATTTGAATGCAATACCAATCCAAGTAATTTTTGTTACATGTGCGGAGAATACGTTTGTGGAAAAAACAAGCGTTATTTTTCACCTAAATTGAGAGATTCATTTGAAGAGAGCTTCAATTTAAAGGTCTCAAACATAGATGAGCGGTGGACACCAAGTGCTCTATGTCCAAGGTGCTACGTACAGCTAAGTGACTCAAGGTAAGTGTAGATTACGAAATTCAAGAACATATATAACTTATTATTGCAATTCTTTCAGACGACAGCCGAGAATCATCATGCCAATGCTTTGGAGAGCTCCGCTTTGCCATGCAACAGATTGCTACTTCTGTCTTAGCAAAAAAACAGGCGTGGGAAAAAATATACGATGGACTTACGCTGCTGTTTCAACAGTGAATTTTCCAGTGCCATTTTCCAAAGAACCAGTGGACCCGCAACCGCCCGTTTCAAGATGGGCATCTAATAATGAGGCGATACATCCATCATCAGATCCGGAGACAGTAGGAACCACATCAGAATGCGAGTCAACATATACATTGCATGGAGGTCAACGCTTATGTTCCCAAGCAGAACTGAACGATTGGGTTAGAGAATTGAAACTCTCCAAGGAAGATGCAGAGTTGCATGCATCGCGCATGAAACAGTTCGGTTTCTTGGCTCCTGGTGTGGTGACAACAATCTACAGGAAGCGTCATGAACCATACGCAAGGTACTACACAAAAAAAGACAACATCTGTTTTTGTAAGGACATTCCCGGATTATTTGGTGAACTCGGGTACTCTTACGATCCAGGAGAGTGGCGTCTTTTCATCGACAGCAACAAGCAGAGCCTTAAAGCAATTTTACTGCACAACGGCAACAAGAAACCTTCGATTCCAATTGCTCATGCCGTTGACACCAAGGAAACATACGAAGTCATGGACAATCTACTAAAGTGCCTTAACTATGAGAAACACGATTGGAAAGTTTGTGCCGACCTTAAGGTTATCGGTATCCTTTGTGGATTACAAGGTGGATTCACAAAGTACTGTTGTTTTCTCTGCCTTTGGGACAGCCGCGATCGTCAACATCATTACACCAGGAGGAGTTGGACAGAAAGAGTTAACTTCATCCCCGGCAGCGACAACGTGAAATATACACCACTCATAAAAAAGGAAAATGTTTTTCTCCCACCTCTTCACATAAAGCTCGGACTCATAAAAAACTTCGTGAAAGCTATCAACAAAGATGGCGAAGCGTTCGCCTATTTAAAAACCATTTTTCCTCACCTTTCATCGGCAAAGATTAAGGAAGGCGTTTTCGACGGTCCGCAAATTAAAAAGTTGTTGCAAGACCAACAGTTTGAACACATTTTATCACCAAATGAAGCTGCAGCTTGGAACTCATTTCGGCAAATTGTTTCCGGATTTCTTGGAAACAACAAAAGCTCAAATTACAGAGAGATCGTCGAACAACTACTCCAAAATTATAAAAAAATTGGAGCAAATATGTCGCTTAAGATACATTTTCTACACTCGCACTTGGACTTCTTTCCGGACAACCTGGGCGATGTGAGTGACGAGCATGGTGAGCGTTTTCATCAGCAAATGAAAGAAATTGAGCACCGATACCAAGGATTTTGGAACGAAGCTATGATGGGGGACTATATCTGGTTCCTAATAAGAGAAACAGACCCACAACAATATAAAAGAAAGACAAAAGCACATAATTATTTTTAATTTGAAGGTTTTTATTTTTGTGTTTAGATATTTTTTTTTAAAACTTTTTTATAATTAATTAATGTTGATATCCTTAGGATAATTTCTTGTACATATATCGAATTGTTTTTTAATTTAAAGTCATATATTTTTGTCACCCAACAAATTTTAATTTTTTTTGTAATAAAAAAGAAAAAACCTTACCATAGACAAAGTTGTGCATATGTCGAGCAAATTTTTTAAATTCATACCTTTACTCAATTGCGAATAAAAGCGAAACGCGTGCATCGATTTTCATGATCTTTCTCTTATTTTGCTCATAGGTTATGTATCTTTACGTAAAAGTAATAAGATTTGACATTATTTTTCATTTGGGATTTTTTATGGATTTAAAAAAAAAAAAAAATTTAAATCTTTAGGCAAAAATAAGTTTTTTCCTTTATATATTCATTTTTAACTTGGAAACTGTTGCTTGTATAGGAAAACAATATATAAACAGATTAAGGGAATTGTAATTTTAAATTTTTTACAATTTAATTCAATTAAATCGGGCTAGTGGTTCCCGAGTTATGCTGGACGAAACAAATTAACCAAAAAAAAATTTTTAAAATTTAAAAAAAAAAAAAAAAAAAAAAAACCAAACGAAAAAAAAATTTTTTATTGCGTTTTTCGAGCTCATGTCAAGGTTATCTACACAGAAAAAATTATCGCATCCGGAGTACATGAAATTTTTTTCATTTTGTTGAGTAGTGTTATTATTGGTATTCATAAACAATTAAATGAACATTTCGAAATTAAAGATCTCGGAGAAGTTTCATCTTATTTAGGCATCCAGATAAATCAAAATTGTAATGGAGATTTTTTACTTCATCAAAAAGAAAAAAAATTGAGAAATTGTAAAAGAAGGAAAAAGCTGGCAACCCTGAGCGTTGAACGTACATTTTATCTGTGATTAAGTATAACAAAAATAAAATACAAATTGTGTTTAAAAAAATTATCCTATAAAGACAAAAATTTTACAACACTTAAAACATAGTTTCTAGTATTGGAAGAACTTAAAGTATGTCAAAAAAAAAGCTGCTCGTAGAAGTATTGCTAATAAAAGTAATACAAATATTTGTGTTCAATGTGAATTTGAAGTTAAAGAAGAATCAGATGATTTTATAGAATGTGATTTTATGTGAAAGTGTGTTTAATTTTAAATGCTCTGGTTTATCTAAAAGAGAGTTTGAGAGACTAGTTAAAGATGATAATGCAGTGTTCCTATGCCAATTTTGTAAGGAAGAAGGTTGAGATATTAGAAAAGAGTTAAACACAATAAAAACAGAATTAAAACAATTAAAGAAATTAGAGAAACTAGATCAGCTGACCGAATCAATACAATTTATGTCAACAAAGTTTGATGAGGTATTCAAGGATGTAGCCGAAAACAAGAAAAAAATATCTGAAATTACAAAAGAAAATAAAAAACTTAAAAATGAGATAAAAGATCTAAAAAGTTCTATGAAAATTGTGAATGATAAATTGGTAAAAAAAATGATTGTATCATTAGTGGTCTGGAAGTTGCTAATGGAGTTAATGCTAAAGATGCTGTCTTTGAATTATCGAAAGATATTGGTGTTGAATTGGGACAAGGTGATGTCGAAGAAGCTTATTTTGTTGGAAAAAGAGATAAGAAACCGGATGTGAAAAAACTGTAGTGGTTAAATTTTCATCTAGATTTAACAAAGAAAAACTAATGTCATCAAAATCTAAATTGAAAGAAAAATAAACAACAAACAAAATTTACGTAAATGACTACCATAGCAAAGAAACTTTGAATCTATGGAATCATGCTAAATCATTAAAAGCTATAGGCTATCAACATGTATATGTCCGTGACGGTAGAGTTTATTGTAAAAAAAGTGATATATCAAAGGTTCAACTTATAAGATGTCAAGATGATGTGGATGATTTATTATTAACTGCAACAACAAATAAGCATTGGAAACGTAGATCTTTAGTACAAAATAGAAATGAGGCTGCTGATGATTCTAGTGACGGTGATGGTGCAGCTTATGAATCCCCTTCTTAGGGAAGTATATTTTTTGTGTTTTTTATATAAAAGTATTAAATATTATTATTTTTTTCAAATCATTATGTATAAAAATCAATATTTTCAAAATTTTTCAAATTGTCAAAATTATATTTATGGCATTAATTTAAATTTTATGAATATAATTAGTATAAATATCAGAAGCCTTTCTTCTTTGAACAAATTTAATAAATTTAAATCTTTAATTGCTAATTTTCCGAAATTGCCTGATGTAAACGCGGTACAAGAAACATGGTTTGAAAGAGATGTTTTACAATTATACTCGATACCTGGTTTTTCTGAAGTACACTGCTGTAGAAATGATGGTTATGGTGGTACATCACTATTTATTAATAAGAATTTAAAATATTCGGTAAATATTTGTAAAACTGAAAACTTTGTTGAGATAATATCTATAACTATAGAAAATTTTAAAGTAAATCATAATCCTGTGAAATTAATTTCATATTATAGATCGCAGAAATGTTCGGTTAATGATTTTATAAATAGTCTTGAAGTAGTTTTATATGATTGTGCTCAAAATCCGCTTTTAATAGTTGGTGATTCAAACATTGACATGTTCCATGGTCAACATTTTGTAGATCTATCTGCAATGTTTCAGAACTTTGACTGTTCGAGCGTCCATAACTTGGTAACGAGACCTAGCAGTAAAACATGTATAGACCACATTTTTAGTAATTTTTCTGAACAAATTTATGTTGATTCGATTGAGTGTAATCTTTCAGATCACAATATATTGTGCTGTAAAATAGGTAGTAAAAGACAAGTCAATGATTTTATTGAGAAATCAAAAATTCATTGTGATTATATGGAAGCCAAAGAATATTTACAAAATAATATACCATTTATTTTCTCAAAATTGGATGTATCTGATCAAACAGAAAAACAGCGTTAAGTAATTACACAGTTGTTTCAAGTTGTAAAAAGCAGCTTTGTTTTGAGATGACTCCTTGGGTGAATAAGAACTTACAGGAACTTATTTTACTCAAGAAAAATTTGCTGAAGGAAAGACGAAAATGCAAGAATGGTCATAGATTGAATGACATGTTAAAAAGGTTGAGCAGGGTCATTAAGGCAGCCATTAAGATATGTAGAGAAAACTACTATGTTGATGGTTTGAATGAGGCTGGAAATGATCAGGGGAAATGTTGGAAGCTTATAAACTCTACTCTTGGTCGGTCAAGAGAGCGTAAGGTAGTTCTTACTGATTCTCAGGGAATTGTAATAAATTCGGATCAGGTAAAATCCGATTACTTAAATACCCATTTTCTTAAGTCTGTGGAAAATCTTAAACAACAAATTGATGTGCAGTTGGGCGATGTATTTACTTCATTGAGAACAATTTCTCAACTTCCTCACCGTTTCAATTTTGGAGATGTTAATTTAAATGACACCTCTGAAGCTATAAATACTATTAAAATAAACAAAAGTGCTGGATACGATAACATATCACCTAAATTTATTAAAGAATGTGGAGATGAAATTGCACCATTGTTATGCGACATTTTTTGTAAAATGATAACTACCTCAGTGTACCCCAATGTTCTGGAAGTTCATAAAATAATTCCAATACCGAAGGAAATTAGATCTTCCACTGTAGAGAAATATCGACCAATTGCAGTTTTGTCTTCAATAGATAAAATATTTGAGAATATTATTAATGACAAATTATTATTTTATGTAGAGGAAAACAAGCTATTGTATGATTTTCAATTTGGTTTTAGGAAAGGATGTGTTGCGGAGGATGCTGTTTTAAATGTAATAAACTGTATATGCAAAGGTTTGGATGAAGGCTTTAATGGTGTTGCAGGAGTATTTTTAGACTTTTCGAAGGCTTTTGATCTTGTTGATCATAAAATATTACTAAAAAAATTGTCATTGTATGGAGTAAAGGGTAAAGAACTATTGCTGTTTGAAAGTTATTTCTCGGAAAGGAAACAATATGTTCAGGTCAATCAGTCCTCGAGCTTTATTAGTACGGTTAAATATGGAATACCCCAAGGAAGTGGATTGGGTCCCCTGCTTTTTTCTATTTACTTAAATGACATAGGTAATCTTGATTTAACAGGAAAGATTTTCATTTTTGCGGATGATGTATGCATATTTTATCCTTTTAAACACGACTTGGTGTTGAAAACTTATATTGAGAGGTATTTGAGTTTGCTCATATCAATGGCCTTGTTGTTAACCCGAATAAGACAAGATTGGTTCGTTTTGGGCCTAGCTCTAGTTCAAACGATTTTACTGTGAATATTGATGGGGTAGCACTGAAGGAAACACAGTCAGTTAAATATTTAGGAATAACATTACTAAATAATCTATCATGGGACTTGCATATGGCGGAGTTAAATGGGAAAATTGCTCCGGGTATTGGAGTTTTATACAAATTACGAAATAAATTGTCTGAAAAATCCAAATATATGATATTCCAATCTTTAATTCAATCACATCTAAATTACATGGGAATGATCTATGCATATAATAAGTGTAATGTAGCATTAAAATCTCTACAGTGTTTACAAAACCGAGCATTGAAGATTATATACAAATTGCCAATAAGGTATCCAACAATTACTCTGTATAGAGATATAGCTAAAACAGTGTTACCAATTTATGGGTTACATGAATATCAGGTTTTGATATATGTTTTCAAATGCATGCATGATATTGGCCATCGTACTTTTAATTTTTTGCAAAATCAATCACATTTCAACACAAGGAATGTAACGAATTTAAGAGTTCCAAGATGCAGATTTCAAAAGACAAAACAGCGTATCGATTATATTGGTGGTATAAAATATAACAATTTACCTTTGGAAATAAAATCTATTAATAGAATTTCAGTTTTTAAAACGTCTTGCAAAAACTACTTATACAATAAAATAGAAACGCTTCTGTGATAATTTTAATCAAACCATATTATTTTTTTTTTTTTTTTCGTAATTTAATATCATTGCACATTTTTTGAATTATAAATTCGCCAGCTTGCCTCAACAATGCCTTTAGGGCGCTGGGGCCATTATTATGTATGAATATTAAATACTTATGTACAATAAAATAAAAAAAAAAAAGTAAAATTAGATGATGGAAAGCTTAGTTCAATTCCAATGGATCCAGAATTTATAAAAATCTGTTATAATGATAATTTGTTACCAAATAATGAGAAATATAGATCAGTTATTGGTATGTTTCTTCATATTTCCATAACTTCTAGACCAGATATATCATCAGCTGTTTCGATATTATGCAGAAGAGTTGAAAATCCCAGAAAATTGGGAAGCAGCAAAGAAAGTTGTACGTTATTTGAAGGCTACAATGAACAACAAATTTATAATTAAAACAAATTCTGATCTTAAACTCAAATGTTATGTTGATGCTAATTGGACAGCAGATCATAACGATCGAAAATCGACCAGTGGCTTTATTTTTTTATTGGGTGGAAATGTTATTTCATGGTCTTCAAAGAAACAGTCAACAATTGCGTTATCGTCTACTGAAGCAGAGTTCATAGCTGCTTCGTATGCAGTTCAAGAGTTATTATGGATTAAACAACTTCTTGAAGATATATTAATTCCAGTAAATACTCCGATTCCCATGTACGAAGATAATGAGAGCTGTATTAAAATTGTTGAAACAGCAAAGTTTAGTTCAAGAACAAAACATATTGACGTATATCATCATATTAAGAGTCTTCATGAAAATGGTATAATTGAATTACTGTATTGTGCAGTATAACAGTTAGCAGATTTTCTTACTAAATCATTACCATTGTCAAAATTTAAAATGTTAATTAAAAATATATTTTGCTGAGAAGGGCTGCTAGATTTATTCGAAAATGAATATAATACTTGCCAACAAAATACTTTGTATAATTTGAATTAAAGATACTTTTGAAAATAGTATTATTTCTGTAAAATAATTTTAATAAATTTCATTCATTCTATTAAATTTGAATCAATACGTAGTATTTTCTTTGAGTCCCAATAATTTCTTATTAGCTGTCCACCAGATTTGCACCGTCTGGAAAAAATTTTTTTTTTTTTTGAGTAATGCTCATTGAAAGTTGCTACTAACACATAACGGGTGATTTTTTAAGAGCTTGATAACTTTTTTTAAAAAAAAAACGCATAAAATTTGCAAAATCTCATCGGTTCTTTATTTGAAACGTTAGATTGGTCCATGACATTTACTTTTTGAAGATAATTTCATTTAAATGTTGACCGCGGCTGCGTCTTAGGTGGTCCATTCGGAAAGTCCAATTTTGGGCAACTTTTTCGAGCATTTCGGCCGGAATAGCCCGAATTTCTTCGGAAATGTTGTCTTCCAAAGCTGGAATAGTTGCTGGCTTATTTCTGTAGACTTTAGACTTGACGTAGCCCCACAAAAAATAGTCTAAAGGCGTCAAATCGCATGATCTTGGTGGCCAACTTACCGGTCCATTTCTTGAGATGAATTGTTCTCCGAAGTTTTCCCTCAAAATGGCCATAGAATCGCGAGCTGTGTGGCATGTAGCGCCATCTTGTTGAAACCACATGTCAACCAAGTTCAGTTCTTCCATTTTTGGCAACAAAAAGTTTGTTAGCATCGAACGATAGCGATCGCCATTCACCGTAACGTTGCGTCCAACAGCATCTTTGAAAAAATACGGTCCAATGATTCCACCAGCGTACAAACCACACCAAACAGTGCATTTTTCGGGATGCATGGGCAGTTCTTGAACGGCTTCTGGTTGCTCTTCACTCCAAATACGGCAATTTTGCTTATTTACGAAGCCATTCAACCAGAAATGAGCCTCATCGCTGAACAAAATTTGTCGATAAAAAAGCGGATTTTCTGCCAACTTTTCTAGGGCCCATTCACTGAAAATTAGACGTTGTGGCAGATCGTTCGGCTTCAGTTCTTGCACGAGCTGTATTTTATATGGTTTTACACCAAGATCTTTGCGTAAAATCTTCCATGTGGTCGAATAACACAAACCCAATTGCTGCGAACGGCGACGAATCGACATTTCACGGTCTTCAGTAACACTCTCAGAAACAGACGCAATATTCTCTTCTGTACGCACTGTACGCATTCGTGTGGTTGGTTTAATGTCCAATAAAGTAAACTGAGTGCGAAACTTGGTCACAATCGCATTAATTGTTTGCTCACTTGGTCGATTATGTAGACCATAAATCGGACGTAAAGCGCGAAACACATTTCGAACCGAACACTGATTTTGGTAATAAAATTCAATGATTTGCAAGCGTTGCTCGTTAGTAAGTCTATTCATGATGAAATGTCAAAGCATACTGAGCATCTTTCTCTTTGACACCATGTCTGAAATCCCACGTGATCTGTCAAATACTAATGCATGAAAATCCTAACCTCAAAAAAATCACCCGTTATGTACATAAAACTCATACTGTGTGTGTGTTTATTATAAATATCAAAAACCCTGTATTGAATCGTGAATTGGCTAAAATTGATTAGCATACCTTTAGGCTCATTTAAAATTATTTAACAAACCCATTTATTATTATTTGCTTGGTATTATAAAGGCCCCAACACAATAAAGTTATATAGGCCATTTAATTTTACATTTTTTTATACAGTTCTATGTGTTCAACATATATTTATAATGAAATTTAATTAATTTTATTTAAAAAGTGTTGAACTGTGAATTGGCTAATCGAATAAATAAAATTTACATAATAAAAATAAAAAATATTTTCAATTCAATAAGTAAAATTATCGATTTCGAGTTCCGAAAACCCAAGGGTAGTTCTTGAAAAACCCTTGCAACCGCTACGCATTACTGTTTGGTTAGGTTTTTGGGCAAGAGGGCCATTATTTTTGATGTGTAAATATCTATGCGCTCAGGGGGGTAAAAATCTATTTCACAATACAATCACAAAAACAGCGTAAAGGAAAATCGGTGTGAGTATATGTAAGTGTATTGGTGCAAATATTATCATTTAAACTTATCAGCTGATTCAACAACCAACAGAAAGCGCCATGAATGTATAGCAAACAACTACAACCATCAAGTATAACAACCATAATAGTTGCTTGCTATACATAGATGGCGCTTACTGTTTGATTTTAATTAATGTGTAAATAGATGTTTACACATCTCCCCTATGATCGGACTCACATAGTTTTTTTTTAATGAGCCTGCTAATGCGGTTACAGTGAACGGTCTGTATTACAGGACGATGCTGCTTTATTTAGCCAGAATTGATTGATTTGGAGATTAAAGACTTGACACCGTGCGTCTTCTTTCTGTTACAATATGATTGTTTATTATATTTAAGTAGTTCTTACTGTATTTCTCAAGTCCTACTAAGTTTTGAAAAAATAAATTAGTAATGAATTTGTATTAAATACAGATTATAAAATTGGGAAATGCAATCCAGATTACCGAATAATCCGGTTAAAAATTATTGGCTTTTACTGTTCGAGATCAATTAGGAAATGATGTTTGATGTTTGCTTCTTTTGCATTCAGTATTTTTTGCCATAGGAATACATCATGCATTATCTTCAAATAAATTAAATTAATCATCTGTTTGGTTCCTTTTAGTTTCTTTTAAAAGCGATCCAATGTCTTCGCATATACCCGACAGCATGACGTATATACATTAACTTTAGATACATTAGCCTTTTTAATAATTCTCTATACGGTTTCGTTGAAGTTGTAATTTCTTTTCCATTGGAATTTCAGAGTCTGTTTCAGCCCATAAATAGACTTGACGAATATTGTCATACTTGGATTAGTACTCAAACCATCAGATATAAAATATATTCTTTCAAATCGCCATGAAGAAAAGCTGTTTTGACAACTAATTGGTAAAAACTAGTAAATATAGTAACTGGAGAATGTGTGTGTTCATATTCTACTCCATACTTTTGAAGAAATCCCTTTACTGCTAATCTGGCTTTGCTTCAAACTGGACTACCAGTTTCATCAGTCTTAACAATATCAGTGTTAACAGTATCCAAATTAATATATTCAATAGGTTAACTTACAATTGCAGTAACAACTACATCTCTTAGAGAGTCAGGAATAGTTGTGAAACCAAATCAGCATCTTCAGGTTTCGCCTTTAAATTACGTACCAACGCCTTAATTTGCAAGAGGTGATCAGTTAAATCATCTCGACGCACAGTGGCGCCCGTAGAGCAAACGAGGTTGCAAAAATCAAAATTTCCATGTGCGCCGACGAAGTTTTGAATAAACCCATGTTATAGGAAACTTTTCAACGATTTCAAATATGCTACTCTTAATAATATCACATTTTTAGTTTAGAAGATATAACCGTTCAAAGTTGACCGACTTTCGGTTTTCAAAAAAACACACAATTTTTAGTCAATTTGTTGCGATTTCAGGTGTAATATCACGAAAAATAGGTAACGAATCGCCTTATATTTTGTTTGTATTGATTGATGTATTTATTAAATGTATAATGATAAAAAAAAAAATTAACTGTTTGCTATGTGTTTCTCCTGGTAAATCACTATTTAAAAACTATCCGTTTTTTCACTATTTTTCAACTTTGACGGAAAATAAAAAAATCTATATTTTTCTATATTTGCCATATTTGCAAAACATGTTCTTTGATTATTTCTTTACATAATTCAAAAGGTTTTATCTGCCCGTACGTGCCCGTTTGGCTGCTAGAGGTAAAAAAGGCTAAAAAGACATGGTTGCAGAAATTGTATGGCGTGCATCCCTTACATGTTTTGACTGACAGTAGTTTGATCTAATAGTTTGAAAATTGCATTTTAAGTCGGTTGTCTACCTGTGAGCCTCTGCCAAAGTCTACTCCCAATATTCTGTTACAGACACAGGATGCACAAAAAACTACTCATTGAAATTTGCAGGTACGCACCTCACTTAAAAATTACTTTGGAGTACAAATGGTCAAGAACAATATTGACTTATGGTCCCTCCAGGTAGGCACAAATCTTATTTAGACACGAGCATAATATCAAAATTGCATAATTCAGCCTAAATCCATATGTATGCAGGGAACAGGTTAATTTTTAGGCATGGTAGCATAAGCCTATATATTGCAAAATAAGCATAATGCCTGGATTAGTCTACGACTGAAAGTTGGCGCAACAAGTACTGAAACCATGGCGTTAAACAATTTAAGTACTGAAAACATGGCGTTGAACAATTTAAAATTATTTGAACTGTTTAGAAGGTCAACCACACCAAAGTTTTTCACGGAAGCTGCTTTAGAAGAACTTGATAGCTTATACGGAAATATTGAGAGAAGCGAAATTATAAAAAATAATTTTTATCTGATATATGCAAATATTAAGGCAAAATGGGTGAAATCTAATCGAACCATTCAGAACTTCAACTCCAAATACGAGGACTGGCTTAATGAAGACACCATCCTGGATATATTGGCAGTAGATAAACCCACCACATCAACCAGAGGAGCAAAAGGAAGGCCAAAAAAAAGTATTGAGGAGTGTTCAATTTTCACAAGAAAGAGGAAACTTGCCGATGCCACCAATGACTTGACCACGAAGCATTTATCGGACGCGCTGTCTAATAAATATACAAAGGATAGTGAAAGAGTTAGGTCGCAGATTACAAAATCTGTTGCTGATGCAAGCCCACTGCGACTAAAAAGGATTAAGGAAAGCATTCCCACGCCCACAAACGCACACATTAAAAAGTATGGTTCCGAAGAAGCCTTGGCCTTGTTTATGGACTTACAACTTTCCAAAGAAAAATATGAGATACTACGGGCATCCTTGATGCGACACGGGGCTGACGTTTTACCAGGATAGAAGCATATTACGCAAGCCAAAATAAATTCACGACCACTGCATACGGAGCTTACGGAAGTCTCTGTGAAAGCCAATCTGCAGGATCATGGGCCATACCTCAAAACGGTTGTTGGAGAGTCTTCCTGAAAATGAGGTGAAAATTCTTCCTGAGAAACTGACATTGATCAGCAAATGGGGCAGCGATGGTTCATCCGGACAAAGCGTTTATAAGCAAAGGATATCTTCCGATGACGCTACAATATCGGACGGAAATATGTTTATGGCATCTGTTGTTCCTTTGCGGCTAAAATCTGATATTTCCCTACACTGGAAAAATCCACGTCCGTCATCAGTGCATTATTACCGACCAATAATGTTTCAGTTTGCAAGGGAATCGGCAGAACTCATAAGGACCACGGTGAAGGACATTGAAGAACAAATAAGCAAGATTAAGCCTACAAAGCTGCAAATTGGAGAAGGAAAATATATTGAATGCAATTACGAGTTCCACCTGACCATGGGTGACGGAAATGTCGTAAACGAACTGACAGGAACAACCTCAACATTATCATGCCCGATTTGCAAAAAGAGTCAGAAGAACTTTGGTAATTTAAACGATTCTACAAACGAGGAGAATTACGAATATGGAATGTCACCATTGCACACAAGGATAAGGTGTATGGAGTTCTTGCTAAAACTGGCGTATACCCTACCACAAGAGGAGGAAAACTTCGATGAAAATACATCAATAAAGGATAAGGAAAAGATCAGAAGGAAACAAATACAGGATGCTTTTTTTAAACAAGTTGGACTAAAAGTAGACTGTCCCAAGCACGGATACGGTAACTCAAACGATGGAAACACTTCTAGGAGATTTTTTGAAAATGATGAGGCAGTAACTAGAATCACTGGAATTGACAATCAAATCGTGAAAAGATTGGAAACGATCTTGAATGTTTTAAACTGCAAAGAAAATTTCAATTGTACAAAATATGGAGAATATGCATCGAAAACTGCATCTCTTTTAGCAGAAATGTATCCACAGAAGAAGTTAACCCCGACCGTCCATAAAATATTGGCGCATGGCAAAGATATAATTGAGTACCAGTCTTTGCCAATTGGAGAGCTTTCTGAAGAAGCACAGGAGTCTCTTAACAAATTTTATCAAAAATATAGATTGCAGAACACATTCAAAGCATCAAGGGTAAGGCAAAATGTTGGCAGCATCTTCCGATCCACTTATTTCTTCCCTGCGGCATGTGAAGTCACGAATAGAGTTAGAAAATAATTATAGTTTAGAAATGATTAGTCTTTTAGATATACCTTCTCTTACGAATTGTGATGAATATTTTACAGAAAATTTAAAAAATAAATTTAAAAAAGAAGTAATTTTTTTTTAATTTGTTGGGTAATAATTTAAAACATAAAACCCTAAAGAAAAAAAATAAAACCAACCTATTTTTAACAAGTAAGAGTGTTAAATTCGGATATGCCGAATCTTTGATACCCTCCACCTAGGTTTTCTTGCACTATTTGTAACAAATGTAAATAAAATATATGAAAATGTAAACAATTTGATCAATTTGGTAATTTATTACAACAAATACTCTGAATTTTCAGCATTTACGTTTAACAATTTTAAAGTCAATAGAAAATAGTAAACAAAATATATTTTTAAATTTCGGATCTTTTTCGGAATACTTCTCCATGTCTTATATTTTAAAAGCACTAGCGTTAATCAGTTTTATTTTTCCGATCTTATTACATCAGTTTGTCATTCCATTTGTAACGCATCGATAAATGAATTTGCGTCTATGTGTTTAATGCAAAAGATTTCTTACTTTTGTCGAATTGTAGGGATTTTTTGCAAATTTTTTTTAACAACTTAATATTATATATATTTCAATTTTAAACTTTAAAATTAAAAATATATATCTTTTTTTAAATCTGGTAATAACTCTATAATATGGAGAAAGTAAATACGTGGCTTCTTTAATAAGAATGACAAGTTAAAAACACTTTTGTGCAGATTATGTAATTGTTTTGTGCATATTTTTAATACATACATAAGTACGCCATCTTTGTAGATCTCTTCGATTTTATTAAGTTTGTAAATAAAAAGAACATTAAAATATTATAAATGTAAACATAATTGATTTTAGAAAAATGTCCGATTCGTTTTTCGATGATGCTGAAGACACATCAAAGAAATACAGAAAAAAGTTTTACTCAAGTTAGTTGAGAGACGAGAAGCTAATGGGATGGAACAGGTCAAAGATGACGACTTTAAATACAGATGCAAGGCTTGTGAAAAAATATTTAATTGCGATAAATCAGATCTAAGTATACATGCTAATAACCAATGTCTTAAACAAAAAATATCTTTTAAAACCAACAACCAAAATTCTGTTTACGTTATAAGATCCCATTTGCAAGCCATTTTAATTAATTGTGTAATTTTTAAATGCACATCTAGCCATATAAAAGCTGAATTATACAGAATAGTAAAAATATTTTTTTTATAATATCTGTTGATTTTTTATGGTGTTTTTATTTAATTCTAATGATATTCTTATCTTATTTTTTATGATATTTTTTTCGGATACAAATGCTGCTGGCTGCAATTGTAGTCGTATAGTCAACTACTTAATTTTTTTGAAAACGACAGCAACATATAACAACAATATAAACAGCTGTTTTTATACAAAATCATTTTTATTTCAGTAGTGCCAATTATATTTTTTTTTTACTTTATTAAAATAGAAAAACATGTATGATTCTATATAAAATTGTCTTAAATATATTACTTATTTATAACGCATTATTATAACGTAAAAATAAATAAATAAATTTACTTATTAATAGAATTATTGTAGCATTTCATTTTGCGATTAATTTTTTCAACAAAATAAAATATTTCATGGCATTAATATCTTTTACATATTTTGTTATATTGTCAACACTATTTTTATGTAGTCGTGTAGCTGTGTTGGTGTCAAAATAATCGTTTTCATATAAACGTGTGTATTTTATTTTTGACAGGCTGTAGTCATGTAGCCGCTGTCGTCTATGTGTTTCATGAGAGAGTTCGGCATACTGGTGCCATTATGTATATGTGTGTGTAAACAAAAATATACGATATCCCAGTAGTCATTTCGAAGATTGTTTTAACAAAAATCATCTTACTGTGCCTTCTTCGAGCACTTTTGATGATTAAAAACTGATTAATCACATGCGGTATTAGAAAAAGACTAAGAAATGATTTTTGCATACGCTTAAAAAGTGATTTATAGACTCAAAAATAAGTCGAAACTACTCAGTAAATTGGATAAAAAAGGTTCTCAAGAAGAGTCGGGGCTAAGGTAATATTTCCTCCGAACAAAAAAATATTTTGTGATCAGCAAAAGAGCGCATTTATGACTGTTTTAATAGCACAGAGGAGTCAAAAAATACTCCACATGATCACTTATTGCATAAAATGTTTACTGGGATTTTATTCACTATCTATAGAAACAGTTTTTTAAGTAAAACAAATCTGCACACAATTTCAATTCTATTTCGTTCACAATGATACGATCACTTTGTTTACTAGTAAAATAAGAAAATAGTAAATATTATAATACAGCGTAATGATGAATTGTACTTCTCAATTAGTTTATTTTTAATATGCCATAAGAAGTTCGGTTTGTGCTAAGAAATGAATGAATACATGTTTCCCAGGGCGAAGCTTGATCATTGCACTTTGATTGAGTTGAGCTCCGCGACTATTCCTGATGTGGATAGCTCGTGCCTTTAATTTTTGATAGTTGGGAATGGCGTTTGTGCAAAGTAAAGCATGAACACATGTTTCCCAGGGCGAGGCTTGATCATTGCACTTTGATTGAGCTGAGCTCCGCGATTATTCCTAATGCGAATAACTCGTGCATTAAATTCTCGGTAGTCCGGGAATGGCGTTTGCCTGCGCCAAACATTAAATAATAAATTTTAAAAATGTATTATAATTAAATATTATTGACATCTATATTATATTATTATCATCTGACAAAAAAAAATTTTTAGCTATTTTATGGTTTCACTACTACTTTTTAATGCAAGTATGTACTAAAAGTGGAACCCTTAAAATCATACTACTTTTTGCAACCCTAAAAATTGCAGTATTTTGTATAAATAAAATAATTTATATTTATATTATTTTAATATGCGCTTGTTATCGATATACATACATATACAGAATATATGAATGTTATTTATAGTATTTTGATATTTGCAACAGTAGTATCAATTTGTAATATTTTGTGATTTTATAAAAATCGCAGAATATTGATATTGATTTTATATAGTTTCTTTTATTAATTAACTAACTTAAATATTACACCATAAAATGTTGATATTGGTGAATTTTTATATTATTACCACAACGATCATAAAAACAACAAGTATAGCTGTGACAAAATACAAAATTTAGAATAAAAATATAGGAAAACATCATATTTTTTTACCTTTTCAGTGATTTCTCGGCACCAATGAAGCCTATTGTCACGATTTAAAAAACAGAAACCTTCTCATGATGTAGGTTTATCATTCTCACTAACAACAGGCGCTCTAGCTATCCTATTGAGAACGTTATCGTGACAAGAACTACATAAGCAAATCATATTTTTTCAAGACTTTTTTTACTCCGTCGTTCAATTCTCGGGACCGGATAAACCGATTTGGACGATTTTAAACAGCAAACTTCTCAGGATGTTAGTGAATCATTTTTTATACCAGCAAGCAACCTAGTTGCCCGATTGAAGCCGTCATCGTGATTTCCACAGACGGACAGACGGACAGCCGGACAGACGGACAGACGGACATCGCTATATCAACTCCGCTTGTTATAAGGATCACAAATATATATATTTAATGGGGTCCCGATTTTTTTTTTTCTAATTATTACAAACGGAATGACAAACTTATATATACCCTCTGCACACTGGAGTGGAGGGTATAAAAATAAAAATAATTTTTTTTAGTTACCATAAAATTGATTTTTCTACAAATTTTAACTTTGATAACCCATAAGTAGGCCCCTACAAAGCGTAGCACCAAACGCTCATTTCATAGGCTGAAAAGTTATCTATCATATGCTGTTTAAACTGTTCAATTATGTTATTCGGTTCAAAAGATATGATTTTTGCAACGAAAAAACTCAAATGGCGCCACTGTGCGACGCTTCAAACAAGCCAATTCCTTTCGAACTAATGTTCGATTTTGGGTAGACATACATACATACGTTCGAAACAAGAAATCAATGCATCCCATATTTTTTATCTGATTTTTTGCCTTGCACATACCCCAGATAGTCATCATGTATAATTCATACTATCATATCTTGTGCTTTTGCATCCTTTTCAAAAAATTCTTAACGTTCTTTGTCCGCGGTAGGTGATGTCGTTTGGAAGGTCATAAATTGTTATATTATGATTATTTTTTATATTTAAATAAAAACTGCATAAGAATATGAAAATACGAAAGAATAATTCAGTCATTAATTAAAACAGAAGAACCCGAGATGCCAACATAGCGACTTTTAACTACACAAAAAGCGCATTTATTCTTTTCCGGCGCCTTTTAAATACAACAATTCATTTTGAACAATATTGTAGTTATTTGAACAACCCCTCCAAACTTAAACTTTTTGGTCAAAGACTCTCATAATTTTTTCTCTAATTCGTCTGTAAGACAAAAATGATATAACAAGATATATAAGTTGATTAACAAGGATTCCGATATGCTTTCTATAGAAAGTGGCATTAAGCAATATGTGGCTTGAGTTGAAAAATTAATTAAACGTTGGTTATGAAAAACAAGTAAGAAAATTATAGTCGTTCTAGATGGACTACACGATACCCTATACAATGCATTTAGAGAAAGGACCAATTTATATAACACAGAAAATAATATAGAAAATAAACGTAACCCAAAATTAAGTGGCATTGTTATTAATTTTTTTTGTCTGCAGATATGTAAAAATTCATATCGGATGGTATATTTATAGGTCAAGTAAGTCGAAAAATGGATCGACCCTGACCACAATTGGTGAAGTCACTTATTTTTTGCAAAAACATATACAAACCTCGAACAAGTGAGGATAATAGATAAAAAAAGAATAGAAAGAAAACGATTTACTAAAGAAAGCTTACACATACAAAAGCAAATAAACAGAACCATGAACTTAATAGTCTGTGATTTTAAATTAAGAGTTGTTATACCCTATACCACTAAGTGGTTTGGGTATAATGACTTTGTGCTGCTGTTTGTAACAACCAAAAATATTTGACCTAGACCCATCTTTAATTATACCGATCGAATCAGAATCACTTTCTGAGTTGATTTAACAATGTCCGTCCGTCCGTCCGTCCGTCCGTCCGTCTGTGTGTCCATGTAAAGCTTGTAATCAAACTGCAGGTCGCAAATATGAATATATTTTGATGAAATTTGGTATATAAGCTTTTATCGGCCATGGGATGAACGCTATTGAAATTGGTGAGAATCGGTCCATGTTCAGACCTAGCCCCCATACAAATTACCCATATGAAATCGACATACATTGCCATAAGATCCAAATTGTCATATAGATCTTACTCAAATTGGGTTTGTATGCGTTCATTACATCCACTAATGAGTAGTCCAAAAATGATGCCTTTGACCCCATATAGAGCTGCTTCCCGATCTTCACTTAAATCTATTAAAAAACAAAAATATTGCACTGATTCTTCTCAAATTTTGTTTGTACATATTTTTGCAAAATACAGGAGACTTTACCAAACATGATCAGGATCGGTCCATTTTTGGACCTAGTCCCTTTATAGATATAGCATCCGATATGAACTTTTTCATATCTGCAGCCAAAAAAATTAATAAAAATCCCACTCAAATTTGGTTTTTGCTTATTTTCAATGTCCAGTTAGTTGGGCCTAAGAGATAGGGTTTCTAAACGCATGGTATAGGGTATTGTATAGTCGGTCTAGACCGACTATAATTTTCTTACTTGTTTTTTATTAGTTTCGTGTTTTATATGTTCAGTGTTATATGTTAAATGTAATATTTTTTGTATTTAAATGTAATATTGAAAACTGTACGTTTTAATATTTTGGTAAAATTTTCTGTAATAACAAATCAAAAAACATCATATTTTTTATAATTAAATAGACGAAATTCCCAGAAGAAGTCGACATAAAATCGAAGAAACGTGGAGAAAAATTTTAATGAAATTGAAGTTTTAATTACAAAAATAAGTTTTAGGTCTTACTAGCTAAATAAAAATAAATGAAACAACGTAAAATTGACCAAACCAAATTTGAGAAAAATCTGTGCAATATTCTAGTTTTTTTGCTAAATTTAAGTGAAAATCAGGAAGCTGCTTTATATGAGGGCTATGACTAAGAATTGCTCTATATGGTTTATTTTTGGGCCAATAATGAATGGCTGTAATAAACATACGCAAACTAAATTTGACCGAGATCTATATGATAACTTGGATCTTATGGCAATTTAAATCGATCTCATAGGGGTCATTTGTATGGGGAGTGGCTTAAACCTGGATTGATTTTCACAAATTTCAATAGCGTCCGTGGGTGATAAAAGGTTATATATTAAATTTAATTAAAATATATTCATATTTGCGACCTTCAGTTTGATTACAAGGTTTACATGGACACACAGACGGACAGATAGACAGGCATCGTTAAATCAAACTTGGCCGAAAATCTCCCACTTAATATAGCATAGCTCTATCCCGATAAGAAATCTTGCACTCTTTCGTAGTCCGAACCGTCCCCTACATTCCTATACCCCATTTTATGTACGCCAGATGCCGCCCATTTGAACCAGAACAATTGTTCTGCACAGATTTGCATTGTTCTTTTTTGAAGTATTTTGGCCTTCTTAACACAAACCTAAAGATAAAAACTTTTTATCAAATCAGCTTCTTGATATATAGCTCTTATAACTTTTGGCGAAATCTGCCCATAAAACCAATGTGTGACCCTGCATATGAAAACCCACCTAGTGTGTCAATACAAGTTCTTGAGTAAAACGCAATTCAAGTTTCCCCTCTGTGTTGCATTTTCACAGTGTGTTATGTATAATTGAGAGCGATTTCATATTAAAATTTAAGGTTTTTTAGATACAAATAAAACAAAAAGTGAATTCATGTGATCCGATATTATTTGGAGAGTATGCCAATTAAACAGCTATACTTTATAACGAAAAGTATTCTTGGAACATGGAAACAAATAATGAAACCTTATCACTACTTTATTGTGCACATTTACATAAATAAACAAGTAAGAAAATTATAGTCGGTCTAGACCGACTATACGATACCCTATACCATGCGTTTAGAAACCCTATCTCTTAGGCCCAACTAACTGGACATTGAAAATAAGCAAAAAACCAAATTTGAGTGGGATTTTTATTAATTTTTTTGGCTGCAGATATGAAAAAGTTCATATCGGATGCTATATCTATAAAGGGACTAGGTCCAAAAATGGACCGATCCTGATCATGTTTGGTAAAGTCTCTTGTATTTTGTAAAAATATATACAAACAAAATTTCTGAAGAATCAGTGCAATATTTTTGTTTTTTGATAGATTTAACTGAAGATCGGGAAGCAGCTCTATATGGGGTCAAGGGGATCATTTTTGGACTACTCATTAGTGGATGTAATGAACGCATACAAACCCAATTTGAGTAAGATATATATGACAATTTGGATCTTATGGCAATTTATGTCGATTTCATATGGGTAATTTGTATGGGGGCTAGGTCTGAACATGGACCGATTCTCACCAATTTCAATAGCGTTCATCCCATGGCCGATAAAAGCTTATATACCAAATTTCATCAAAATATGTTCATATTTGCGACCTGCAGTTTGATTACAAGCTTTACATGGACACACAGACGGACGGACGGACGGACGGACGGACGGACGGACGGACATTGTTAAATCAACTCAGAAAGTGATTCTGATTCGATCGGTATAATTAAAGATGGGTCTAGGTCAAATATTTTTGGTTGTTACAAACAGCAGCACAAAGTCATTATATCCAAACCACATAGTGGTATAGGGTATAAATATAAGTTATGAGAATTTTAGCAATATATCAAATTGAGACATAACATGAAATTGTTGTGTCTCTGACTGACTGACATTTGAGAAAAATTATGAATTTACATTGCTCACTTACTTACTCACACAAAATAAAGTACAAATAAACGTATAACAAGTAAGAGTGTTAAATTCGGCTGTGCCGAATCTTTGATACCCTCCACCTCGGTTTGAGTATTGATAATAAATGTAAACAAAATATTGGAAAAAGTAAACAATTTGGGTTGGTTTTCGTCTTTTCTATTATTTCGGATTTATTTCGGTGTTTGCTTTGTTGTCATCGTAGTTGCTGATCGGCATGCGTTTAGGTTATATACCTATATGCATGCGTTTCCGGTTATATGACATAACTTCTCGTTTAATTTAGTTTTTGCTAATTAAATAGTTCGCCCTAACCTCCATTGCAAAGGTAATGGTTGTGTAGAGTGGCTATATGCATTAAATCGTGCTAATTGGAGATGGCTGTATAGCTTCTTTTAACTGGCCAAATATTTCTTCATTGTGGCCATATATGTCGGATGGAGTAACAAAATAATAACCAAAAAAAAAGCTCTCTCAACTTTTTTTAAAATATTGCCATATTTTGAAAACATAGAGAATAAATTTATAATAATAAATAATCAAATTAGGGATGAAAAACGCAAAAAACGAAAAGTCCCAAACATTTTAAATAAAATAATTTAATGTTATCTTTATTTTCTGAAAAACTTCAAATTTTCATCCAAAAAAAATTGTGAAAATTTATATATAAAAAATAACATTCTCATAAAATTACGTTTACTTATGTAACAATTTTTATGTTAACAATTCTTAAATATCATTTGAGGTTTTCTTAAATTCATTGAATTTAAATTAATATCGACAAATCTGTTTTTCTATTTATCTAAATTGTAAAGGAGTGGCATCTCTGTCAAAATAAGCGAAAAACACAAAGAATAGAAAAAAACAAATTACTTCGTGTTTGACAGGATGATTTTATGTTTATGTTTAATATCTTTATTTTTTTTTACTAATATTTCTGTTTATTTATTTGAAAATGAAATAATGAATTGAAATGCTATTTAATTTTTTTATTTATATAAAAAAGTTTTTTAATTAAAGCAAAATATTTTCACTATTTCATGATTTTTATTTATGTATGACGACATTTCAACCTAAAAATTTAAGTTTTTATCGATTGAATAAACAACACAAAAATGGTTGTCGTTTAGATAACAACAACAGCTGACTTTAACAATAGCGAATATCATTTAAAAATTTTACTGATAATTTTGCAATTTTCTTTTTTTTTTACGATTCGACTATCGTTAAAAGAAGTTACTGAATCGCGGTACTGAAAAGTTATTAATATCTCCTGAATGGCAATATTTTTTTTAAATGTAAACATTTTTTAAGTGTAAATATATTTCTAAATTTAAAATTATTATTTCCCACGTTTTGATATGATTTTCTGAAATTCAATTAATATTTATACCCTATACCACTATGTGGTTTGGGTATAATGACTTTGTGCTGCTGTTTGTAACAACCAAAAATATTTGACCTAGACCCATCTTTAATTATACCGATCGAATCAGAATCACTTTCTGAGTTGATTTAACAATGTCCGTCCGTCCGTCCGTCCGTCTGTGTGTCCATGTAAAGCTTGTAATCAAACTGCAGGTCGCAAATATGAATATATTTTGATAAAATTTAGTATATAAGCTTTTATCGGCCATGGGATGAACGCTATTGAAATTGGTGAGAATCGGTCCATGTTCAGACCTAGCCCCCATACAAATTACCCATATGAAATCGACATAAATTGCCATAAGCTCCAAATTGTCATATAGATCTTACTCAAATTGGGTTTGTATGCATTCATTACATTCACTAATGAGTAGTCCAAAAATGATCCCTTTGACCCCATATAGAGCTGCTTCCCGATCTGCAGTTAAATCCATTAAAAAACAAAAATATTGCACTGATTCTTCTCAAATTTTGTTTGTACATATTTTTACAAAATACAAGAGACTTTACCAAACATGATCAGTATCGATCCATTTTTGGAACTAGCCCCTTTATAGATATAGCATCCGATATGAACTTTTTTATATCTGCAGCCAAAAAAATTAATAAAAATCCCACTCAAATTTGGTTTTTGCTTATTTTCTATGTCCAGTTAGTTGGGCTTAAGAGATAGGGTTTCTAAACGCATGGTATAGGTTATCGTATAGTCGGTCTAGACCGACTATAATTTTCTTACTTGTTTTTAATTTATAATTGGGAATTTTATTTTCAGTTTTTATTATAATTCATATTTTCTTAAATTTGAATGGAAAATTTAAAATGTGAAATTTTGTATTTATGTGAATAATAATGCTTTATTAATTATAAACAATTTTTAAAAATTAGATGTAATCGCAATCAGATATTTTATAGGTAAAGCAGAATAATAATTATATATAACTATGTAGAACTGTTTTGAAAGCAAAAAACTCATTGACGAACTCGGTAACTCTATTTTGTAAAGACAACAAAAAGTTAATATGCCAAACTTATGTTCATATTTGTAAAAGAATAATGAAAAAACGTATGAAATAAAAGACCAGCCCGTGTATACTCTTAACATTGTTCTGTATGATATCTAGTTGAAAATATTAACATTCATGTAAAAATAGAAATAACTATTGCAAAGCTAATTAGAACAAACAAAAATTATGGCGCCATCTACTGTGGCATAGTCACGCTGAGCAAAATGAAGTGACACTCTGTTAATGCAAAAGAAATGTATTTTCCCCACAACAAAATACTGCAGAATTTTATGTAAATAAAATAACCGATTTATTTCTAACATGCAGTTACTATGAATATACATACATATATATAATATATGTATATTATTTGTATTATTTAATATGTGTATGTATGTATATTTAAATATTACACACAAAAAATACAACATCAAACGTTATGTTTGTGTTTTTCTCTTTAAATAAATTAATACATAAATTTTTTTGCAGCTGGTACTAAGAAAACTTGGAGAACTATACGAGAAATTGGGATTGGAAAATCATCGCCATTAGTTTCTAGTGAAATAGATGTAGATAAACTCAATGTATCTTTCATGAATCTCCCTAACATTACTTCAAATATGAACTTTTATGACCAAAGAGAAATTTTAGCCCCTCAATGCAGCTCATTCTGTTTTATTTGTTTAAACCAAGACGATGTATTTTCAAGCTGTCAAGCAATTAAATCTGATGCTGTAGGGTTCGATAATATTCATCCTAAATTTTTAAAAATTATTTTACCGTATGTTCTGCCATTTATAACGTATATATTTAATAATATAATAACAAAGAGTATTTACCCGCAAAGTTGGAAACACGCAAAAATTATACCCACCCCAAAATCTAACAACGATTATCGTCCAATTGCCATACTACCTTATCTATCCAAGGTTTTTGAACGACTGCTTCATGGACAAATTAGTAAGCATATTAATGATAACGATTTGCTGACACAAAGGCAATCAGGTTTCCGACCCAAGCATAGTTGTATATCAGCTCTCATAGATGTTTCAGAGTATATACGAGAGAGTATTGATGCTGGAGACATTTCTTTTCTTGTTTTACTTGACCATTCCAAAGCGTTTGACATGGTGGATCATGAGGTTCTATGCTTTAAATTACACAAAATGTTTAATTTCTCTCCTTGGTCTATTCGTTTGTTGTCTTCATATCTGTTGAATCGTAGCCAGTCAGTTTTTGCAAACAATAAAACCTCTCATGTGTTGCCAGTTATGAAGGGCGTACCCCAAGGATCAATACTGGGACCTCTTCTTTTTACCATCTACGTGAATGACCTAGTAGAACAATTATTGTTTTGCAACGTACACATATATGCTGACGATGTTCAGTTATATATAACTACTGGTATAAGCAGCATAAATGATTGCGTTGCAAAATTAAATTCAGATCTCAATAAGATTTATACATGGGCAAGTGCAAATGGTTTATGCTCAATCCCTCTAAATCAAAGTGTTTGATTTTTACAAGAAGAACAATGACACTGCCTTTTGAACCATTGATTATGTTAAACAACCGGAAAATTGAAATCGTATCAACAGCTAAAAATCTAGGTATTATTTTTAATGATAATCTCACATGGTCTAACCATATTACTTCTGCTGCTGGGAGAACTTACTCAATGCTTAGAACGTTATGGAATACACAACATATAACCCCCCTTAACATTCGAATTTTGCTTGCAAAAACATATCTTATGCCAACTCTACTATATGGCTGCGAAATATATGCAAGCACTGATTCTAAAAGTTATAAAAAGCTTGAGTCCACTTTCAATGCAATTTTAAGATATATTTTCAATATTCGAAAATATGAGCCGATTTCGTGCTACTCAAAAAAACTTTACGGAGTAACATTTGAAAATTTGTTAAAGATAAAAACGCTTCTGTTCTTGTATAAAGTTGTACGTACACATCAGCCAACATATCTGTATGACAGACTCGTTTTTATGCGCACGGCTAGAAATCATGACATAATGTACATTAGATACCAATATTTAGTATCCAAATGGCAATTTTATGTCTCCTCAATACGTCTTTGGAATTCGCTACCATCATCCATTAAAATTATAAGCAACGCAATGCATTTTAAGAGGGAACTTTTTAAATTTTTTAGCTGATCCTTTTTCTTATTTTAAAAATTTTTTTTTTTTTTTTTTTTTTTTGCTGATCCGTTTATATTTTATATTTTTTATTTAACTATTTTTGTTATTTTTATTTTTATACCCTATACCACTATGTGGTTTGGGTATAATGACTTTGTGCTGCTGTTTGTAACAACCAAAAATATTTGACCTAGACCCATCTTTAATTATACCGATCGAATCAGAATCACTTTCTGAGTTGATTTAACAATGTCCGTCCGTCCGTCCGTCCGTCCGTCCGTCCGTCCGTCCGTCCGTCTGTGTGTCCATGTAAAGCTTGTAATCAAACTGCAGGTCGCAAATATGAATATATTTTGACGAAATTTGGTATATAAGCTTTTATCGGCCATGGGATGAACGCTATTGAAATTGGTGAGAATCGGTCCATGTTCAGACCTAGCCCCCATACAAATTACCCATATGAAATCGACATAAATTGCCATAAGATCCAAATTGTCATATAGATCTTACTCAAATTGGGTTTGTATGCGTTCATTACATCCACTAATGAGTAGTCCAAAAATGATCCCTTTGACCCCATATAGAGCTGCTTCCCGATCTTCACTTAAATCTATCAAAAAACAAAAATATTGCACAGATTTTTCTCAAATTTGGTTTGTATATATTTTTTCAAAATAAAAGTGACTTTACCAAATATTGTCAAGATCGGTCCATTTCTGGACCTAGTCCCTTTATAGATATAGCATCCGATATGAACTTTTTCATATCTGCAGCCAAAAAAATTGATAAAAATCCCACTCAAATTTGGTTTACGCTTATTTTCAATGTCCAGTTAGTTGGGCCTAAGAGATAGGGTTTCTAAACGCATGGTATAGGGTATCGTATAGTCGGTCTAGACCGACTATAATTTTCTTACTTGTTATACCCTATACCACTATGTGATTTGGGTATAATGACTTTGTGCTGCTGTTTGTAACAACCAAAAATATTTGACCTAGACCCATCTTTAATTATACCGATCGAATCAGAATCACTTTCTGAGTTGATTTAACAATGTCCGTCCGTCCGTCCGTCCGTCCGTCCGTCCGTCTGTGTGTCCATGTAAAGCTTGTAATCAAACTGCAGGTCGCAAATATGAATATATTTTGATGAAATTTGGTATATAAGCTTTTATCGGCCATGGGATGAACGCTATTGAAATTGGTGAGAATCGGTCCATGTTCAGACCTAGCCCCCATACAAATTACCCATATGAAATCGACATAAATTGCCATAAGATCCAAATTGTCATATAGATATTACTCAAATTGGGTTTGTATGCGTTCATTACATCCACTAATGAGTAGTCCAAAAATGATCCCTTTGACCCCATATAGAGCTGCTTCCCGATCTTCACTTAAATCTATTAAAAAACAAAAATATTGACTGATTGTTCTCAAATTTTGTTTGTACATATTTTTGCAAAATACAAGAGACTTTACCAAACATGATCAGGATCGGTCCATTTTTGGACCTAGTCCCTTTATAGATATAGCATCCGATATGAATTTTTTCATATCTGCAGCCAAAAAAATTAATAAAAATCCCACTCAAATTTGGTTTTTGCTTATTTTCAATGTCCAGTTAGTTGGGCCTAAGAGATAGGGTTTCTAAACGCATGGTATAGGGTATCGTATAGTCGGTCTAGACCGACTATAATTTTCTTACTTGTTTTTATATTATTTTATTTACTAATATTTGTATTAACATTTTTGGTTATAATTCGTTATTATTTTTTTTTTTCTTTAAAATTATTTAATATTTTTATATTTACCATTATTATTTTTTAAGACAAATTTGTTCAAATTTTCTATTTCAATTCAATGTAAAACTCCTATACTTTAATTATAAGATTATAAATCTTGTTGTATGGGAAATCATAAATAAATAAACTAAACTAAACTAAATTTACATTTGGGCAATTCACAACAGGTGTTGTATATTGTATGTTGTATTGAAATACACAATACAATCATTTGTTGTGAACACTCAGTTGTATTTTCATATTGTAAAACGCTTTCTTAAGTAATTTTCGATCCAACGAGGAAAGATCGCTTCGTCGCTTCTGCTATTTTGTATAAGAGAAAACACTTGTTAGTGTTTGCTTTTCGGTCGTGAGATATACCCTGGAGTTTTAGTTACGTACCTCTTGCATTTTAATTTATAATGAAAAAAAAATGTTAAATGTTTTGGTTGGTACTGAAAGAGAAAATACATACTAAAAAAATATAAACATTAATTTTTATATAAATAAACTTATCGATGATTTGCGTTATTTGCCATATTTTATTTTATAATTATTTATGCTGATAAAATTCTATGTATTTGTTTTTTCTTTTTCATAAAAACTGGCATTCACTTGGAACTGATATGTTATGATACAATATACAACATTTACTAAACATAGCAAATGAAGTTGGATCGTGTATCAGATTTTTCAGTGAAAATTACCAACAACAATTTTACACTATTGTAAAGTGATACACGATACAACAGATACAACGATACATTACCCATTGTGAATTGCCCAATTGTTTTTTTTTATTAACAACTAGGTATTTTAGCATTATTTGCTTTAGATGTTGGTGAATTTTTACTCCCTTTATATTAACTCGTGTCTGCTTGTCGAAAAAATTTTGGATCGATTTTAACCACTTTCCCGTGACCCAATCGATCTGAAATTTTTCTACCAGAGTTGATAAAAAAAATGTACAAATGTTTTTTTTTTGTTATATTATTACCATAACGACCACAAAAACAACAAGTCCAGCTGTGAAAACAATGCAACATTTAGAATAACAACAAGAACAATATAGAAATATCATGTTTTTCATTTTTTTTTTTACTTTTTCAGAGATTTCCCTGGACCTGTTCCACCGATTTTAATGATTTTTGAAGCAGAAATCTTTCCATGAATTTGGTGAATCATTCTCACTAAAAATGATCACTGTAGCTGCACTATTGAGGGCGTGATCCTGACAAGAACAACATAGAAAATTATTTTTTTTCAAGACTTTTTTTAGTTCTTCATTCAAATCTCGGGGCCTAATCGACCGATTTGAACGATTTTAAATAGCAAACTTTTCAGGATGTTAATGAATCATTTCTTATGCCAACGAGCACCCGAGCTGCCCGATTGATGCCGTCATCGTGATTTCCACAGACGGACAGACGGACAGACGGACATCGCTATATCAACTCCGGTTGTTATAAGGATCACAAATATATAAATTTTATGGGGTCCAAAATTTTTTTTCTAATTATTACAAACGGAATGACAAACTTATACATACCCTCTGCACACTGGAGTGGAGGGTATAAAAATTAATAAACTATTATTAAGGAAAAACAAAATTACTGACATTCAGAAATAATGAGATCTCTATAGCAACTTTAAATGAGCATTACTCCAAAAAAAAATGTTCCAGACGGTGCAAATCTGTAAATATGGTGGACAGCTAAATGGAAGTACCTTTCAAATTAGGTATTTTTCGTCAAAATCGGTTGGTAACTAAAATTTTTTGTCGGTCACAAGAAATCGCCTTGCCTATTAATATTATAGATTTTTATAAACGCCGTTCAATATGTCACAAACGTCATCTATTGTCAAAAATCTTTTACGTAAGGAATTTAAACGATAACTAGGACATCTGCCTAGTATGTGATATACCCTATACCACTATGTTATACCCTATACCACTATGTTCACTTAAATCTATAAAAAAAAAAAATTTTGAACGGATTTTTTTCAAATTAGGTATATATATTTTTTAGTGACTTTACCAAATATGGTCAGTATCGGTCCATTTTTTAACCTAGTCCCCATATAAATATAGCACCCGATATGAACTTTTTCATATCTGCAGCCAAATAATTAATAACAATGCCACTCAAATTTGGTTTATGCTTATTTTCTATATCAAATTAGTTGGACCGAAGAGATAGGGTCTCTAAAGCATGGTATAGGGTTCGTATAGCTGGTCTAGACCGACTATAATTTTCTTACTTGTTTCAATTTCATTACAATTGCGCAAGGTGCATAAGCTAACTTTAATTCCGTGTTAAAAGCATGAGCATTCAAGTTCAACAGTCTGTCCCTGGCTTTTATGATTAACTAACGAGGTGTACTGAACTAGTATAACAGAAGTATGGGCGAAACGCGAATTTCGTGCACTAACAATAAATTGTTCGCATTCTGAAGTTCTCAATGATTCAAGTATACTATTGTGTTGATGATACATGTGACTTCTACAAATTCCTATATCAGGGGCTGAACCAATTGCACTGTATAGATTTCTCCATTGTGGAAACCAGAAAATATTCACCCGGGTTGTCTATTCAGCTAACAGTCTTGTCAGTCTATTGACAGGCAGATATAAAACTTTTCTAATGTAACTGAGGTGTAATTTACATAAGTGTTTCTTAATATAGCGAAGACAACCCAGTTTCTATATGTAGCACATAGTTAGGACTGTTATCAGGGAGATATAGCATTTTCTTTAAGAAGAAATTTAACAATTTAAATTTAACAATCATTGTATGTAAAAACCCCATACTTGGCCACCATAAAACATTATGGATTTCGCGGCCGTATTAAAAATTTTCAACTTGTTTGATAAAAGTATTTTCCTATGGTGAATGTAGCTTAACCAAGTGGCATTTATCGTAGTCTTAGATGAAGCAAGCTTCGATTCGAGACAGATACTTATACTCGTTTACTACATCTACTTGATTTTCACCATACTTGAAATTGAAACTCCGCTTGACTTTTGACTTATCAAGATTTACTTTCAGACACCATTGCTTACAGTAAGCGAATAGTGCATCAATCATGTTCTGCAGCATGAGAGGAGAGTCAGACAGTAGAACGATATCAACCGCGTATAATACTTTCACAACAGTTCCAGCAACATCGGTTCCACCAGGTAAATACTCGTGAAGGTCGTTCAGGTAAGTTGAGAACAATACTGGGCTTAAAAAACACCCCTCCTTTACACCTTGTGAAACTGGAAAAGAATTAGATGAAGAACTGTCATCCCGCTTGATATTCATTAATAATATTATTATATCTATCCAGCTATTCATACGGTTGAGTATTATGCCTGTAAATAGATAAACCCATATATTTCGTTACAATATTAACATCACCTTTTTTGAGCAAAGGTATTAAAACAGAGCGCCGAAAAGTGTCTGGAATATCTTCCCTCAGAAAAATACCGTTAAATAAAGATAAAACCTCGATCCAAAAACATAAAGGAGCGTTCTTATAAAATTCGTAACTGATTCTGTCTTGTCCAGGTGCTTTATTCTATATAGCAGATTTTAATATTAATTCGAGTTCTCTCATCTCAAAATGTGAGTCTAGAAATGAATCAATAATATTATTCATGGACCGAGACAACTGAAATCTACTTGCGACAGATAATATATATATTAGCTTATTCCATCAGGAACATAAGCTGTTTACATAGAATCTACATTCGTTTCTGTTGCAATATATCTAAGTTCGTTGAAAGATTTCCCTGTCTCAAGGAAAATAGTGCGTCTCCAAGTACTCTTCGGTCTTCCCCGCAAGCGTGTACCCTGTGGGTTCCATTGTAGTGTTGCGTGGCATATTTCATCGTATGGCTTACGGAGTGTATGACCTAGCCAGTTGTATTTTCTTCTGATTTGCGTATTGATGTCTTCCTGCTCAGAGATTTGTAGTAGTTCTTCGTTCGATACTGTTCTTGGCCACCATATTTTTAAGATGTTGCGCAGGCATCTGTTTGTGAAACTTTGCAGTTTGCGTTTCGAAGCCATATAGAAGTATAGTTTTTATACATGCGTTGTGTATCTTTGTATTTGGTGATAGGGCGTTAGATGTCCAGACGTTTCTCAGATTGTAAAACGCTGCCCTTGCCTTATGTATTCGCATATCTACGTCTTTAGTTGCACCGCCGTCGGGTGTGATGTTGTTGGTTGATTGCTTTTTACTGTGCTGCACTTTGTTTTTGCTGCGTTTATTCGTAAACCAAATTGTTCTGCTCTTAGGGACAGGTCATCAATCTTTCTTTGCATGTTTTCCTTCGTTGTGGCAAGTAGGACGATATCGTCAGCATATTCTAGATATTCGAGTTGCAGGTTTATTCTCCATTGAATACCCATGTTTTGGTCATTGCTATATGCAAGAATAACATCAAGGGTTGTGATAAAAAGAAACGGAGAGAGAAGACATCCTTGTTTTACTCCGCTTAATGTACTGAAAGGTTGGCTGCTTTTTGCAAGATGTAGTACGCTCATTTTCGCATCGGTGTATTGGGCTTTGATTAGGTTAATTAGTTTCTGCGGGACGCCCTTGCTCTCTAAAGCTCCCCATATGTTTTCTCTGTTTATCGCGTCGAAGGCCTTTTCAAAATCAATAAACGTTAAGTAGGCGTAGACTGTTTATTTGGTCTACACAAGAGCGATTGGGGCGGAAGCCAGCTTGTTCTTTTCGGAGGTGTTCATCCAAAGGTTCCAGCATACGGTTAAGTATTACCTTGTTAAATATCTTACATACAGAGGGTGTTAATGAGATACCTTTCCAGTTACTGCATGATTTTAGATCTCCTCTTTTAGATATTTTAATTATAAGACTTTCTTTCCATTCCTGGGGGATAGAATCAGTCATCCATATTTTCTTGAATAGAGGCAGTAGTATTTCAGCGATGGTAGTAGCCGCAGATTTGTAGAATTCGGCGGGTAGGTTGTCAATGCCGGCAGCTCTTCCGTTTTTTAGCTGTGTAATGGCTTTTGAAATTGCGTGGAGAGTGGGAGGATCTATGCAGATTGCTGGGGGTGGGGTTCTGGTATCGGTTGCTTCATCACTTTGAGAGGAGTTGTCTGCATTGCAGGGATGGTTTAGGTTTTCCTCAAAATATTCCTTCCATCTTATAAGTTGCTCATCAATAGAAGTTAGCATATTTCCGTTTTTATCTTTTATAGGTATATTTGTGTTGGGTTTCTCACTGGAAAGTTTTCTGATCACATTGAAAACTGTTTTTAGGTTACCTTGATGTGTAGCATTGTCAGCTTCTGTAGCGAGTGTGTTGAAATAGTGTTCTTTATCGTTTCTGGCTTGTCTCTTAACTTTCTTGATAAGGTTTGATAGTTTGGCTTGCAGCTCGTTTTTACGAGAGGGGTCTTTTTCTGATAACATAATTTCTCTGGTTTTTCGCCGTTCTTCCAGAACGTTCCAAAAGTCAATGGACAGCCATTCTTTATTTTCCTTTCTGGAAAAAACCAACAATTTCATTAGATCATCTAAGTTGGAGCTTAGTAGAGGGATTGGTGGAATACTTTGATGTTTTTCAACAATGCATGAGACTTATCTTCTATTAACGTCTTCGGCTTTCAGTTTGTTGATATTGTAGGTGCGTCGATTTGATTGATTCGATACCGAGAGGAAGATATTTGACAGAGGAAGACAGAAGATATTTGAAATAATCATAAAAATAGGGAAATATACAAATTATCCTATCTTATCTTGGCAAAATTTCAATGAGTTCACTAAATTCCACTGCTGTTTTTATATCATGTTCAGACGGCAAAAAGAACCACTTGATTCGCTCTCTGAATCACGATTGCGAACATTGCTGTTCAGACGAGTGTTCTTGCTTCATTTTGACGTTTATATTTTTTGTGCAAATATTTGAAGACATCCTTCTACACTTTACGTTTCACTATTTAATTTTTCCATTTTTATTTGAATATATGTATGTAAATATATACTTTTTATATGTTAAATGTTTCTGTTTATTTTATTGCACACATTCATTTTTTGTTTTTTCTTTGTTTATAGATTTTTGGCAGCGATTTTTGGCAGCTAGTTCAGATAAACTAGCGATATTTTTTTATCAAAATTGGAGATGACACGCAATTTTTCTGGGTTCACAACTAGGTTCAAAATGAACCAAGCAGGTTCGCTCTCAAAATTTTTTATGTGAAATCATATAGATTCAATCATGATTTGGGCGCGAACCGTGAATGAGAGAGCGAACCGCGAATCTTGATGTCCGTGTGAACATCGCATTAACCTTATTCAACTTTACTATATTATTGTTCCTGAAACTAAGTTTCATACCACATAATTTTGAATATTTAGTTTTGCTCCTCATATCCGCCTCCTGTTTCATTTTGTGTTTGATTTACGATACCCATTTAGTTTCGCTTGCATACGACTACGACACTCTCGAACTGAGAATCAAACCATTTATTCTTTGGTTCGAAGCGTTCTTTTATGAAGCTATTGCCAGCATATTGCTTGTTATGCATGGTAGCTTAGGGGAAGATCCAGATCTTTAGTATGAGGATTGGCCTCCAAACATAGTAACACAACTAAAGGCGTGTGGTCTGAAAATGGTTTACTTTGGATTTGAAAATTTGACAACAACTAAGAAAACTTCCCATAACCCCACAGAAAGTAAATTCATCATCAGACTCACTTGCCATACGTCCATTTACTACAATGCCACCAATATTTTCAACAAAAGCTAACAACTTATCTTTGTTATCAAAAGTGCTATCTTTAGAACATGTTTCCATCAAACGTTTGTGCATTAGAAACTCTTGCCTTCAAACAACCAATAATGCAAAATGATGTATTGAACTTTTGGGTTTCGTATACATCGATATTCCACTCAAAATTCACATTTGCCATTAATTTCCGTAAAAACTCACCATCAGTTTTGTTTTTAGTACTAATCTTATCGTCTGCACATGAGAAACGCTTGTCATCAATAAAGATGCGATGGTCACCGTAACGGAGTTTTATTCGTTTGCTTGCCTTTTTAGGTTAGGTTAGGTTGGATGGGTCGCCGCCCGAAGACGGGTACACTCAGAGGCCATATGGCCCATTGTGATACCCTTTAGAAAGTGCCGGAAAGGTAGTGGTGGGAATAGAGATTAAAGAGCACAGATATATAGTGTAAGGGGTATGGAAAATGAAAATAAAAAAGAAAAGAAAAGAAAAGAACAAGTGGAAATGACCCTTTTGTCCGTTATGCATCCCTCCTGAACCATCCAGATTCCCTTAAGAAGTCTGCAAGATCGCCAAGTGAAACGTCTACTATGCAGCCCAGGTTATCGTAGAATCTTTGCCCTAGATATCTAGAATGCCGCTCCTTCAGTCCTGGACATTCACACAGCAAATGTTGCACTGACTCCTCCTCGTCCACATCCATACAGCTCATACAGAAGTCAGCTCTCGGGACAACTATGCATTCAGCCATCCGCCATATTACACAGTGTCGAGTGAGTACTCCTATAAGTAGGCTGATTGTCCCTTTACCAAAACCAAGGAGTGATTTCGTTCTCCTTGGATTAGGCAAGGACCATAGGATTTGGGATATTCTGCAAGAGATCAGTTGCGTCAACCTTGTCCTTATTTCAAGATCCGCTGCCTCTTGAATCAGATTAGACAGCTCTGTTAGAGCGATTCTAATATCAGTATCCATCGCCCCGCTCAGAGAAGCTGAGCTTGTCGTGCGCACTCATCAGCCAGCTCGTTTCCCTTGACCCCACTATGTCCTGGAGCCCATATCAGCCTCACAGTGTGCTGCCGGATCCGGTTGAGCGACTCGATACATTCCCTCACACACTTCGATCTAACTGTCCTCGATTTCAGAGCTTTGAGAGCAGCAAGACTGTCCACGAAAATATTAATGGTCGTTGGATCCATATCCCGTTCCAGAATTATTTTCGTTGCAATGAGAATTGCGTGAATCTCGGCCTGAAAAACACTACATTTGTCACGGATTCTCCGAGTTACCTAAATATCAAGTTGCTCGGAGTAGACCCCTGAACCTGTACCCTCTTTCATCTTCGACCCATCGGTATACGCTGAGATCGCAGTCCTGTCTATGACAGAGTTCGCTGCCCACGCTTCCCTAGTCGGTATTTGGATCGTAAAATTACCCCCAAAGTTCATCACCGGTGACATATATCAATTTGTGTCCCGCACATTGTCCGCAGTATTGTACCGTGTCCCCAATAGCTTTATTTCAGCTTATATGACTCTCTTAAATGGAGAGCCACTTTCGCTGCCGTGCTCTTGATGAAAATATCAATAGGCATGATGTTCAGCATTACCTCCAGTCCCGCCTGTGGTGTCGATCTAATGGCTCCGGTGGTGCCCAGACAGGCCAATCTCTAGACCTTCACTAGTCCAGAAAGTCTGACCCTTACATTCGCAGCTCCCCACCATACCAGACTACCATAGGTCAAAATAGGTCTAATTATCGCACAATACATCCAGTGGATGATCTGCGGTTTGAGACCCCATCCTCTCCCAAACGTCCTCCTGCAGGTGTAGAAAGCACATAATGCCTTAGGCCTTTCCTGAACGTTCCTCGACCAAGTGAGTTTAGAGTCCAGAATAACACCCAAATACTTCGCCTCTTTTGACAGTACCAGTATCCTCCCGTCCAGTCTTGGAAGATTGAACTCAGGTACCTTTGTCCTTCTAGTAAAGAGAACCAACTCGGTTTTAGAATGGTTGACCGCCAGACCGTTTTCTCTTATCCATTTCAGGAGTTTACCTAATGCCTACTCCATGAGATCACCGATCGTTGATAGAAATCTACCTCTGACCAGGAGCACAACATCATCAGCATAGGCGACCACTTTGGTGCCCATTCTGTCGAAAGATTGCAGAATTTTATGGGTCACAAGTTTCCATAAGAGAGGAGATATAACTCCCCCTTGTGGAGTTCCCCTTCCTCGCTTCCGCTTCAACTATTTTCGAGTTTATCACCCTGCTCTTCAGCATGTTGCCCGTCCATAAGATTATCTGTGTATCCGTGCCCGTACTACCCACGGCTTCTAGGATCGATGATATTTTGACATTATTGAACGCCCCTTCCACGTCGAAGAAAGAAGCCAAAACATATTCCTTATAGTGAAGATCATCCTCAATCGTTCCCACTACTTCGTGCAAAGCTGTATCCACCGACCTTCCCTTGAGGTATGCATGTTGAGCTTTACAGAAGTTGTCCGGTGTGAGCTTACTTCTCACATAGACATCTACCAGTCTCTCCAATGTTTTCAGTAAAAACGATAATAGACTGATAGGTCTGTAGTCATTTGCGTATTGTGGTTTATCTTTCCCGCTTTGTGGATAAAGACCACTCTAACCTCTCTCCACTCCTTTGGTATGTACCCTGATGCCAAGCTGCATGAAAAAATCATTAGTAATCATGGCATAATTGTCTCTAAGGATTCCTGCAAAAGAGCCGGGAATATACCATCTGGCCCTACTGACTTGTAAGGCTTAAATGATCGTACCGCCCACTCTACTTTGCTTTCGTTCACTATTGATCTAATTTGCCCATACTCAGTAATTGCGGCTGATGTGAGAGCGCTCGTGGAGCTGTTTTCCATCACCTCATCCCTGCAACCCGGGAAGTGAAGTTCAATAGTGTCTTTGCTGCTTTCCGCGAAACTGCCGTCAGGTTTCATAAGAAAACCCGGTGCGCTCGGGTTCTTCGAAAGGATTTTACGAAGACTTGCCGCTTCGCTAGTTCCCTCAAGTTCATCACAGAAACTGGCCCATGATTCCCTCTTAGCCCAGCGTGTCGCCTTTTTGAAAGCATTAAAACTGAGAAGGTAATTATCCCAATCCTCAGTTTTCTTGTATTTGTTCGCCTTATTAAAGAGTTTCCTAGTTTCTGTTCTGAGTAGCTTAAGCTCCTGGGTCCACCACGATTGGTTGATTTTTCTAGAAGGCAAGCGCTCAGGGCATGAATTTAGATATGCTCCTTTAAGTGTTTTCGTCAATAGACATGCTGAGTTCTCCACATCTTGAATGCTGACCGGCCCATACTCGGAGGCGGTAGATTCCGCACAAGGCTGCGGAATTTGACCCAGTTTGTCTTCATCGGATTCCGATATGGAATCAATCCCTCCAAAGAGATGTAAATGCTGTAGATTATCATGTAATGATCTGAAAAAGAACATTCCAATGATACCCTCCAGTCCAGGATTCTAACAGTGTCCGAATTCGATACTAAAGTTATATCAATAACTTGGTCCCTAATCCTATTATAGAAAGTGTGACTATTTCCCCTATTCGCTATAATCAAATTAGTGTTTAGAAGGTAATCAAAAACGGACTCACCTCTGCTGTTGATGTCAGTGCTTCCCCATAAGGTACGGTGAGCGTTGGCATCACCTCCAATCACCAGATCGTGGCACTCGGTCATACATTCTCCGACCAGAGATCTTACTGCTGTAGATGGGGGGTCGTACTCCTCATAAGGCAGATACATTGATGCTAGGATGAGTTTCGGCATACCCCTCCTCTCAAGTGCCGCCACGGTTAGGTCGCCATTGCTGCAATGAGACATTAAGAACAAATTAATATTTTTCCTAAAGAAATTACAGCAGCGTGCCTTACCTTCCCCTGGTGGAGAAAGAAGCATGAAATTCTGTAACCTTAATCCTCGAACCTTGTTGCCCAACAACCAGGGTTCTTGAATTAAAGCAACGTCCACCATTTCCCTCCCGATAAAACGCAGCAAGTCGTCTGTTGCTGCTCCACAGTGATGTGATGTCGCTGGGACTCATTGCTGCGCTTCTCGCCCGGGAAGAATCATCTTGAGTGGTTCAACCCATAATTTACACGTCCTTTGGAGAGACGCAGAAGCCGGAGAGACTCTGAGCTGATCTTTAGCCAGATATCTTTTCCTTCTCCCTTGTCCCTCGCCCGTCCCCTGATGATTCTCCAATCATCTGGACCAAGCCCCTTATTTTGACGCTTAATCAGTGTCAGTATGGCTTCAGTCTCCATAATTGAGGTCACCTGAGTAGTGGTACCAGCAGTAACATGACCGCTAATCAAGCCTGTGGTAATCACCTGGTTAGTCGGATTCGATGATTTTGCGACCAGCAAATATTCTGTCCCGGCCATACGGCCATCACACGATGGCAGTATGGGTGGATTTGAGGGCTGAGTCCGACTACCACTTGCAGAGTTAAAATTTATAGTTGTACTCATCATGTTTTTGCAGGGTGGTCAGATTTGACTGAGGATCGGACCCCTCAGTTGCCTCAAACACTCGCCAATTTTCCCGGGCTTGTGACCGGCTGATTTCAGATATTGCAAGATGCTTGAAGAAGTACGTCAGCGGAAACTGCTGGCCTACACTGCAAGTCCCAATTCAGGCTGGTTTCTTTTGTTGTGTATATCTGTTGTATAGTCCTTATCAATACATATATTGAAGCCAACAAGAAATTGTCTAAGAGAAAGAATTGACTGAATTTAGTGTAATTAAAAAAGACACCCCACGAGCTATTTACGGCGACTTTAAAGGTGTTTTTGCATATATCTTTAAATTCATTTAGGGCTTGTGGCGCACAGAATAACTTGTAAGACCACTAATAACAATGTTAATCCGTCTACTAGCTTGATGCACTTGTTCAAGTCTGTTTTTAATTGAAACAGAATTAGACGAAGAAGCTAAAGAACTTCAAGAAGATGAAAATCAAGGCTATTTAGTAGAAATATTTACTATTTTCTTTTTATTTAATTTATAGGGCAATACCACGTGACTCACCTTACACTTTGACACTTTTTGCAAGTTATTAAATTCAATTTATTCTGAAGTTATTCAAAGAATTTTTACAAAAATTAGTTCATTCATTAATAGATACTCCATAGTTCAGAATTACTTACAATTTTAATCAAAAGTAAACTTTTGTGACAATTATAGCTCCTTTTACAGCTGTGACTCACCTTACAACAAATTGGACACAAGTTTTAGAGGCAAATGTTATATAGTAAATTGTCTCCTCTTCTATAACTGCACTTAAAAAAAAAAATATTCTAAAGCATTAATAAGAGTTGTCAATTATGATAAATAACTGTAGAATTAGTATTACAAGGTTAAATTATGTGTGTGACTCACCTTACACTTTACTTTACAAATATTGTATTTCAATACAAGTATTATACGTATGTTAACACCGATTTAAGGGATATTAATAAACAATAAATTTATTTTAAATCCACAGAAAACAATTTCAGTATGCGTATGAATGAAATATTTGAATAAATGAAATAATTAGAAATTGAGAAAAATCTGTGCAATATCTTTGTTTTTTGATAGATTTAAGTGAAGATCGGGAATCAGCTCTATATGGGGCCTATGACTAAGAATTGTCCTATAGGGATTATTTTTGGACTACTGATTAATGGATATAATAAAAACGTACAAATCCAATTTGACTGAGATTTATATGATAATTTGAATCTTATGGCAATTTCTGTCGATTTCATAGGGGTCATTTGTATGGGGACTAGGTCTGAACATGGACCGTATTTCACCGTTCATCCTATGGCCGATAAAAGCATATATACTAAATTTCATCAAAATATATTCATATTTGCGACCTGTAGTTTGATTACAAGGTTTAGATGGACACGCAGACGGACAGACGGATGGACGGACATCGCTAAATCGACTTAGAAAGTGATCCTAAGTCGATCGGTATAATAAAAGATGGCTCTAGGTCAAATATTTTTGGTTGTTACAAACAGCAGCACAAAAAACCACATAGTGGTACAGGATATAAAAATACAACAGATATATGTTTTTGAAGACTATGTTGTATATTGAATCAGTGAAATAATCAAGTATCCAGTGGTTGATCAATTTTGAAGTTCGAACATTCGGATAACAACATATGAGTAATTGTAAGTAAAACGTCACAAAAATTACATATTAAAGGATATTTTTCTCATAATAATGCTTAGTATTAAAAATCTATTTCCCAACTCTTATGTGTGCTAGTGTAATTCATAGGCTCCTACTGAAGTTTTTGCTGTACTTAGGTCTGTTATATGGCGGATTCTGTTGCCTTTGGATAAGATTGTAAGGATTTGACAAAACTTTGGGAAAATATGGCGTTACAGTGCTTTCGCACAAAAGAATCCTTAGCAGCAATTGCATAGTAAAACAATTTGATCACTCGCGCTTAGGTATAATATGTCATCATAAGTTCCGCCTTCGTTCTTCGTTAAGGTTCTAATGGCACTAAGACTATCCGCGGAAATTAGTATTCTTCCTCCATGTTAAGTTGCAAAACCAATGGCACTTTTTATTGCCGCAATTTTAGCAGTAAAAATTCCTGAGTTGTCTGGTAAATGAGTTTCAGTAATGATATCAAATGAGAATCTGGGATCTAATCGTCGTATTCGTTATCGAAACTTTTCGATCGGAATTAGTTTTTTATTTTCCAAAATAAAATATTAGGAATAATTTTACTGTGTCACAGTTAACGAATTATGGCTCCTAGTTAAGAAAAAAAATGAAACGAGGTCTGACGTTTGTCCGCCTTCTTTAAATAATAAACCAAAATATGGAATTTCGATTGATTTTACTCGTTATCGAATGCGGCGATTAGTCCCCTGATATTTGCTTGACAATTGCAAACGGTGTTACACCATTGAGTATTGGAAAAAAGGTACAATTTTCTCCGCCAGTATTTTCTTAAGATATGCAGAAGTGGTATTCTTTTGTTGTATACTCTGAAGCTGTTATCAACGATAACAATAGCGTCAGCGGTATTAATTGTGATTGTCTTCTGTGGTAAAGAAATGTTATTCTTTTTCAATAAAAATATTATCCCTTATGGAAGATGGTGGCCGATGATGTGAAGGATTGTTAAAGAGTTTCTAAAATGTCTCATGAAGACAATCACATGACATGGTAAAAGACTTGGACGCCAGCCTAACAGAGCTCTTCTCTAAGAGGCTTTGAAAGTCTGAAAAATTAGCTTCCGATCGCAGTAAATGAATGATGTCAAGCAAAAACACATCAACAGTTTATGAATGGCAAATATTTAGACTTATTCAAGGACAAATAAGTCTGAGTAGATAATTTAATTTTCTTAGTTTGAAAAATTGAAAAAGATTAAACCATAAAGTCACCGTATTAATGCACACGACTTTCTTTAAAAGAGAATTGAATATAAAGGCAGGCTAAAAAGTCAACCTCTAAATTGGGACTATCAATTTTGCACATTTGGATGATCTATGTATGTATCATATGTATATATATTCTGAACTTAGCTGATGGCCTATAAGGCTAGAGCTCTTGTTATACCCCTCACACCACTGTGCAGAGGGTATATGTACAATTATCAGTATTTCATTCCATTTGCAATGCATCGGAAAATTAATTTGCGAGTCTGTCGTCTGTTGAAATCACGCTCATTCACAAAATAAACCATTTTCTGGGAAAACTCAGAATAATATTGTTTATTATTTCGCAGGTTGGTATTGAAAGTGATTATCCCATTGGGAATCATTGTGCTAAGAAATAACCTAAAATATGGAGATAATTCCAAAAATGCTTAAAAAAAAGTGTTTGTTGTAATAACTTAGTATTAAGTTTATCAAATTGTTAACTTTGTTATAAAGAGTGCAGATATTAATGTAAATGCAAAACCCAGGTGGAGGGTATTAAAAAATCGCCATAATTGTTAATAAATATGTAAGTCCAATTTTGGTTCAAATATAACTGATACTACAATAAATTATATATTATTATTGATTTATATCATAAAAAGGCGATTTTCACTTGTTTGTTTTAATTTATTATAAATTACCCAAGAAAAAATGTATATTTAATTGTATCTAGGAACATACATTATTAATCGTCATATTGGTATTGATTGTTAACAGCAAATAATGTTTTTTAGTAAAACTTAAATAGAACTACAACAAATATTACTATAATTAACTATTAACTAGCATCTGTTATGATATCAAGCGCAATATCATTAATTTGTTGGTCTCTCAAAGATTCAGCAGATTCGTCAGCTTCATCGGCAACACCAGAATCATTTTTCGTTTCTTCGAATAGTTTGGCTTTAGCTCGACGTGACTTTATTAAAATGCCATGACCAGGACAATCATTATCTTCGGAATAGCATTTGTCACGACAGCAAATGCGGCAAAGGCGAAAATCACACTTAAAACCCATTGGATTTGTACATTGATCACAGTTCTCTAGATTACGTTCATGTTTTCCTTCAGGTTTATTAGGACGTCGCATGCGACGCCGTAATTTCTTCATTCGCTTGCGTGATATTTCATGGCCATCATTATCAAAGAAATGGCGTTTTTCACGATTAGGATCTTCAGCTAAACGTACTTTTTCGGCTATAATTTGTTTATGCATTTCTGGCGGTACCCGTATATAGGGTTGACATACCCAGGGTGGCAGACAAAGATTAAGACCGTGTGCTTGCTGTGCTAAACAAGGGTCTACCTCCTCCATTTCATATGATTGCTGACCCTCATGATAAGGTTCATATTTTATTTGTATCTTTTCAACAACGTCGCGAAACTTTTGTAAATTATTTGCTACCGCCAATTCTTCTCGTATTTCACTATTGGGTTTTAAATTCATAAGATGATGAAATATTTTAAATAAGTGCCCTCTAATAAAAGAAATTGGGCAAGGATATTTTTCAACATATGATAAGTAGTGTTTAGCTATTTCCCACGATTTTGGAGATTGGTTACAAAATAATGCAGGATTATGCAAATTTCCCTCAGCAGTCATAACACCATCTACACCAGTTTCTCCCAGGCATCTTTCGATATCTTCGAAGCCTAATATATTGCCATTAGCAAACATGGGAATTTTGATACTTGCTCTTACATCTTTTATATAACTCCAATCGGCTACGCCGGTCAGGGGACCCTTTTGTTCTCTTGTTCTCCCATGAACTGTGAGAAGTTGACAACCTGCCTTCTCCAACATTTGAGCATATCTTATGGTCTTTTGTCTATCTTCGAAAATCCGTATTTTACAGGTAACTGGCACTTTTAGGTTAACATGTAGAGTTCTTACTATCTCCTCAAGCAAGTTCCATTCATCTTGTAGAAACGAACCATAGTGTCCTCGTCGTGCTATAGCTTGAGGACATCCCAAATTTATATCCACGGCATCACAATAATCTTGAGCTAAAACAGCAGCTTCCAATAGTGTTTGGGAGTCATTACCACAAAATTGTATAATAAGGGGGCGATCTTCGGTACAAGTTTGCAACGCATCTTTGCGATATTTTGGATCATTGGCAAATAAATTACTATGGAACATAGGAGAGTAGCATAAGTCAGCTTTGTACTGTCGACAAAGCATCCGCCAGGCTAGTTCACTTTGATCGACCATTGGTGCCACGATGTACTTTGGTGAACCCAATATTTTGGAATAGAACTCATAGCCGCCTAGTTTAGAGTATTTCGTTTTTTCAGTTGAATCTGTAGATTCTATTTTTGAAGAGTCTAACATTTTATTTTTAACAAATTGTTTTTTTTTTAAGTATTTTATATGTAAATAGTTTTATATTACCTATAGCACTAATAAAAACAAAAACAATCACGTTGTTGTTGTGAAGTTATCACTGAACTAGCAATGTAACAAAACTCGGGATGTTTTTTTTTTTGTGGGATTTTAAATTTACAACATATGAGAAAAGATATATGTTAAATTTGAAGACATCGCAAAGCTTTTTTGTTTTTAGCAATAAAAGCAAACTTTATAAATTTCAAGTTAATGTATAAGTTTATAGAATTTTTAATTTAAATTAACTTTACTCTTTCTTATTTTATTCTAAATATCTTGCAATATTCCAAATTACCTAAGTTTATCTTTATCATAAACTAAAATATATATTATTATGTTTTTTTTTTTTTTGCACGAAATACACATAGTTAATTTTTTATATAAAACATTGTATAAAATCAATATCAACACAAAAATGTAAATTTGTCGATTTTTAATTTTTGTTAAATGAAATAAGCTATTCTCACATTCCACTTACAAATATCAAGATTTTCCTGTTTTATTTTGGGTAAATTTAAAATTTTTACAAATAAACGCTAATTGTTTAGCTAATTAGAAAAAAAATAAAATAGTGGCTTTATCCAGAAAGCTTCATGCACACATATATGAATTTGACGTCAAGCATTTTGATCGTGTATACTGGCCTTAATTCTCTTTTGAAGCTGCTACCAAAAACCTATTGCATTCATACGATGATTTTTAGTTGCATGTTTTTTTTTTAATTTGCTTTATTTTATTTTTCGCATTAAGAAAAATATAAAAAATATATGAATTAATAATAACTCAAATAATTTTTTTTATTTTTCAATTCAATTTATTTATTTGTTAAATATTATTTAAATTATATCATGGAACATTCCATGGAACATCGGCATGTTCAACTTAATGTTCCATCGTGTGTAGCAATATTTCATCTCACAATTCATGTTTCAATTTTGGTTCCTCAAATATCAAATTATAATTTGATATTTTATGTTTCCTATCTCAATGTTCCATCGTCTGTATCGATGTTTACTGTTTTTGCTCTCTTATCTCATTGAGAGCAGTCGTGCTGTAATGTTGTTTTGTATATCGGAGTAAAGAAAATAAAAGAGAGACGAAAATGACGAAAATTTAACATAATAAAAATTTTAAGAATTTTATAAATAATAATGAAGAGTGTAATGATCCATCGTGTGATAATGTTCCATCGTGTGTACTCAGCATAAGATTTAAACTTTTTCTACTCAATAATTTATCATAATTTTTAAAACTATACATATATGAAAATATGACCTCGAGCTCAACCATATGAAGTTTTATTAACAATTTGAAAGGTCGAATAAATACAACTATAAAATCATATATGAAAACCTTTTTAATATTTAAATTATTTAGAGTAGAATATTTAGAATTTCTAATCAAATAGGAGAACGTATCAATATTTAAAAGTTTTAAGTTAAAACCTATTCGGCTTAAAGAAATTACGCATATATATGAAATAAAAAATAAAAATGTATTCCGAATTCACACAAGGCAACTTTTGTTGCGCAATTCTTGAGTTTGTCGATGTTTGCGGTGAGGGGAATAAAAAGGGAAAAATAATTGCCGGTTCTCGGCTATTTCAAGCAATTCTCTCATTCGCTTTTTTTTTTTGTTGAATATTTGACATATCTTTTCATTCGGTGTTTCGCTCTTGGTGTGAATAATTCGTAATTATTGTTTACTTTATTAAAATGGCCTTTAAATGGAATCGGGACTTAATTTTTTTCTTTTGAATTCATTTTTCAACAAAACCAATTAAATTAATTTATGTATGTATGTACTTAATTTTATTATTGTTCTTTACGACTAGAGCACAAATGTCAAATTATAAGAAAAACAAAACAAAACAGTAAAATTGCCGAAGAAATTGTCGTGTGTGGACATAAAAGCAATTTCAAAAGAGAATTGCCAAAAAGTTGCCCAATAAAAATTGCCTTGTGTGACCCCCGACTAAGCGATTCTTGATCTCACTGAAGTGGCCACTTCAAAGCGAAAGAGAATAAAACGTTACAAGAAAAAAGGAAATGAGTGTAAAGAGAAATATGAATTAAGTCTTCAAAAACAGAAATCGTGTCTTTTTGGTACGGTTCACACAAGGCAATTTTGTTGCACAACTTTTTTTCAATTCTCTTTTAATGTTGCCTTAATGTTCACACAGAGAAATTTATTGCCGCAACTTTTCGTTTTCTTTTGCTTTCAAATTCTTACATTTTTGACAGTTCGTTTTATTAGGTTGTGTAAGAATTTATTATTAGTTCAAAGTGAAAAATCTATTTGCGTGAAAAAATGGAAGTCAAAGAGAAATTGAAATATTAAAAAAAAAAAAAAATGAAATAGCAATAATAATGTTTCAAAGCGAAGCGAAGAATGAAAAGAAGTGTCAAATAATAACATGCAGCTAACTTCGTGTTTATAATTACGAATGACACAACAAAATGAATTGCCCCATACCCTCTCTCCTACAAATTCAAAAATTGCCTTGTGTGAACTGGGTCTTTGTTTACCCCTCTTGCTTCTATGCGCCGTTCGCCAACAAACAAAAAAGATGTCGAAAAACGACGTCGTCAAAAATCATCATGTAAATCATGCCTTGTTCTCTAATATAAACAAGAAAGTTTTTATTGATATACAAGTTTTAGCATGAAATATTTTTAAGTTTATTATAATCTGGTAACAATTTATTTAAATTTGTTTACAACTGTTTTTTAACTTGGCAGTACTTAAAGGTAAACAAACTCATATGTTCAGATATTTTCAAAACAGCTGATAGTGATTTATGGACCTGTCTTTCTAGAAGTCCTTATTTAGTTAATTTGAAAAATTAGAAACGAATTTATAAAACCATCTGGTATAAAATGGAATTTATACATGAAGGTATTGCGTTAGGTGTAGATCTTCTCATTTTGGGATTATGCATGAAAGAATATGTCTCCTATAAGAAAAGTGTCAAACTGCTTAAGGTCAGTGCTAATGAAATATATTTTTTTTAAAACTTAAGTAATACACAATTTCAGGCAGCTCCACAATTAACTATAGATAAGGATTTGAAAAATTTTGTTTCACAGCAAAAAGATAAGAAAGTACCATATGTTGTAGTACGTGGTACTGTTACGCCTATTGGTGCTCCTATGCGTAGTTTAATGTCACCATCAGTTACTGGGGTATTGCAAGTTGTAAAACTAAGGTAAAAAGAAAATTAAAATTTTATGAACTGTGTGTTAACTAAGGACACTTGTTTTCTACAATAGTTTAGTTGTATAAATTTTGATGCCATTAAAATGTTTATCCCATAATATATTTTATCAAAGAATTTGGTCTTTTCAGCTATTACAAGCATAATAAAATGGTACGATTTCTATATTTTTTAGTGTACTAATAATTGTATTCTTGTTTCACTTCTAACAGTGAACACCGGATAGCACGTGGATTCGCCGGTTTTTGGTCAGAACAACGTAAACTTATTCACGTATCATCCAACGAAATGCCCTTTGAATTAACCAACAACGATGTCGGAGTTGAAGTGGCAGATGCTCTTTCAGCTGCAGTACTTGATTTGGATGTTGTCTATGATAATTATGAACCCTCAACTCTATCCTTAATTGATCACGTTTTCGGTTTCTTTTCTGGAATACGTCAGAAGGGTCTTCAGACAACCGAAGAAATTTTAAGAGATGGTAGTTTTATCACTGCCGTTGGTGAATTAGAATTAGATGGTAAAATTTTGCGCTTACAACCTTCACCCTTGGGCCCTCTATTCCTTACCACCGCTACTAAGTCAACTTTAATAAAGAAATTTGAAGAGGCTAAAAATTCAATGTTATTTAAAATATTCGTTTGTGGCACCATCTCAACTGTATTGGTCGGTGTAATTGTACGCAAATTGTATTTAAAAAAGAGACAAGAACGTGATAAGCGACGTATACGAGAAACATTGGAAAAGGAAAGAAAAGATAGGCGGGCTAAATCGAGACCCGTTAATTTACCACTAGATCAGTTGTGCGTTGTGTGTAATATTAATCCAAAGGAGGTAAGTTTAAAATCTTTAAATCTTACATCCGACTATTGTTTTTTTATTAGAAACTTGGTCAAAGTCCTTTCATAAAGTCCAATATATATATATATATATATATATATATATATATAATATTAAAACGCTCAGTGGTAGTGGTTATGCAAAGTCTTATAATACAAAGTTCTTTAAATCTAGCAAAGCTCCCTTTTCTTTCAAATCCATAAAGATCATATCCGTAGTTTCATAATATTAAGTACAGAGATGAAAGGAACATAAACTTAAAATATTAATGGAATGATTGCACAAAGCAAATGTATTTTAAAAATATTTATTGTTTTCTGTTACAAAAAAAAAATGGTTCCTTTATTTATATGGGACCATGTACATCAACCCATCCTTTTTTATGATAATTCCCAAAATGTTTCGGATAATAAGATTATTGATAATTGGAAATTAAAGTTGCAGTTTATTTATTTTTTTGTTTCGGAATTACCATAAAATATGTCTAGTAATAATTTCATTAAACACTGTTTTAAGCCACTCTAGGTATTTCTTATAATTTATTATACACAATTTTAATTTGTAAAAACAATTATTACATGCTTTTAATTAGCTCACTTTGTCGGTTTGTTTGTTTAAGGCGGAATCTTGTGTAAATTTTCTCAAATTTTCCGACTAGCTAACTTAATAACTTTCGATATTCGCGTGAAGTTGATGGCATTACAATATTTAATAATTTTCTGCATGATTTTATCATTATTTCTCGTGGTTGACCTGAAAGCGTATAAAAGAATGTCTTAAATTTTTTTATTTTATGCTTTTTTTTTTTGCTTAATACAATTTATAATTTCTGACATGTAATTCATACTGAAATGCAATTATAATTTTTTGGAAACGGTAAATTTTTTAATTAGTAATTTTCTGTTTTAATATAAAACTATCAGCAAAAGTGAATATTCATTTAATTTTTTGTCATTCTTTCCACAAATCTGGACCATTTTCAATGACAATGATTTCCAAATTTACATAACTAAACGATTTTCGTATATCTTAATAAAGATATAAAAAATTAAAAGCTATTCAATTTCATAAATAAACTCAATGAATCTATTGCAAAATGAATGAGTAGAAAATGAGAAAAGTATTTGTAAAAGATTTAAATTTTAGAAAAATTAATTCATTCAAGTGAAATATAATTCGATTAGAAATTAATTTTTTTAGTTCAAAGACGAAGGTATAATTTTAATCCAATATCACAAAGACTTCACATGATTGTTTCGAATCTTAATTTTATTTTTATTTTTTATTGATTCTATGAATAAATCTATTAAAAACGAATATATTTCATAAACAGTATTAACTTTTTCTACAAAATGAAGAACAAATAAAATTCAAAAATAAAAAATAATTTAAAAATAAATGCATATAAACATATTCATTACATACGTTTTTTTTAAATATTTATCTATAAAATGTAGTTAAAAACACTTTGAGGCTCATTCTTTAAAACGAAACGTATAGAGACGTTTAAAATTTATATGAAAAATTTTTCAAAATATTTTAAAGATTTGAATTTTTCATACAAAAATTTCTCGTTTCGTTACATTTCGTATTATGTATGGAATGAGCGCCTTAATCTTTTTTTTTTTTTAAATTTAAAATTTTTTTTTATATCAATACATTTATATCTATTTATATCTGAATATTTCTAGAAATTCTAAGTTTAAAATAAATTACAAAAAAGTAAATACTAATACCAACTAATAAAAAATCATCATGCATACATTGTATGTATGTATGTTGTTTCACAAAGACTTGAGAAATTTAACAAAAGATACCGAGGTGTCCTCATTTGGGCGCGACTGTGATAAAAGCCATAAATCGATTAAGACTGCTTTAATTTGCAATTTTTTGTTACAACAAATTTTCTCGTTGTGTCTTTTAAAACCTCAAGCTTACTTATTCTGATATCTCGTTAATTAGATATGCTTAAGATAATGTAATTAAACGAAATCTTATATACAATTAACCCCAAATAAACTATATTTTTTATTATTAACCAACACTCAGGGGATGCGCCCTACAAATGCAGTGCATTGTATTGATTTCAGGAAAATAGGTTGTGGGAAGAAGGTAAGAGGGAGTAGTGTAGTGTAGATTGTTAACAGGTCTTGATTGAGTGTGTATTTCATTGTTAGCCTTTTGCCTCCAACCTCAAAAAGACTTGGCCTACAATTGAAGGAAATTGAATGACAAATGTTGCTATCATCATTTTGGAAAGCTTCCAAAACTTTAAAGAAGAAATCAAAAGATATTCCAATTCTAAAACATAAGAAAATTATAGTCGGTCTATGCCATGCGTTTAGAGACCCTATCCTTTAGGTTCAACTAATTAGATTTAGAAAATAAGCATATACCATATTGTTATTAATTTTTTAGCCTTCGAATATGAAAAAGTTCACATCGGATGCTATATCTACATATATGGGGACTAGGTCGAAAAATTGAGCTATCCTGACCATATTTGGTAAGGTCACTTATATTTTGCAAAAACATATACAAACCAAATTTGAGATATATCTGTGCAAAATTTTTGTTTTTAGGTAGATTTAAGTGAAGATCGGGAATCAGCTTCATATGGGGGCTATGACTAAGAATTGTATTATTAGGTTTATTTTTGGACTACTGATCAATAGATGTAATAAACACGCACAAATCCAATTTGACCGAGATCTATATAATAATTTAGATCTTATGGCAATTTAAGTCGATCGGGTATGGGGACTAGATCTGAACCGATTTCCACCAATTTCAGTAGCATTCATTCTATGGCCGATAGAAGCTTATATACTACATTTCATCAGAATATATTCATATTTGCGACCTGTAGTTTGATTACAAGGTTTACATGGACACACAGACAGACGGACGGACGGACATCGCAAAATCGACTCAGAAAGTGATTCTAAGTCGATGGGTATAATAAAAGTTAGGTCTAGGTCGAGTTTTTTCAGTAGTTACAATCATCAGCACACAGTCATTATACCCTGACCATATAGTATAATAATAATGTATACTGCATTCAACAAAAAAAAAAAAAAAATAGAAATCTTAGCTCTAAACTTCAATTTGAACCACAGCATTTCATCAAATCTTAGTGATAAAAATACTGTTTCTGAAGTGGACGATGTTGCAAATCAAATGCGTTTAATAAGCTCAATCCCAAATATTTCATAGTTTATTTCGCGATTTACTATTTCTAATATAATTAAAAAATTAAAAACCAAAAATCTCCTGGACTAGACGGAGTAAACAACAAATTTTTGAAAAAAAGTACCATACTGCTATTTTCCCATGTCATGGAAAAATCTCCAAAACAATTGCAATTCCTAAACCCAACAAGTCGCCCGACTGCCCAAAATCGTATCGACCGATAAGTCTGTTGTCTTATGACAGTAAAATATTAGAGCAGGTGATTAAGGAGAAACTTAATAATTTTATAGATGACAACAATATTCTCCCAAAACAACAATATGGTTTTAGAAGGGAGCACAACATCACTCATCCGCTACTTAAATACGACAATTAGTGAAAACAATTTCCAAAATGGCAAATCAATGGAAAATGTTATATTAGACGTAGAATCTGGGCTTGTATTCAAGCTAAAACGCTTCAACTTCCCGATTGAGATTATTAAAATATTTCAAAGTTTCCTCTGTAACAGTTTTACGTTTTCATCGGATCTACCTGTTCCGAACAAATATTACAACGGGTTGTCCACAACGATCATGTTCGTCACCTTTTTTGTACTGCGTTTTCACCGCTGATGTTCCATCGTTTACAAACTGTTTAACATGCATATTAAAAAAAATCTATTTCAACTATTTGAAAAAAATGTAACATCCTGATAAATCCGAAGAAATTAAAGGCTATCTGCTTTACCAAAAAACGAAAACCATGTTTTACCTGGGAGAGAAATGTAAAATATCTGGGAATCTTACTAGATTCTAAAATCAACTTCAAATATCATATACCATTTTTGGTACACAAAATAAATAAAATCATCAAAATATTGTATCCGATAATAAATAGGAGATCAGAACTAAATATTGAAAACAAGAAACTCATAATTAAAGCTGAATTTCATCCTTTAATGTTCTATTATGCGCCTGTATGGTCCACATCCACTATATATCATATCAAAAAACTCCAAGTGGCCCAAAATAAGCTTCTCGAAGTGATATATAAATTGCCATGGCACTATTCTACATAACGCCTCCACACAATATCCGGGTTCGAACCAGTTCATGTAAAAATTAGAAGACACACAGAATTTTAATAGGAGATGCCAAGACTCCCAATGTACCCACATTAATGAGTTGATTTCAGTGTTATTTTAATTTTTTTTTTTATCTTATACCCACTTTTCAAAAAGGTTTTTGTACAAAATTTTCCTCTCGTCTCTGCATTAAAAAATGTAAATATTGTTAATAACAATTCATTATAAAGTAGAAAAGGTACATAATTCCTAAACTACTAAATACTTAAGCTAAATTGTAAAATACTTATTAATATTATAAGAAATAAAATAAGAAATAAAATAAATTGAAGGTCGTGAAGGTAATAAGAAGGTCGTTCAGAAAGATGAAGAAAAGAGAAGGAGAAGGGCAGAACCTTGGGATACCCCTGAATTAAGCTGAAACTCATTGGATGAGACCCCATCAATAACAACACGTATAGTGCGGTCTCTGAGAAAGCTCGATATAAATCGAGACAAGTCAATGCCGACTCCAAATGCAATAAGCTTTGATATTAAAGTACCGTGCCATACGCAATCGAACGTCTTGGAAATATCTAGATCAACCACTTTACTTTTATCAAAATTTTGAATGGATCGACTCCAGCGCTCAGAAAGAAGAGCTAACAGGTCTCACGTAGAACGATTTCTAAAGAAACCATACTGTCGATCATTAAGAAGTGAGTTGGTCTCTAGGTAATTTACAATATTGTAATTGTGATTTGGGCGGGAATTTTCAGGTTTTTAGCCTCACCCTTTTTAGTGATTGGTTGGACATTAGCAACCTTCCAGCAAGGTGAAAAGACTCCCACACGGTACGAAGAGCTGAAAAGGTTGGCCAATGGACTAGCTATAGTCGAAAAGCACTGTTTCAGCACCAGTGCTGGTATACCATTCGGACCCGGAGACTTATTTACATTGAGAACCGGAATAACCTTTTTAACTGCACGAGACTGGAAGAATATTTTAGGCTTAGTACAAGCTACCCTTTCAAGTTCAGGCAATGGTTCATCGGAATCCGCCAAAAACGATTTTTTTGCAAAAATTTCTGCTAAAAGGTTAGCCTTATTAACCGGGTCAGTGAATATTTAGTCATTCATTATAAGAGTTGGGATAGCAGAGCTCTTTTAACAAATGTCCAAAAGCTCTTACTGCCCCGAGGAGCAAAAAGAACTTTAGCACGAAGACGCTGTTCGTAAAGAAATTTATCGTTTAAGTTTTTTAACACATTTAAATTTAAACAAGTAAGAAAATTATAGGCAGTCTTGACTGACTATACGATCATGGTCTATGAAAAGTGGGCTTAAGTACGAAAACAAGTTTTTACGGATATCAACAAATTCTCGTGGAAAAGTAACAGGAGTAATTTGCAACGAAATAGATTTAATTGTTTACAGAATATTTATATCGATAATATTAATAGGCAAGGCGATTTCTTGTGACCGATGTAAGTTTCATAGTTTTACCCCGATTTTGACAAAAAATTTATCATTTGAAAGGTATTTCTTTTTAGCTGTTACCCATATTTACAAATTTGCATCGTCTTGAATATTTTTTTGGAGTTATGATCGTTTAAAGTTGCTACTAACACATACATAAAAGTATACAATATTGTATGAAATGTCAATAGTGAAGCAGTAGACATTGAAACCAGAGATTCTTGTACAAATTTGATGGTTCTTTCACTTTTCTTTATAACTTCCTTTACTTATGTTTTTTCTTTGATTTATTATAAAATATATTTTTATTTACCTTTTATATTCAATTTTTCTATATCTTGTTTTAAAACTTTAGTTTTTGATCTAACCACGTGTTTTTCAAACAAAACTATAGAAATCAAGAAGAAGCAGAACTCCCAACTTCTCTATCGAAAAATTTTTGACACATAAAGCAAAGTAAATAGTGTAGATGCTTAGTTGACAATGTCAACAAAATAGTACACAAAAGTGGTGACTTGGGGACACTTGACCCCAGGCTTCCTGCAGGGATGCTATGTGTCTGTTTATTAAATTTGTTAATGTGCTTGTGTTAATGTGTTGAGTTTGTTTTCTTCGTTTAAAATGAGTTGAATTGTGAAGCATAGCTTTAGGGTCTTTATTAAATGAAAAAAAATAAAATTTCCTAAAATTTGCACTCGAATTTCGAGTGCTGGAATCTGCTAGCTTATATTAAAATTTAAAATGTTTAATAATTAAACATCTTATAATCAAATAAAATGCGTACTTTGCTTGCTAACATATATGAGTCGACTTTAACCAACCAACAGTCGGCGGCGAATGGATTTTAGTCCGATAGACTTATTTTGCACATTTTACAACCCTCTCCGTGTGAAAAATAATTTTAAAAATCTGAAAATGTTTAGCTCGTTATGGCGATAAAGCCGGAAAAATTATATTTTTTCCGGGGATGCCTCACCTAACAGGTGGACTATATATATATATTTATACCCTATACCACTATGTGGTTTGTGTATTTGTGTATTTGTGTTTGTAACAACCAAAAATATTTGACCTAGACCCATCTTTTATTTTACCGATCGAATCAGAATCACTATCTGATTCGATTTAACGATGTCCGTCCGTCCGTCTGTGTGTCCATGTAAAGTTTGTAATCAAACTGCAGGTCGCAAATATAAATATATTTCGATGAAATTTGGTATATAAGCTTTCATCCGCCATAGGATAAACGCTATTGAAATTGGTGAGAATCGGTCCATGTTCAGACTTAGCCCCATACAAATGACCCCTCTGAAATCGACATAAATTGCCATAAGATCCAAATTATCATATAGATCTCAGTCAAATTGTTTGTATGTGTTTATTATATCCATTAATTAGTAGTCCAAAAATGATCCCTATTGGACAACTCTTAGTCATAGGCCCCATATAGAGTAGCTTCCCAATCTCCACTTAAATCTATCAAAAAATAAAAATATTGCACTGATTCATCTCAAATTTTGTTTGTATATATTTTTGCAAAATACAAGAGACTTTACCAAACATGATCAGGATCGGTCCATTTTGGGGCTTAGTCCCCATATAGATATAGCATCCAATATGAACTTTTTCATATCTGCAGCCAAAAAAATTTTAAAAACCCCACATAAATTTGGTTTATGCTTATTTTCTAAATATAGTTAGTTGGGCCTGAGAGATAGGGTCTCTAAACGCATGGTATAGGGTATCGCATATGCCGTCTAGACCGACTATAATTTTCTTACTTGTTTTAATCATAGAAATAAGCAAAACAATGCAAAATTTAAATATGCGGTTAACTTTTTCATTTCAATCAACGCTTGCTTTGATGTCGAATATATTCGACAAAAACACGGAAAGGGGTAATAAAAAAAAACTATGCACGAGATGAAAAATGCTGAAAATTAACAAAAAGTAATATCTACCCCTAATTTTTATTAATTCCATATGCAACTGTGTACAAAATTTCATTATAAAATTGCAAGTAGTTCTGTATAAATCTAAAAAAATATTTTATTAATGCATACAGTCCCTTTCAGGAGGTTAGACGCACATGTTTGACGCAAAGTTCTTAAATTTTAAGAAACAGTGATGCATATACATATATGCAAGTTAAGGTGACAGCTTTGCATAAGCTTAACTTGATATTTAAATTTTCGTATTTTTTTGGTTCACACGCGCAACGAACATTCTATAATATCACGGAGATAAAGACGGCAGATAATGATCCGGTAGGGAGCAAACAATACACATATCCTCTGTCTGCAAACTCTTTCGTTAATAGGGAAGTAGAAAAGTTATTGGAAACAGGCATTATACGTGAAAGCAGGGGTCCTTATAATTCACCTGTATGAGTCGTCCCCAAAAAGGGAATGTACGACGAAGGAATACAAAAACTTCGATTGGTTATCGACTTCAAGAAATTGAATGAAAAAAACAATTGGGCGAGGCTAAATTTTTTTCAACCATAGATCTCGAATCTGGTTTCCACCAAATCCTTATGAAGGAGGACGATATAGGAAAAACCTATTTTTCCGTAAACAACGGGAAGTATGAATTTGTTCGAATGCCATTCGGCGTGAAGAACGCACCAAGCATTTTTCAGAATGCAATGGATGATATTTTGAGAAAATTTATTTCTTGGTAATACTCCAACACATTGAAGGAACATATACAATATTTGGAAACAATAATAAACACACTCAGGGGGGCAAATATCAAAATCTACGTAGAAAAATCAAAATTTTTCGAGAAGGAAGTAGAATTTCTGGGATATGTAATAGCACATGGAGTAATAAGAACAAATCCAAACAAAATAGAGACAATCAAGAATTATCCACAACCACAAACTCTAAGGCAACTTAAAAGTTTTCTGGGGCTAACGGGTTACTACCTCAAATTTATTAGGGATTATGCTAAGGTGGCAAAACTATTAACTAGATTTCTTGCAGGCGAGAACGGTAAAACATCTACTAATCTGTCAAAAAAGGTCAGAATTGAACTTGATACTGAGGGCATCTCGGCGTTTATTAAATTGAAAAAATCTTTTGGTTGATCAAGTGGAACTCAGCCAACCTGATTATCAAAACCGATGCTTACAACCGATGCATCAAATACAGCTATCGGTGCGTCAACAACTCTACTGTACGCAATTACGCCACAAACGAAAAGTAATTATATGCCATAGCCTCGGCAATCTAATCTGGACTGACTGACCTGGAAATACACACAGATCACCAACCTCTCACATTCGCAATTTCAACTAGAAATCACAACGCTAAAATTAAACGATGGATTTCTTTTATTGAAGAATATGCTCCCAAATTTGTATATAAGCCCAGGGCAACCGATGTCGTGGCCGACATTGTTTAGACAGGTTTTAAATAATATTTCGGACGATGAGTCACTGAAAAATACCCAACATTCTATTGATAGCAGCAAAACCTTTAATATTCCTGAAGTTATTAAACCACTAAATGAATTTAAACAATAAATATTACTTTATAGAGCTAATTTTACAAGACATGAATCCTTGACAACTTTTGGTAGAACTCGCCACACAATAGAGTTTAATACCAGGAAAAATTTGAAGAAGACTATTTTGTTGGAATTCCTTAAACCGAACCTTGTTGTAGCAATTCATTGCACCCCAGAAGACCTCTACGTGTTTAAGGTTTTAAAACCTTTTTTTGTATTTTTTTCTGAATGTAAAACATGTCGAGAGATTTGTAATAAAATTTCAAGTAAATCGGAGCAAAACTAAAGAAGATACAGCGTTTCCAGCGAGCGGCCACATACGGTATATCGTATATATGTAAATCAGTTTTTAAAAAACTTTAAATCGATTTTCTCGCAAATAACATGTTTGAAGTCCGTGAACATCAAACCTCAAAATCTACTTGACCGATTCTTTTGAAATTTTACACACTATGTCTACACATTAATTACCAGGTAACCACCAAAAATTTTTTATTTTCCATTTTCTTCCCCATTTTTTAATAATATATTCACCGAAATTTTATACCAAAAATCGAGTTTTTCACTTCAAAATGCTGCCAAAAATAAAAAATTAAAAAACTCTTCGTTATTACCTCGGGAAATATGTCACCTTTTAAACGCATTCCGATTTTTTTCTTTCACATGATCCAGTAACGAGTTGTGATGTTTACCGCAAAACAACAACGCCTCCGGACTTATTTATTAAAAGTTTTAATTGGAAATTTTTTCAAAGAATCTTAAAATGTTATACTATAACGTGTATATGAAATAAATAATCCAACATTATTCACATCTTCAAAAAAAATTATGAAAATACTCCTTTTTTCGCTTTTAAAAACTAACCCCCTCCCCTCCCCTTTAAGGAAACGGTTAAAAACGTATTTAGTAACAAGTTCGTTTATACTAGAATATTCGCGATCGACATTACCAATCCAGAGGACCAATTGGCCATTATAGAGCAAACGCATGCTCGTGCTCACAGAAGCTGTAAGGAGAACCATAAACAAGTATTACGACAATACTAGTTGGAAGCACAACTGGGACGAAAGAGGAATTTTTAGTTCCGAATATTCGTCGTCAGAAATAAAACACATTTGGGTATATGAAAATGCACACAATCAGTGCGTCGAACGAAATACGTAGTGCGTAACGAACTCTGCGATAGGTTTATTTCTATTTCTTACGCCGACGAACGACTAATAAATTGGTGTAGAGTGGCCGTATTTTATTTTAGTTTTTCAAATAATTTAGTAAATAAAGTTATTTTTGTCTTTAAGAATTGTTTTATATTTTATTTATAACTTATAAGTTAAATAAACTCAATTTTTAATTATATAACTTTTGATACGCGCAGGGGGTTAAATTTCTATTTCACAATACAATCACAAGAACAGCGTAACATGTGAGTTTACATGTGAGTTTACATGTTACGCTGTGAGCCGTAAGACAAATCGGTGTGACTTATGATTGTATTGGTGAAAAAATTATGATATAAAATTGTTCAAACTAATTCAACAACCCTTTACTGTAAAATGTTAAAAATTTCACAATATAAACGTATAACATATACATAATTCAACAACCCCACAAATTTTCTATAAGTGATAATAGATGACGCTTTCTGTTTGATTTTAAAAAAGTGACACAAAAAAATCTTTAACTACTAGGTGTTTACACATCTCCCCTGTGATCGGACTCACATGATTTTTTTTTACATAGTTTTTTGTTAATATTTATTCTTTTTCGTTTAGTGCTTCTTTTTTTAAGTATGGTCAGACTATCAGCAGCAACATGTAAACAAAAATGGCATAAAATTAATTTATTAATGAAAATTTATGTAATTTTTTCAGAATTAAAAAATTAAACGCTTCCGTACAAAAATAAAGGTTTTTACCATCGTGAACATGATGTTGACAATTGTAATAACTCATACAAAGTTAAAAATTTTATTTATCCATATTTTTCCAATATTTATTTATGTAAATTACAAACAATTCCGTTTACACCGTTTTAGAAAACCAAGACACTTGAATGCTTCTTTCGACACTTGAAAAACATGCTCCTTCCAACGAACATCACATTGAATTCTCATGCCTAGAACATCAAGAGTCCGATTCCTCAATACCTATACCACCCATATATACAGATGACATTGTTGATTCCATGAATGACAAATGCTGCTGTCATCTGCGAAAGAGTAAATAAAATTAAAAGTTTGACAAAGAAGGTCGTTCAGGAAGATAAGCAAAAGGGAAGGAGAAAGAACGGAACCTTTTGGTACCCCTGAATTAAGCTGAAACTCATTAGATGAGACCCCATTAATAACTGCACGTATTGTTCGGTCTCTGAGAAAACTCGATATAAATCGAGAGAAGTCATTACCGACCCCAAATGCAATAAGCTTTGATATCAATGCACCGTGCCACACACGATCGAATGCCTTGGAAATATCCAGAGTAACCACTTTACTTTCGCCAAAATTGCGAATGGATTGACTCCAGAGCTCAGAAAGTAGATCTAACAGGTCTTCCGTGGAACAATTTCTACGGAAGCCATACTGTCGATCATTAAGAAATGAATTGGCTTCTAAGTAGTTCACAAGATGGAAATTGATCATGCTCTCCATCACCATTGAGAGTGCAGAGCAGATTGCAATTGGACGGTAATTTTCAGGGTTATTAGCCGCACCCTTTTTAGGGATTGGTTGGACATTAGCAACTTTTCAGCAAGAGGGAAAGACTCCCGCACGGTACGAAAGGCTGAAAAGGTTGGCCAATGGACTGGCTAGCGTCGAAGAGCACTGTTTCAGCCCAGTGCTGGTATACCATCCGGTCCCGAAGACTTATTAACGTTGATATCCGAAAGAACCTTTTTAACTGCACGTGCTCGAAAGAATATTTTAGGCATAGTACAAGATACACTTTCAAGTTCGGGCAGAGGTTGATCGATATCCGGCAAAAACGTGTTTTTTGCAAAAAGTTCAACTAATAGGTTAGCTTTATCAACCGGTTCAGTGAATATTTGGTCATTCATGAAAAGAGTTGGGATAGCAGAACTAGCATTGTTCTTTATCCTTTTAACAAATGACTAAAAGCTCTTGCTACCCCGAGGAGCAGAGAGAACTTTAGCACGAAGACGCTAATCGTAAAGAAACTTTTGGCGCCTTAGTGTTTTGACACATTCAGTTCTCGCCTATTTGCGTTGCAGTTCAGTGGCGGAATTTTTATTTTCACGCCAATATCTGAATGCTTTCTCTCTGGATCTGACTGCATCTCTGCAGGTCTGGTTAAACCATAATTTTTGATTTGGTTTAGCCGAAATGTGCTTTGATGGAATGAATAATCGTTGAGCTCAGCTCAACGACCCTTTTCGTAAATAAAAACTAAGCGCTTCATAGCTGGTGCTGTAACACTTTGAAGTATAGGGTACGAAAAGGATGCGGAAATGGTGCAGTGATCCGAATTACCGAGAGGTGCAAATATTTTCACTTCATACTTATCAGGATGTGAAGTGAGAAAAGGGTCGAGAGTATTTTGTCGTTGCCCTTCAATGCACGGAGATTGTTTCTAGATAAAGAAAAGTTTCATTAGTGTAAAGAGCTACAAATAATCTCGGTATAATTTATATAATAAATCTTCCAGCGATAGATAATAAGAATTGTGAAAAATTGTTAATTAAACCAGTAAAAAGACAAAACAAAATTGTGATGATTTGTACTGAAAGTATAATAAAATGTAACAAAGAGATTTACGAGGTAAAAGAAAATTGTAAAGAATATAATGGTTTATGTATTTGTAACGAAGCAAATCTATTAGATATAAGTCAATCAAATTGTATTCCAGCTGTTTTATCTATCAGGAATCTTGATTGCGTTGTTATAAATAATCTACATATAAATTCGGTAGTACCTTTAATTGTTGAACTAAATTAAAGGTACTATCGAAACTTCAAATAATGAGACAAGTGAATTATCTTAAACATAACCTGATTCAGTTCCATAATGATACCATTACGGTAGCCAATAGAACATATATATCAAGGAAAATATCAGATTGGAAGCCGCTTCCGCCCTTACTCCAAGCGATCCAAGTAAATCAAGAAATCGAGGAAATCCTTTCGTTAGAATTAATGAAAGACTTACAAATGGATAATATTGACAAATTGACATCAATGTCAACTAAAAGGGAGGTGATGTTTTCACTTAATTTGCTCACAAATGTGATCAACGAAAGCCATCTGCCGTAACTAAGGGTATCGAGGATCAATCCGCTTCACCTAAACCAAAACTCGAATTTCGTAGCACCAATGACCTTCCTATTCACTAATAATCGGGACGACTCTACTTACGGGGGGAGTTAGGGTGACAACTTTGCATAAACTGAACCTGATATTTAAATTTTCGTATTTTTTTGGTTCGCACGCGCAACGAACATTCTGCAATGTCTACAAAAGCAATTTTAATTCCCATAAAAATGGGAATTTCATAGTATTCAACACGCGCAGCGTAAACTGCTGATTCGCAAGTTGAAACGAAAAAATCATGATTTTTGTTGTATACATAAAGGTTTTTTGAAGCCGAATAAGTTAGTCAATAAGAGACGGTAAACGGAAACAACAGTGAACAATAATTAAAAAATAATTTAAAAGACTAATAATTAACTTTTCTCATGGATACAGTGATGCCAAGTGTGGGGATTTTTCCCTTTTTGTTAGTATTTTTTCAAAAATTTGACATGTAGGGAAAAAGGGAAAGAATTCTGATTTTTATCGAATTGTAGGGATTTTTTGCAGATTTTTTTAAACAACTTAACAACTTTTAAACTTTAAAATTAAAAATATATATCTTTTTTAAGTCTGGTAATCACTCTATAATATGAAGGAAGTAAATATGTGGCTTCTTTAATAACAATTACAAGTAAAAACACTTGTTTGTGTAGTTTACTTGTTTTGTGCATCTTTTTATACATACGTCGCCATCTCTGTAGGTCTCTTCGATTTTAATAAGTAAGTTTGTAAATTAAAAGAACATGATGCTGAAAACACATCAAAGAAATACAGAAAACAAAGGTTATGCTCAAGTTGGCTGAGAGACGAGAAGCTAATGGGATGGCTAGAATAGGTAAAAGATGACGACTTTAAATGCAGATGCAAGGCTTGTGATAAAATATTAAATTGCGATAAATCAGATCTAAGTAAACATGCTAATAAACACTGTCATAAAAAAATCTTTTAAAATCAAGAACCAAAATTCTGTTTGCATTATAAGATCTCATTTGCAAGCCATTTTAATTGTGTCAATTTTAAATGCACATCTAGTCTTATCAAAAAGATTAATTCTACAGAATTCTAAAATTATTTTTTTTTATAATAGCTCTGTTCGTTTACTTTCCCAGTAAAAACCATTAAAAACCTAAATTTCAGAGAGTAAGAAAAATTAGTTCTCAAAAACATAAATATCCAAAAATATTAAACGAACAGCAATTTGTAAGAATTTGCACGTAAATAGAAACACATGAAAGGGAAGAAGTCAAACTCTAAATTAAAAAAAGAAATATACCTTAATTAGAATTTATTTTATTTAACATGTAAAAATATTAGCGGTATTCACTCTTGGTGTTAAATTTACAACCCTGTTATATTTACAACGATTTTATATTACAAAGCGTGAACGTCTTTTCCGTGTATATTAGCGGTATTCACTCTTGGTGTTAAATTTACAACCCTGTTATATTTACAACGATTTTATATTACAAAGCGTGAACGTCTTTTCCGTGTATATTGTATTATGTATTGTAAATTAATGAATCAGCTGATTTTTGTTTTGTTTTCCATCAATCTGAAAATAAAAAATATCAAAAAGCATTTGAAGATTAGAAAAATGCCGAAAATGCTTAATTTACCTATCGGTCGATCTTTATTATTAATTTATTTATTATTTTGATCCATTTTTTATTATTTATTTTAATAGTGACCACAAAATGAACAATAAAATTAAACAATTGTTTTGGCAGCTCAACGATCAGCTGTTTTAGTCTTGTAAATGTTTAGTCTTGTTAATGTACTATACCTTTTACCCTTGTACTTTAACCACAGCGTAGTAAATTTTCATTTCATACATTTTGTTGTTGCGGTGTTGTAAGTAATAGTACTTTTACTATATCTACAACATTTACAAGGGTTACAAGGGTACTTTACTACCAAGAGTGAAAACCCTTATTGTATTGTGTATTGTAAATTAATGAATCAGCTGATTTTTGTTTTGTTTTCCATCAATTTTAAAACTAAAAAATATCAAAAAGCAATTGAAGATTAGAAAAATGCCGAAAATGCTAAATTTACCTATCGGTCCATCTTTATTATTAATTTATTTATTATTTTGATCCATTTTTTTATTATTTATTTTGATAGTGACCACAAAATGAACAACAAAATTAAACAATTGCTTTGGCAGCTCAACGATCAGTCTGTTTTAGTCTTGTAAATGTTTAGTCTTGTTAATATACTATACCTTTTACCCTTGTACTTTAACCACAGTGTAGTAAATTTTCATTTCATACATTTTGTTGTTGCGGTGTTGTAAATAATAGTACTTTTACTATATCTACAACATTTACAAGGGTTACAAGGGTACGTTACTACCAAGAGTGAAAACCCTTATTCATTGAAACTAATATCATTACCTATTGCTTTTGAAAATAAACATTTATTATGAATTTTTTTTTTTTTCAATTATATATTCATCCTTTATTTACATATTTTAACAAATTTGATATTCACATATGAGATCTTATCTTTACATATAGATATTGCAACAAATAATATATAGGATCTAAAGATATTAAATAGTTTTTATTTTATTTTTAATGATTTTTAAAGGAAAATGGGAGGAAAAAAAACCTTTATATGATTTAATAAATTCAAATACTATCTGAAAATATTTATGTGCTTATAGGAGGTTTATTTGAAATAATAGACCTCTATAAGCACAAAATTTTCAATTTGGTGATTTCTTTTTAATTTTACGTTAATTCTCTACATTCTCTTATCAGTGGGTAAGAGGAATTTTCAATTTTGGCAAAGTAATTGTTATTAATCCTTGTTATGAAATCGATAATTTTTTCATAACCTGTTTGTTCATGAAGAAGATTTGTAGGATACCTCCAGGGCTTTTTATATATCATTTTAAGACATTTGTTTTGTATAATTTGTAAGCGTTTTAGGTGGCAGTTGGCAGCGTCACTCCAAATAGGACACGCGTATGTTAATATTGGCCTTATAACACTTTTGAAGAGTAGGTTTTTGTTTTTGTGGTTTAGAAATGACCTTCTATTTAGCAGTGGCCATAATGCTTTAAATGAATTTATAGCTTTTTGGCATGTAGCCATAATATGTTGTTTAAAAGTAAGTTTTTTGTCCAAGACAACTCCGAGATATTTGACATGATTAAGTACATTTACGGTATTATTTCCAATAAGAAGATGACGTCTTGGCAGTCTTTTGGGAGATTTGTTGAATGGAAAAATTATTGCTTGGGTCTTGTTTGGATTAATTTTGATTTTCCACTTGTGAAAATATTTACTGCATTTTACAAGTCCCTTTTCCATTTTCTTCAGGAGTGCACTTGTAAGTTTGTTTGAAGAAATTAACGCAGTATCATCTGCGTAGTAAGCAACTTTCATATATTTCGGGACTTTGAAATCAGATGTATATATCGAGTAAAGCAATGGCGACAAGACTGATCCTTGAGGTAACCCTGTGGTAATGGTTTTTGGAGATGATGTTTCATTATTAATCGCAACTTTAAAGTTTCTGCCGTGAATGAAATCTGAAATAAGTTTACATAAATATTTTGGTATATTTGCATCAAGAAGTTTAAATACTAGGCCATTATGCCAAACGGTGTCAAACGCTTTTTCAATATCTAACAATATTACACCCGTTGAACGTTTATTGTTTTTATTTGTGATTATTTGATTTTTAATTCTGTTTATTTGGTGAGTAGTGCTATGCCCTTTTTTAAATCCAAATTGTTCTTTAGCAACAATAGAATTGGTCGTTACAAATTCACTAAGACGAGAATGTAGAATTTTTTCAAATATTTTACCAAAGTTACTTAATAGACTAATAGGTCTATAGCTATTTGGGTTATTTTTTGGCTTGCTAGGTTTGTTGACAGCTATAACCTTAGCATTTTTGAAATGGTTTGGGAAATAGTTGAGTTTGATGCAGCTGTTAAATATTATAACCAGTAATTTTAGAGCTTTGAGTGGTAGTTTCTTTAAGAGCAGGTTGGGAACATTGTCAAAACCAGGGGATTTTGAGGGTTTTATTGATGAGACAATATTCATTACTTCTTCAAGAGATGTATAAATTGCAGATTCAGAACTGGGGTTTTCCTTCTTAAAATTATTTACTGTTGTATTTATTAGTGTATCTGCCGAGTGGTTATAGTTCGAAGTGAGGTTATTTGCTTGGACAAATGTATTTGCCAGGACTTCAGCCTTGTCCTTATCAGATGTTATTTTTGTATTTCCAACTTTAAAGTGAGCGATTTGATTTTTTCCTTTTCCTCGCAAGTTCCTGCTTATTTTCCAAAATGATTTATCACCTGGTTTTAAATTGGATAATAATTGAGACCATTTCTTATTGCGCTCCGAATTAATACTTTTATCAATCATGTTACTTAGAAACTTAGTACATTGATTATAAAAAGTTTGCTCGGCTATATTTGAAGATCGTTGGCTTTTTCTTTTAAAGCTTCTTCTTAGTTTTATATATTTCACAGTACTTTCTGGTAATGTGTAATTATTTTGTTGAGTTATTTTAGGTGTAGACACATCCCTTGCTTCGAAAACTACATTTATAAATTTTTGGATTTCCTGATCAATTACTGCCTTAGTATTGTATATATCGGAAAATAATGTAATTTTATTGTCTAAAAAATTCATATAAATGTTCCAGTTGGTTGCACTATAATCATAATAATTGAGGTCAACCTGCAAGGCCATTGACCTTTTAAGTGTACATATAATGGGGCGATGGTCTGATGGTATTTCGTAATCCATTGTTTTAACGTCTATATTTAAAGCGGAGTTACTTAAAATAATATCGACTGTGGATGCTTCGCGATTGTGTTGATGGGGGAATAGGGTTGGACTATTAGGATAGTGAATAAAAAAATTGCTTGATTGCTGTAGGTTGTTGAGTGCGATTCCTGCAGTATTATTTGAACGACAATTCCATGAACAATGTTTGGCATTTAGGTCACCAAAAACTATATATTCTTTGGTGGAAGGTGTTAGGTTCAAGATATCAGCACAGAAGTTATGGGTATATCTTGGTGAATATAACGAAGATACAACAATAGGTCTATTATTTATAATAACTTCAATTGAGATGTTTTCGATTGATGAGGTGTTTGATATAAAGAGGTTTTTATGAGCGACAGATTTATGAATTAACAGAGCTACTCCTCCTCCTCTTGCATCTGTTCTGTCACTTCTATATAAATAATAATTTTTAAAGTAGGGTCTATGATTTTCTGAAAAAAATGTTTCATTCAAAGACGCTACTTTAATATTTTCTCGTTCAATTAGTATCTCAAATTGTTTTAATTTAGAAAAGTTTGAAATGCCATTAGCATTCAAGTGAAGCATTTTGAATTCGTTTAAATTATCACATTTATTATGAAAGAAATTGGCAGATACGCAAATTTTTTGGCAGGAACCTGTTTTAAAAGATTAAAATTAATGAAACCTGGTTATGTGAATATTTACTTACTTCTATATTTAATTTCCTCAGAATTATTATTTAAAATGCTTGCACAAAAATAGAATTGTACTATTTTTGCTTTATTTACCACAAAAATCTATCATATGTTTTTCAAACATATGTTTTTTCTTCCTTGCTAATTCTTACTGGCAAAAATATATATTCAGTAAAAACTAGCAAGTTTTCAAAAAATGAACTGTCACTTTACGCCGCTCTCATTTATTCTCTTTTACTGGGTTTTTGAAGTAAACGAACAGGGTCCAGTAAATTTTGTGATAATTTGCACAAATTATTACAAATTATCACGTAAACAAACAGAGCTAATATCTGTTAGTTTATGTTATTCTTATGATATTCTTGACTTACTTTTTATATTATTTTTCTTCATTGAAATTGAAAATCTACAAATTAAAAATAAAATTTTATTTTCTGAAAAATTTTAAAAACTAGTGTGGGGAAAAATTTAGGGAGAAGAAAGTGGGTGTAGCGAAAAAAAGGGATTTTTTTCATAAGCGTAGGGATTTCTGAAAAAATCTCCTGGCAGCACTGCATGGATACTTGATTTTGCAAAAATTAATTTACAAAAATCATGTACATATATAATTGTATAATGTATATAATTGATTTTTTTTTATATATTGCGAATATCTAGTTATACTCCATAATACTATCTGGTCAGGGTATACTGACTTTATGCTGATATATGTAACTATCAAAAATATTTGACCAAGACCCATTTTTTATTATACCGATCGACTCTGAATCACTCTCTGTGTCGATTTAGCGATGTCTGTCCGTCCGTCCGTCCGTCTGTCTGTCCATGTAAACATTGTAATCAAACTACAGGTCGCAAATGTGAACGCTATGAAAATCGGTTCATGTTCCATTTATCAGTAGTAAAAAATATAAACCTTATAGGACAATTCTTAATCATGGCCCCCTCATATGAAGCTAATTCCCGATCTTCACTGAAATCTATAAAAAAAAATTTTCCACACTTTTTTTTCTCAAATTTGGTTTGCATATGTTTTTGCAAAAAATAAGTGACCTTAACAAATATTGTCAGAATCGGTAAATTTTTCGACGTAGTCCCCATATAAATATAGCATCCGATATGAACGTTTTCATATGCGAAGGCAAAAAATTAATTACAATACCACTCAAACTTGGTTTATGTTTATTTTCTATATCTAAATAGTTGGACCACAGAGATAGGGTCTTTAAACGTATAGTCGGTGCAGACCGACTATAATTTTCTTATTTTATATTAATAAAGATTACAAAAAATTATTATAAATTATAGTTATATAATAAATTATTATAACTTTTATGCTAAAATTTAGGATAGAAAATCTAAAATTATTGATATATATTTTAGAGGTATGTAGAGGAATTTAACGACCTTATTCGACGAGTACATTCAATTATTATTTCGCTCTTAGTGGATAGAGGCATTAACATTAATTTTTTTCTTTAATTTTAATAAATAACCAGAATATACATGCTGGGGTTTGTATTTATGTGATTAACATTCGAAATGTTTTTTGCAATATGTTAATTGTTTTCGAAATTGAATTTTTATTAACGAATTTAACCCTTTTTGATATCTACTCATCTAAAATGAAATATTATTCTTCATTATTTTTAGGTCATTATTCTACCTTGTGGTCATGTCTGCATATGTGAAGATTGTTCAGAAAAAATCAAAATGACATGTCCTGTATGTCGTGGTAAAATAAATACAAGAGCTGCTGCTTTTATAGCTTAAATTAGAAAACTTCGGCATATTCATATAAGTTCCTTAATAATTAAAAAATGTATATAAAGTTAACAAATCAATCAAAAATAAAGAAACTACACAGGTAAATATTAGAAAAGTAACTTTAGTATGTACATATATTAAATGCCGTGTTACAACATTATGTCTTTATATTTACGTTGATCCTTTAACATTTCTAAGAAAACTTGATATTTACAATCATGATACTCTTTAGTGGCAAATTGTGGCATGCGCAATTTTCCAGTGCCCCCCATGGCCATAGATGCAGACTCTAAACTGTCGTAGACTTTAGCAGCACAAGCACCCAACATGGCCGAACCGACTAAAACCATTTCCTGTTCAGCGGGTATTAAGGCTGGTAGTTGGCAAATATCAGCATGGCATTGTACATAAAGATTATTCTTAGCTAAACCACCACAAAAGAGCAAAGTGTGGAAGGGAGCACGTTGGTGATCAAGTAAATTATCAACGATATGACGTGTACCATACTGAAAGAAATATCATTTTAAAAGTTGAAGAAATTTATTTTCAAATCCAAAGAACTTACGGCTAAAGCTTGCACAAAAGCTAAATATAAAATGGCCAATGATTCTTCATCCACATTCATATTAAGACCGGAAACCTTTAAAGAAATTTAAACTCTTTTAAAGTCCAACCTTTGACTGTATTGTAGTCTTTAAGTTGCATCAGTTGTAGATCATAATCCTTAAGAACTTTTAGACTATTAGTTAATGAATGACTTGTACAACATATTTAACTGGATTCATTCACCAGTGTTCTTTTGTCTAATATTGTGTTTACATTTGGTTTCATATCTCGTCTTTAAAATCTAGTATCGTTTACACATGCTATAACGAGATTTTGTTTCACACAGCTGATTTATATAAAGAAAAGATTTGGAAAAATAAAAATTTTTAACAAAAATATGTTCTCTGGTATATTCTGCAAACTGGAAGAATGAGCATAAGTATTTAGCTCAAATTTAATTTTATTTAAAAAAAATATTTAAAAAAATGAAAAAAAAAAAATCAGGAGGAAGTTCTTTTAAATTATTTTTGCTTTGTATTCGGTATGCTAACACGCTAAGTGGACATAAACTTAAGGCCTAGTTAGCCACACGTAACCGTAACCAAACGTGCCAGCTGTTTTTTTCTCTTACATGAAAAGCATTTAGAGCAGTTATCGAACTCAACTGTCACGTAACGGGAACCCCCAGTCTGTTGAAAATAGATTTTTGCTACGTTTGTACATGACATTTCTGAACAGCTGATAAAGTTTGGGTAATTTTACACAGCAACATGCTGGTTCGTTTTTTACGTTCTATAATTGCACTAAATGCTAACGTTACATTTACGGTACGGTTACATTTGAACAACGTTTGGCTAACTGGGCCTTAAGATTTATTTTATGTTAAATACGTAACGTTACTTCCTATGCCTGTGAAATTTTGGGGGATGATGCAAATTATTATAAATTATTGATTTTCATTTTCGCGTTCACGGCCTGACTTGTTTGAATGAATTATTCTTGTTACATATTTAATTAAGCTTTACATTTATCTTTAACTTTTAACTACTCTTCTTTAATTTTATTAACTTTTGTTTACATTTAAAAAAAAATTACAGAAATTCCATGTTGATTTCGTGCCAATCTCGGTAATTGTTGGGATTTCAATTTGTATGGGAAATCTCGGAATTTTAATGAGATTTCTATTGAAATCATATTTTTCGAGATATCGAATCAAATGTAAACACACTAAATATAACACTGATAAAATGTACCATATAAATCCAAATGAAAAGCTTTTAAGAATTCACACCACGATTTTTGACGACGTCGTTTTTCTTAATTCTCTTTTGAAGCTGCTACCAAAAACCTATTGCATTCATACGATAATTTTTAGTTTCATGTCTTTTTTTAATCTGCTCTAGTTTATTTTTCGCATTAAGAAAAATATTAAAAATATATGAATTAATCTAAATTCAAATTATCTTTTTTATTTTTGAATTCAATTTATATATTTGTTAAATATTATTTACATTATTTCATTATAAGATTTCTTCTTTTTATATCAAATAATTTATCATAATTTTTCACACTATATACAAAAACCTATTTAATATTTAAATTATTAACAGTAGAATGTTTAGAATATCTAATCAAATAGCAGAATGTATCAATATTTAAAAGTTTTAATTTAAAACATATTCAGTTTAAAGAAATTATGCATATATTAAATAAAAAATAAATAAAAATGGAAGCGATTCTTGATCTCGCTGAAGTGGCCACTTCAAAGTACGAAAAAGAATAAAACGTAACAAGAGAAAAGAAATGAGTGTAAAGAGAAATATGAAAAAAGTTGGGAAAAACAGAAATCATGTCTTTTTGTTTACCCCTCTTGCTTCTCTACAACGTTCGCCTACAAATAAAAAAGACGTCGAAAAACGACGTCGTCAAAAGTCGCCGTGTAAACACAGCCTTACATGTCTTTAAAACTCAGTTAATTCTTTGACTAAAACAATGCTATACCCCTAACTATAGTTTACAAATCTCTGCCAAATCTTAATTATTGATTTACAATTCAAGATAAGAACCATTTAAGAGAATATTCAGTTTTGAAATAATCTCTTGTTCAGCAATCTTAAGCTATATTCAACTACAGTTCGTCGTTCCACTGTACAAAGTTATGTAGTATCTTAGTTTGTTACATAATCCAAAAGTGTTCCAGTCGCTGTTTCTTATACATTCCACAGTCTAAAGAAGATGAAGTTTCCGCACAGCTATATCCAATAAAATTCAATCAACAATTTGCAACTTGAAATAATCGAATTTCCTTTAACAATGCACAGCAATCCATAGTTAATCCAAACTCAGGTTCGAATAAGACTTCTAAATCCATACTTAAAGCCAATCGCAAAACTTGGATCTGAACAAAAATAAAACTCACCATTCCTCTTAAATTGACATCTGCAATTGGAGAACGATTGCCATGGAAATCTGGCCAGACATGTAAATCTTTGGTTAAATAACATGGATCATCAAAACCTCGTTCTTTAGCTATATTTTTAACCAATCTATTTAAGTAAGTATATATATGGCTGAAAGAAAAACTGTATTTAATTTGTATAAACTTTCTTCATCTTCTGCAGAACAAACTTACTCATTATCTGTAAGTTTCATTTTAATGTGCATATACTGAGGATGAGATTTAATGACATGGTCCAGTAATAAGCCCGTGGCACTTTGACCTCCCTCATTTAAGTAATATCCCGGGATAATGGCGCTATGATATGGACCCCAAATACCTAAAGCCTCACATGGTTCTTTTGTTAAACTCATATGACAAGTTGATGTACCGCATATCAAAGCCAATTTCCCTTGTAATTCACAATTGTATTCGGTAGAGCGACATCCAAACATTCCCAATGCGCCGGCATGAGCATCAATCAATGAGGTACCAACAACGGTGCCCGGTAATAAGTTCATTTCATTAGCGGCCTCTTCGCTCAATCCTTTTCCCACTGGTGTACCAGGTTCCTTAATATGTTTTCCAATAATTTCCGCCTCATTTTTGAGTAAATCTTCTAATCCAATTTCTCTGAAAAAGCCTTTATTCCACTCCATATTTACAGCATCATAATTCCATTTGCACGCAACAGAACACAATGATCTTGTTTCACATCCTGTGCTACGCCATGTTAGAAAGTCGGGTAAATCAAATGCTCGCCATATTTTACTCCATGTTGAGAGAAAACAATTGTTTTTTAACCACATTAATTTGGGTAGTTCCATTTCGACCGACACCTGGCCACCAACATATTTTAAAAGATCATGTTTTGTGGCATTAATTATATCAGCTTCCTTGTGAGCTCTATGATCCATCCATAAGATTATATTTTGTTCTGGCTGGCGACCATTGCTTATTGATAATGGCTCACCATTTTCACCTAAAATAACTAAGGAACAGGTGGCATCAAATGAAATGGCCACAATTTCCTCTTTGTCAACATCAGTGGTAACATTCTGTAATTATATTTATAATTTTTGCAAAATTTTATTTTTAAAATTTACTCTCAACTTTATATTTACAACATTATTTATTTACATAATTGTAAATTTGAACTGTTGAACTTTCTTCTATTGAAATATTAAGCGAAAATTTGAACAATATTAAACTCAAAGATTAAGGCATAATTTTATCTTTATTCCGATTGAAGCACAAAATAACGGAAGAGTTCAAATTTGAACTATACAAATTTCTACAACTGAGCCCAAGTTTGAGTTTAACAAATATTAACGAATGTGCCAAAATTTTAACAAGTCTTGATTCACAGTATACACGTAGTTTCAACTAAGACAACATCGACAACCGAATCTTAATCGTACCGAAATGAAAAAGGGATCTTTTGGAACTTTAGACACAATTTAATTCGAATTAATTGATGATTTCATTGGCAAAAATGAATGCAAATGAAATTAAATAATTTTCACAGAGGTCATAAGTGCCATAAATTTTATTGTTTTGTTTCATTATATAAAAAATTCGCATGCATAATTTACATGTACAATTAAGCCTAGATTTTTACTACTCCATTTTTAATTGTATAACAGAAAATTATGAAATGTATATCAGAAAGTATAAAATGTATTTCAGAAATTAACAATTATAAACTTTGAATGTATTTTCTCGAAATCATGTCTTCCAAATCGGGAATACAGTTTTGGCTGTAGAGCAGTCTGCCCGAGTTTCTTATATAGTAGATGATAAAAAATTAAGTTTTTCCTTCTTTCTCCCATGAAGAGACCTCCATTGTTAGTTTATTTTTTAGTGCATAACAACTTCTCGGTATTGTAGGCTAAATTGCTTTTTGATTCTGAAGAGCAATTGATCAATACATTTGATACTTTCAGAAATAAATTTGATATTTTTTGAAATAGATTTAATAATTTCTGAACTACATTTTATACTTTCTGATAAATTCTTAAAATTAATTGATGTTTTCTGAAATACAATTGATAATTTCTGAAATACAATTGGAAATAGTGTAGAGCTACACGCTTGCTAGAAAAGGTAATCCGTACACTTGAAGATGAAAATTTTAAATACAAAAAAAAAATTTTTTTGAATTACGAATTTTTTACCATTGACAAATTGGAAATTTTACTTGTTTTTTGGAACGGAACGTTTCTACTTCAATGTTTGTATAAAGTTAATTTGTCTTAATCATATTTCTTTTGGAAACTATATTTTGAGATGAGTCCCAAAATCAAATAAATCAGTGCTGACGAGAGAAATAAGGATAAATATTTAAATATGCAGAAGCCACTCCTCATAGAGTTTATTGAGTCTAGAATGAATAAAATTGGATACAAAAATATTATAAAACAAAATTTAAAACAGCCCACTACAATTAGGTCTTGGATGCCCTACAATACTAAAAATCAATTAAAACCACCACCCCAATTACCCGATCTTAATCCGTAGACCATTTGTGTGATTTACTAGAGCGCAAAATCTGTCAACATAACTAACCTCAAAGGAAATGTTAAAAAGTGACATTTTGTATGAGTGGGGTAAAATAAGTAAAGAGGATACTTTAAAGTTGGTTAGTTCAATGTCAGATCGGTCCACAGAGATCTTAAAGCGCAAATGATATCCTACAAATTACGATCTTAAGCAATATTAAATGTAAAATTAGTTTTGTGGTATTAATATTTAAAATGTACGAATACTTTTTATTATTATTCTGCATTTTTTAAATGCAATAAAAACCTTAAATAAATTGAAAACAAAACTTAACAATTGTTTCCTTATTTTTTTCGTAGTATGACAGTTCTAATTTTAGGTGTACGGATTCTTTTTCTAGCAAGTGTATATGTAATTGTATTCATAAATCATCTGTCTAAAAATTAAAAACTTTTAGTCACAGTGCCCAAATGAAACCACCATCCTATATCATCTTAAATCAGTCATAAATATTTTTGAGATCAAACTATTTATTTGACCTAGACCCAATATATTATGATCATCTAGAAAACAAATTCAAACCAATCACACCCAGTATGGTTAAAGTTAGACCATTCTTTGATATAAAAGCCTTTCCTAAAATTCATACCGTTGGTTATTGTAGTATCATCTAGATATTACTTTTACTTCCTTACTTGTTTCTAGATAATAATTTGTCCTATCCCCACTTCTATAGGTCAAATACTGTTATCAATTTAAAACTGCAATAATCCAGGCAAAAATTAAATAAATTCCTATCCCTCTATCACTTACACTTCCTCTCCACCTTCATAAATCACTCACACCTTCTCTTTTCAAAATCTTTCTCCCACTCTCACACATGCATGTGTTAAAATCACTGCTACTGAAGTGCATTACCTTAACACAACGACAAACAGCATTCCAAACATCTTCAGATGATTGTTCAAAATGATCGTGTTCAGGATTCCAAATACGTATATTTTGAACAGCCTGTTTAACAACTTTACCATCCGACGTAACTAGAGCAGCACGAGCCGATGAAGTGCCAACATCTACACCGACAAAATATATTTTCGGCATTGTTTTCTTATATTAATTACTTAATAAAAACACGAAATTTAACTTAACCAGACCAACAACACAACAAATGATGTCTTATCACCTTCACTTACAATTGAAATTTAAATTGTGTACTATGAGCACACATTAAAGTGCCTCCTAAGTGTGTAGAAAAAAATATAAATAAGAAAAATGAAAAAATCTACAATTATCTTATCACTTCGTACAATAATTTTAGTACAACTTTTTTGATTTCATTAGTACACTAACACAATATTTGATTTTCGCTTTTAAAACAAAAAGAAAAGAAAAATATAATTCAATTAATTTCTAATTTTATTTTTCACTTTGAATTTGTATCTCATCTAATAAAGCTTTTATAGTAAATCGTAAATAACGTGGTCGCATTTTATTTTCAACTGATCTCAACTTCATTCATCTACACTGTAAACTGTATCCACACATACATGCATGTGATTTGTTTAAATTCTTATCAGACTTTCAAAAGAATATATTCTTTAACTGAAATTTCTGATAAACTGTTGACACTTTGTCTCATTATTTTCAAATACTCTTAAAGAGAAATATGTTAGAATTTACTTTTCAGAATTATTCAGGATGTCAAATTATTTTTATTTGTTCTTATTTATATTCTTCACATAACTGTTAAAGAGCTATAAAAAGAGTTTTTAATAGCGTTTGTTTCGAAAATTGGGTCTTGGTCAGGTGTAAAAGTTAGAAGCGAAAAGTTTCATACAAAACTTTAAATTGCAAAAGAAATGTAGTAAAGATGTTAAAAATACAAATTTAAATATTTCCACTTTTTTTCAACAAGAACTTATACAATAATAATAATAATTTTTGTATATCGTTAAATCCATAAAAACAGACATTTTCTTATTATATATTTAAATCAGAAGTCAGAAGATGACAAGAAAAAATTTTCTAAAAATAACATTCAATTCTCAACTTACAAAGGAGGTTTCCACATGTGAAGTTATCAAATGTTAGGTGGGTAGAAAATTAATTCATTTTTCGTTATATTCAATTATTTCATATTTATTCCTTAGTAAGATAGTTTCATTTGATATCAAATTAACAGGCTTTCGAAGAACTAAGTATTTAATGGTGCATGATACTTGCTCTTAAAAAATATCAAAATATCTGGTGTTTTCGGTCCTTGATTTAAATGATTTTCTAACCTATTTCGCATTATGTTTATAATAAATATCACTCCCGAGAATTCCATATAATTTTGCAATTGTTTTGTCATTATCTTTGCACCAATATATTTATTTGGGACTTTTTTCGTTGATTAAAATTAAAATTTGTTTATCTAATATGAATAAGCAGATAAAACTAAGGCATATTAAATACTGAAAAATAATTCAAGTGAAATTAAATTATTAATCAAGGTTTCGGCATTAATAACGGTATTTGAATTTTTTGTAAGGGTATTTGTATCGGTATTCGTATTTCATATGAAAGGGTTTTAAACAGTAAAGTTATTGAAAGGGCATCAGTTAGCACCCATTTTATTTGATAATAAGTTTGGAATTGCCTACAGAAATTTTAGTAAAAGTGAAAGTGTGTACCTCTAACATTCCTTTTTTATTGGAATGCTTCTATTATTTACAATATTTTATTTAGACAATCTTTTTGTTAAAATATACATAAAATAAACAAAATCTGTGTTACAAGAAATCAAACATGATAGTAAAAATCGGTAACCCAAATGATCCAATCAAACTGAGTAAGGAAATTTATGGGCATAGAAAATATAAATAACGTAAATTTGAGTATGGCAAAGATTATATACAGTTGGGTCCGAAGTAGTCCGATTATAACTTTACTTAGTGAGGTCACCATATAGGTGATATGTTACAGATATATTTATACATACATATCGAACCTGTACCTCTAAAGTGAATCAACACAAAATTTTTCAATTTTCACTTTTTGGAAGAAAACGATACACAGTTGTCATATCTATCCACTGTAAAAATCTTACATCGATTTTTCTAGTCTTTCGCAAAATAAAATACAGTTGTAATCCTCTTTGTGTTATAAGAGTAGCTTCTTTAGAATCCACTAAAAAGACATATTTTGAGTTCCACCCAAAAAACTTATTATTTTTGATGATCACTGAAATAATCACAAAAACAACTACTGTTGTATACTTATTATTTGCAATTCTTTACAATGAAACAACTGTTTTTAAATTTTATAGTAATGATTTAAAAAAACCATTTTTTGTCTCTACTGCAAATTTGTAAATTTTGAGTTGACTTACTTTAGAGGTACAGGTGCGATATATATTATACATACATATATACACCAGATATAAGTGAAATATATGTTTAAGCTGATTTAAATGAAAATCAAATTTGATCAAGGTATGGTACAATGGATCTTAGGGCAATTTAAGTCGATATAATAGGTGTCACCTGAAAGGGGGCTTATTTAGTCTTAACATGTACTAATTTCAATAAAGATCTTCCTGAGTCGAGCAAAACTTATTAATCAAATTTCATTCAAAAATCTTTCCACACAGGAAGATATTTGAGTGAAATTTGGTAGTTATAATCATGAGCTCTAACTCATTTTACCCTGGCTACACAGTGATGTAGGACAAGGATGGCCACCCTGATTCGGCAATTAGTATATTATTGAATTCATTTAAAGAAGTTTAAACAAAACAAACCACTTAATTGATCGAACGAAGTTTAAAAAATTAGAAAGACATTAATTTTAATGCCAAGCTTTTGTAATCATGCCCTCAACAAATTTTTCAAATTGCGAAGTAAAATTTGATAGACAGTCTTAAAGTATCTGCTGCATGTAGATCTGTAAGACGGGGTGCAATATTGCAATTCATCAGATTGGCGTAGTAGTCATAATGCTCTTTAAACTGAAACCTAACATAATTTGTATCAAAAAATATGATGTAAATTAAAAGCTACGCTTTTAACATACAAGTTTCATAGTCGTACGTTTCAATAAATTTGAAAACATAATTTTTTTATGTAACGTTATACTTGACACTCCTCATTTGCTAACAATTTGCCCAATATCGAGGATAGAACAATCACTTGAGGAGATACTCGATTATACAACTACCAAAAACATCACAAGAATCAAAAGGAGTCTGCTACAACACAACATTCAGAATGTCTAAGTTAAAATTTCATAACAATTTTATTTTCTTTTATAAATTTTAAAAAAATATTCTTTTTAACTTGCCATTTTAATTTTAGTAATTATGATTAATTTTCGATTCATATATTGAATATTAAAATGTAAATATATATAAATAAGTTTTCATTTTTTCTTTTGTAATATGGTCTTATTACCGGCGCCCTTTTCCCTATATTTTATGGATTAATTTTGTAAATATTTTTTTTATTTTTAGGTAATATTTTTATGATAAAGAATATACAAATTACTTTCTATTTTTTATACAGTATACCACTATGTGGTTATTGTATAATGACTTTGTGCTGATGTTTGTTACTACCAAAAATATTTGACTTAAAAATACCAAACATATATGACTTTCTGAGTCGATTTAGCGATGTCCGTCCGTCCGTCTGTCTGTCTGTGTGTCCATGTAAACTTTGTAATTAAACTACAGGTCGCAAATATGAATATACTAGCTGACCGGCAAACGTTGTTTTGCCATATAAATTATTTCTAGTGAATATTTTTGTTTTTAATTAAAAAATAACGAATGTATTGTAAGTGTATGGGATTGCGATCTATGACAGAAAGAGGAAAGGAGCGCTGTAGACCATGATCGCCGATGAAAACAGAAAACATCAACCATTTATTTTCTCAATTGACGTGCAGAAAGTTTCAAGACTCTGGCCATCATAGTACTCTAGATATATTCACCATGTATGGGAGGTGCCACGCCCACTGGTTTTCTCCCGCCCATTTTTCACATAACTTCCCACACTCATCACTCGTGAACTCACACCTAGTTTCAAGACTGTTTGGTTTATAGTAGTCCAGATATTTTATTATATTTTATAACAAAGTTTCGGACTCTTTCTATCATAGAGCTCCAGAAATATAATGTTAAAATTTTTTTATATATGGGATGTACCACGCCCACTTCATATATTTAAAAAAAATATGGCCTATTATGCTTTCCCGATACAAACTTATGCCTGGTTTTCATTATGTCATTTTCAATGGCAATTGTTGTCAATTATTATCAGTTGTATGAAAACGGGTTTTAATGTCTTATCATTTACAACCCCTGGCAACATTTGACATCTGAAATTAAATTGCCAGCATGTTGGCAATTTGTTTGTGTTTGACAGCCGGATTTTTTGTTCGTTTGTAAGATGTAATGAATACGTAATGAATAGAAAATTACGAGATGTCAGTTGAGGCAATTGTGCAATGCAATGCATTACACACTGTGAAAATTTCAAGAAGATCTGTCCTATGGTTTATGCACATATTAATGTCAAACACACAAACAAACAAATTTTAATTTTTATATATACAGATTTTGATGAGATTTAGTATATAAGCTTCTATCGGCCATAGGATGAACGCTTTTGGAATTTTGTGAAAATCGGTTAATGTTCATACCTAGTCCCCATACAAATGACCCCTATGAGATTGAAATAAATTATCATAATATCCAAATTATCATATAGATCTCGGTGAAATTGGGTTTGTGTATATTTTTACATCCATTTATCAGTAGTCAAAAAATAAACCCCATAGGAGAATTCTTAGTCATAGCCCCCATATGAAGCTGATTCCCGATCTTCACTTAAATCTATTAAAAACAAAAATATTGCACAGATTTTTCTCAAAATTGGTTGTTGTTTTTGACCATTTTTCTACCTATTCCCCATATAAATATAGCATCCGATATAAACTTTTTCGTATCCGAAAGCAAAAAAGTGAATAACAATGCCACTCAAATTTGATTTATGCTTATTTTCTATATCTAATTAGTTGAACCTAAGAGATTGGGTCTCTAAACGCATGGTATAGGGTATCGTATAGTTGGTCTAAACCGACTAAAATTCTCTTGTTTTTTATTATTATTATTTATTTATTTATTTTTTTGCAACCCAAATGATCAGGGGATTTGCTCTGTATCTTAATCTGAACATTAATCGTACAGAATTTTCATAACGCAAATAATGCAGTTAAATATACCTATTGCATTGTATTAGCTCTGTTCGTTTACTTTACCCTGTTCGTTTACTTTAATGAGATCTAACTTTTCTTACTCTACGAAATTTCGGTTTTTACTGGTTTTTACCTGTCATGATTTGACTCAAGAAGTTAAAAATGAAAACACAAATAAACTACTCCATTTAAACTAGAAAAATCTAACAAAAGTTTATTAATAAAAATATAAACACTTCTGTTGAATGTTTGTAAGACGCTACTTTTTATTTTAGAATTCAAACCTTAACTAATATATACAAAAATCTTAAAACTAAACTAGAACGGGAACTGGAAACACACACTGACGGATATAATACACTGATAAACGATATATTATCTCTGTTCGTTTACTTTCCCAGTAAAAAACGAAGTTTCCAAAATAATAAACGAACAGTAATTTTTAAAAATTTGCAAGTTCATAGAAACTGCTGATTATAAATACATTTGAAAGTGAAGAAGTCAAACTCTAAAAAGAAAGAAATATACCTTAATTAGAAGAATTTATTTTATCTAACATGTAAAAATATTCATTGAAACTAATATCATTACGCAGATACATTGGCAGATACACATATTTTTTGGCAGGAACCGGTTTTAAAAGATTAAAATTAATGAAACCTGGTTATGTGAATATTTACTTCTATCGTTAATTTCCTCAGAATTATTTAAAGTTTTTGCTCAAAAATAGAATTGTAGTATTTTTGCTTTATTTACCACAATACTCAATCATATGTTTTTCAAACATATGTTTTTTCTTGCTTGCTAATTCTTACTGGCAAAAATATATGTATCTAGTAAAAACTAGCAAGTTTTCAAAAACTGAACTGTCACTTTACGCTCTCATTTGTTCTCTTTTACTGGGTTTTTGAAGTAAACGAACAGGATCCAGTAAATTTTGTGATAATTTGTACAAATTATTAAAAATTATCACGTAAACGGACAGAGCTATGATCAGTGTGTCTGGCATGTGTTCGCCAGATGTCTTTACTTAGTTATATTTAATTTAGGGATTTTTACAAAAATAACATTATATAAACAAGGATAAAGGATACATTAAATCAGAATCATTTATGATAGCAATGAACTGTACTTTTTTTCTGCCGTAACTAAATTCTATTTAATATTTAAAGTGTTCATTTTTTAACAATTACTTATTTCAGCTAACGGTATAACCATTAAATAACAAATCCAATTTAAACTTGTTTCATAATTATAAGGCCAAATACATTTTTTATTATTTTTTTTATTTTTTAACAAAATAAACCAATTCTTATATTTTATAAAATTATCCAACAAATTCTCCTTATTATCTACCAGGTCTGATATCCTTTTTTCCATACTTAAAATTAAATTTTGTATAAATTGTGATTCAATTTCGTCCACTCCAGTCTTATGGCTCGAATAAGCTCAGGAACCGTGTTAAATTGTTTATTATCTGCATAAGGATGCCCCAAAGATTTTCGATAGGGTTTATGTCTGGTGAGTACGCTGGCCAATTCAAAACTTCTATTTCCTTGATGAAAACGAAGCTTTTGTTTCGCGGCTGACGTGGATTCTCGCGTCTAAAATATCCATTAGTTGCTGTCCTATCCAATCAAAAATGGCACCAAAGCATTCTCCAGGACTTGGATATAATCCAAACTTTTCATTCACGATGATACAAATTGGATTTCCATACATCCTTTACCTTTACTATAAAAAACAGCCGAAGTCATGAGATTTTCCCCTTCAAAGTTTCTCTTGGAAAATGTTAATGGCTTTTTTCGGATATCGTGAAACCTCGACCATCTAAATTCTCCTTATTTTCATCTGAGAAAACGACTGCAAAAAAAATATGAATTATGTGGTGATTTAAATGATGAGATTTTTGGTTTATCCCATTGCAATTTATACCGGCATTATTGATTGCTAATTCCAACCTGGGTTTTTTATGACGACCGTCAGTTTTTTTTTTTCTTAAATGGATGATTTCACTGCGTTTCAATGTCCACCAAACGGTCGAAAGGCAGCCTTTATTGTCCACAAAGCTTTTTAATTGCTTCGAAGAAACGGACGAATTTGAAGCTTCACGCACAACTTTTCGTTCTTCTCTGTCATTAAGCTATCTTTTTCGGCCATATTTTTTATTGGTGCCATATGTATTTTGTGAATACAAAAAAAAAAAAAACTGCGGTTCGAAAACTGAACGTTTCATTAAAAGTGATAGAATTGCACCTTTTTCAACCGTACGATCAGTGCAATACAAACGAAATTTTCCAACAAATCTTATAATAATGAAACAAGTTTAAATTGCATTTGTTAGAATTGTAATACCGTTAGCTGAAGTAAGTTTTTCTGAAATCTGAGATTATAAATGAGAGGGGAGAGAAGAATGGCATGGGTTACATGCTTTCATGTACTCGGAAATTCTCTTGTGTTTTTTAATTCGGTAACATTGTTTTTTTATTGCTAGACGTACATACATTATTCTCCCTATAGAGAGTTTTAGCTTTTGTCAATTTATATTCAAAACATCTGAAAAATACGATCGATCTTATTATTTATTAGATGCACCTTATTTACGTACTTATGTATATATAAACAAAAAAACGCCCAAATTGAGCAGAAATAGTAGTCTCGTTTATTATTATAACTAGCAAAGATAGTAGCATCTATTTTGTGCTCATGTAAGTTACTGACAAAAATGTATGACCTAAGCCAGATCGACTTATTAATGGAAACCAGCTTTGATTTTCCTAAAAAAAATTAAAAATGAATTTATTCATTATAGCTCTGTTCTCAAATACGAGTGGTATAAATGTCTACTCAATGAGTTTGTTTTACAAAAGGTACTACGTACATACGTACGACGTAGAACTTATTCTGTAGCCCGTTTCTATAACTTTCGTTACGCATTATAACGAACGATATAACGAATTTAGTGGTGTAACGAACGGCGGTGTTTCTATAAGTGTGGTGGAATTCATTTTCGTTATAATTTTCGTTAAAGTTTTCGTTATTATATGTTCAACAGAAAGTGTAGTGATATTTTGCGCAAAAACAAACATGAGTGAGGTAAGGTTTAAAAATTATACTATTGTGTGCAAATTATAATTATTAAAACATATTATTTACAGAAGAAAGTACGTACTGGTAAAATTTCCAAAGGCCAAAAGCAAAAGCTTTTGGAAATTTTACGTGGCCACAGAAATGTGGCTATGGGGCAGTTTGGTGGACCAAATAGCGGCAAATCGGCACAGGCTATTTGGGAAACAGTGGCGGCAGAGCTTAATGCATGCGGACCAGCATGTAAGACGAGTGACCAGTGGAAAAAGGTTCGTCCATTTTTTTATTTATTTATATGAAGTTGTATTCAGCAAATGAAAAAGAGTATATTTATATTATATATGTTATATATAGTGTGTATAATATACACATACACTGTATATGTTTGAATTCATCATAACCGTTATATATCTATTTTTACAGTGTTGGGCAGACTGGAAATCTATTGTCAAGAAGCAGCAAGCTGCGGTTAATAGATTCAACCAAGCCACTGGGAATCGTCCTGCCATCGAAGGTCCGCCGCCGCTAGAAGGGATGGACAAGGAGGTCCTGGAGTTCTTCCCAGCTGCTCTTGTTGGTGGCGATGGTGGAACCATAGAGTCGGGATTCCAGGAGGTAATTTATGTTTTTATTTAAAAAGTTAAGTTATTTTTAATTACAATTTTTGAAATTTAGGAGAATAATTTTGATATGGAAGTGCAGGAAACACTGGAGGAACTTTTGGCGACGCCTGGTAAAGAAGTAACTGAAGTGGCAAACACAACAAAAGCAGCACGGACCGCCACTTCCTCTTTCTCAAGTGCTTTTGAGGAAGTGAAGGAGCTGATGAAGAAGCAGGAGGAGAAGAGGTGTAGTGAAATGGCAGAGCTCATGAATGTACTCAAAACGATGACTTCCTCTCTGCAATCAATTGATGCGTCACTTAAAACTTTGGCTGAAAAGAAGCAAATCTAAGTTCTATTAATATGTACATATATTAATTTTCTTTTAATTATTTGTACATATGTTGAATTGTGTTTAATTTTTTGTTTTTTTATACCTATTTTTATTTTAAATGAATTAATGAATTGTTTTGTTTGCTATAAATTTGTTGTTTTATTTTTCTTGTTTAATTGAAATAGTTCCTTACAATAGATTCGCGAACTCTTCGTCCTTGATTTAAGACATTGGGAATATCTTCGTCGATAGTTTCCTCATGCATGATTGAAATATCGGACCCATTTACGTCTGGAATGGTTTGCTTATGAATTAGTCTGAAATTGTGCAACGTCAAGCAGGCATTGATTATAACGCCAGAATATAATGGGGAAACTAAAATCCCGCGCTCATGCGACAAGCACGTAAAGACTTTTTTTAAAACTCCATTAAGCCTTTCTACGCAGTTGCGAGCTTGGATATGGACCTTGTTATATTTTTCTTGCCCCACAGATTCCGGATTTCGAAATGGTGTCATGAGCCATGGCTGAAGTGGATAACCAGAGTCTCCTATGAGCCAATTGGAGTTTGCATTAGCATTATATTGTGATTCCAAATACTCCTTGCATTTGGAATTTTCCCATATGTAGGCGTCATGGGTACTTCCACCGAACCGTGCATTGGCAGACAATATATTAAGGTCGTAATCGCTTATCAACTGTACATTTTTAGAAAAATACCCTTTTCTATTAATGTAACAGCACTCAACATCCATTGAGGGTTTTTTTATTTTCACGTGCGTACAATCGATGGCCCCAATGGATCCGGGAAACCCAGTGCAAGAAAAAAATCTACAATTATGCATACAATATAGTATAGAAAGTGAAATTATATTATCGTATATTACCTCTGTTTAATTCTATTCGACTCTGCCACCGTTTTGGGAAAGCGTATATATTTGCACATAAGCTTATTTTGTATGATGTAGGAAACTTCATGGATGGAGCGATGCACCATTGTCTTGCTCATCGAACAAACGAAATCCTGCCCAATATCCCTTAAGTAGGATCCTGTCGCATAATAATGCAATGCTGCTGCCATCCTCAATGGTTTTGGAATAAAAGTTATTCTTACGCCGTCTTTCATGTAAGGGCGTATTTCATGCAACAACGCTATTGCTGCATCTTTTTTAAATCTAAAAAGCTCTTCAAATCGCGCTTCCGGGAGGTGAAAAGGGTCGGTTGAATCCCTTAGGTAGCGTCTATGTACACGCAGCATATTTCGCTGGTCAACTAATATTGCTAGTACGGCAGCTTCAAGCATAGTCACAAGCTTCAAAAAAATTAAATAAGTAAACAATTCATATTTTCACACTTGCTTTATTTATCTATACTTACTTTTTTAAATGAATAATTCAGCAAATCAATACAATGCAATATGTTCAAGTAAAATGTACAAGTAGAATTGAAGTAAACAAAACAACTCAGCTGTTATACATAACGAACAGTGTTTTGTTTCCACTGTTTCATACACTTCATAATAACTCGCCACGCTCGTAACGAAAGGTAAGTTTTCTGAGTTGTAGAAACACTTCGAAGCAAAATTTCGTTATGACCCATTCGTTATGAAAAAAATAAAAATCATTCGTTATCATAACGAAAAGTTATAGAAACGGGCTACTGATCTTATTTGAGTCGCATATAATTTCTTTAACGCTTAACAGCGCAGAATGAATTATGATGATTCGTATAAAAAGTATTCTCTTTTTAACGTTTTCTCTTTAAAAGCTAGAACCTCCACAGTTGTCGAACCGGATTGTTATTATTTTCTCGGTAAATCGCGCAACATTGTATGTGCGGATAAAATAAAGATGAAATATTTATTTTAAAATTTCTCAGTTTAGTGGACGTTAAGCTTAAGGAGTGTTTCGTTTCAAATTCGTAAAGTTCAAATTAAATTAAAATTACTATAGCGAAATATGTATTCAGAAACCTCCTAAAATTATGTTTAGTTTACATTGTTTTGAGTGATTTTGTTTTATCAAAGATCAATAAATTCGAACGATGATGCGAGGAATAACAACAAAGAAAACAAGTAAGAAAATTATAGTCGGTCTAGACCGACTATACGATACCCTATACCATGCGCTTAGAGACCCTATCTCTCAGGATATAGAAAATAAGCATAAACCAAATTTGAGTGGGATTTTTATCAATTTTTTCGGCTGCAGATATGAAAAAGTTCATATCGGATGTTATATCTATATGGGGACTAGGCCCAAAAATGGACCGATCCTGACCATGTTTGGTAATGTCTCTTGTATTTTGCAAATATATAAACAAGCAAAATTTGAGAAGAATCAGTGCAATATTTTTGTTTTTTTGTTAGATTTAGGTGAAGATCGGGAAGCAGCTCTATATGGGGCCTATGACTAAGAGCTGTCCAATAGGGATCATTTTTGGACTACTGATTAATGGATGTAATATATACATACAAACCCAATTTGACTTAGATTTGTATGATAATTCGGATCTTATGGCAATATATGTTGATTTTATAGGGGTCATTTGTATGGGGGCTAGGTCTGAACATGGACCGATTCTCACCAGTTTCAATAGCGTTCATCCCATGACTGGTAAAAGCTTATATACCAAATTTCATCAAAATATATTCATATTTGCGACCTGCAGTTTGATTACAAGCTTTACATGACACACAGACGGACGGACGGACGGACGGACGGACGGACATCGTTAAATCGAATCAGATAGTGATTCTGATTCGATCGGTATAATTAAAGATGGGTGTAGGTCAAATATTTTTGGTTGTTACAAACAGCAGCACAAAGTCATTATACCCAAACCACATAGTGGTATAGGGTATAATGAAGCGCGAGGTAAGAATTTAGAAAAGAAAAATTTTAAAGTTATTACCAATAGCAAGGGAAAAATCCCGAATGAAATCATACGTGCCAAAAGTCTTCGAAAAGCAAACAAGTAAGAAAATTATAGTCTAGCCCGACTATACGATACCCTATACCATGGTTTAGAGTCCCTGTCTCTTCGGACCAACTAATTGGCTATAGAAAATAATCATAAACCAAATTTGAGTGGCATTATTATTAAATATTTTTGGCTGCAGATATAAAAAAGTTCATATCGGGTGCTACATTCATATGGGGACTAGGTCGAAAAATGGACAAATCCTGGGCATATTTGGTAAAGTCACTTACATATATTTTGAAAAAATATATACAAACCAAATTTGAGAAAAATCTGTGCAATATTTTTGCTTTTTGATAGATTTTAGTGAAGATCGGGAAGAAGCTTTATATGGGGCCTATGACTAAGTATTGTCCTATAGGGATTATTTTTGGACTACTGATTAAGGGATATAATAAACACATACAAACCCAATTTGACTGAGATCTATATGATAATTTGGATCTTATGGCAATTTATGTCGATTTCATAGGGGTCACTTGTATGTGGACTAGGTCTGAACATAAGTCGAATTTCACCAATTTCAATAGCGTTCATCCTAGGGCCGATAAAAGCCAAATTTCATCAAAATATATTCATATTTGCGACCTGTAGTTTGATTACAAGGTTTACATGGAAACACAGACGGACGGACGGACGGACATCGCTAAATCGACTCAGAAAGTGATTCTGAGTCGATCGGTAAAATAAAAGACATAGTGATAGGGTACAAGAAGTCATAAAAACTAGTTCAAGAAAGTTTAACGAACTTTTGGGAAAGAGAAACTGGCGCAAAGCAGTCTTCAGCACGTTGTTCCTGAATGTTATACGTTGAAAATTTTGGCGTAAAGTGATATTCATTTATACCAATAGGAACTATTAATGTACTATTGTTCAGAAAAGTGTGCTCCGAAGAGAATAATTCCTTTTACGCAAAATTACGATAAATCCACTCTATTTTGGCATGATCTTGCTTCAGCTCATTACGCTGCCATAACTTTATCTTGCTCTGGGAAAATTAAATTGAATTTGTTATAAAAGACACCAAGCCACCAGATATTGGGATATTGGGCTCTAACAAAAACATTCTGAAAAATCTGAGAGCGGCATATACACGAAAATATAATTGATATTTTTTTGTTTAAATTTAATTTTTTTGTCTTTATTTTATAAAATATTTAAATGACATACTTAGTCCATTGCCTATATTAAATTTTATTTAAGTATATATAAAGCATAAGTGTGATTAGTTAATTAAATACTTCTTATATGTAATTTAAGTGACAATTCTTTAAAAAAAATAGTAATAGCAAGAATCATATATAGAATATATATATGATTCTTGATATAACTACAACAGTAATGAAGAAGAAGCATGTTCGAGCATATTATATTTATAATATACAAAATAAGACTAAATTTAAAAAAATACTTATTTTTTAATATTTTTATAATTATAATTTTTATTCTCATAAATAAAATTCAGTAATGCTTTAATTTATTTTAGATTAAGCGAAATATACTTTTTTAACAATAAAAACTATTTTCTAACGGAAATTAACGTTCAAAAATGTTTGCTATTAATATGTAATACAAACATTACAATGGTTATATTCCATAATTGCATTTAAAAGATTATTTTCATAGTCTGGATGCCCTTCTGGTACAGAAAAGCTGTCCCAAATTTGATTAAAATCAAAATGAACGGACTCCATAGCCTTAATTTTAGTTATTATCGACCTTTTCCTAATTTTATTGTTATGATTTTTAGAAATTTCTAAAACGGGCTTATCAAGGTCACGTATTTATGTATGTGGCCTATTCACTGAAAAAAGATAGACCCTTTTTCGTCTGTTCACAAAATTGCTTTACATGGTAGATAAGTCCATGATCCTTCGGAGTTACTGAAATTCCACAACTCAGATAGTTTTTTTTTAAATTATTAATGCTATTTTCAAACGATGGCTTTAATTCGTCCGAGAATCAGTCTTCAACAAAGGATTGCAGGATATCTACATATTTTAAGCATTCAATCGGACAAGTACTTCTCGGAAAATCTATTTTTTTTCAAGTTTGATACAGCCATTTCCATTAAAACCACGGTAACTTGTTTCATAACATTACATACATAAGTGTAACCATTTTAAATTACAATGCTCAAATTCAATTCGCACATGTTTTACTACCGTATTCACCACTCTTAATAATAAGTTCAGGAGGAGGAATAATGTCTAGTATTTTGGTGTCACTACTAGCTGAGATGATAGACGGATTTGTGAAATTTTTAGCATATTTTCTTACGGATCCTATTTTGCACCATGCATTATAGTAATCCATGATATTTCCGACGGCTGCGCTTTCAACTACAATTTGTAGTTCTTTATTTATAAACCGCCATGCGCAAGTGTAGCAACTTGAGTGTGACATAATTCCCAATAAAATATTAGCTAACTTTAAATCAGTAGCTATAGTGCCGCTAGAGATATCAACTTGAAGTTTTTTTTTTCCATATTTTGTCAACATTTTCATAACATTACTGAGTAGATTTGGATAAATAAATTTTGCAACGCTTGAGTCTTTAAACTCATTTGCGCATCACTATATTTCTGAGGCTTAGGGATTCTTTTTTAATGGACGAATCTTCATTGATGACTGGATTCAGTACATTTTGATTTCAATCAAATTTGGGCAAGATTTTCTGTACCAGAAGGGCATCCAGACTTTGAAAATAATCTTTTAAATGCAATTATTGTGTTTTAAATTCCTTTTTATTTATTGTATTAAAAAACATTTTAAGAAAAAAAATAAATGAATTGGAAATAAATCGTCGAAAGTAACAATTTTTTTAAATAATTAATTTATGTCAGTTAAACAATCCATACGTGAAAATATAATAGTTTTTAAGATTAGTTACAACAGAAAAACTTAGGTAATTTAGCATATCTTCTAGGTAGCAGAGTTTTTTTGGCTGTTTTTTTTTTTTTTGTTTGTTAAATATAACAATAATTCTTACGCTCAAAAAAATGTCAAAAGTATTTTTGTTTAAATCAATAAAAACTACCTTGTTAAATACATCGAATTCGAATTTTTCATAAGATAGCTTATATTTCTCACATTCAAGATATGCGGACTTACCTAAATTTTATATTGTAACTTAAAAAAAGAAATATTTATTTAACTATTTAATCTTTTGCATAAATTCTAAGATTAAGAATTTTGGCGAGCATTAGCTTTCAGGGCTATCAGCTGTAAAAAAAATGATATTTTTAAGAATTATATAAAATATAGTTCATAAAAAACATAGTATTTTGTATTTTAAGTAACGAAAAATGACAAATAACAAAAATATAAAAATATAACAAAAATTTTTTCAGTTTGTTATATAATATATACAGTATGTGGAAAAAATAAGTTATCAAATAAAAAAAATTTGTAACTTGTTGAATAAATTTCTTTTTGATCTTCACTGTAAACTGGTTTTAGATAATTTTAAAGTACCGTTATTTGAGATAAATTTCATAAATTTTTGTTGTTGGAAACAGCATATTACTTAAAGTAATTAGCATTTCTCTAAACTAGTCTTTGGGAAAGTGTTGCAAAAGTAAGTTGTCAAGTGAAAAAATTGATTGTGGAGTTCTTTAAGTGGCCGCTATAAGTTTGATTTCTATTAATTTTTTATAAAAATATAATTGTGAAACAGATTTAAGCATTCGGTAAGAAAAATTAATGTCTTCGATTTGCTCAAAAAGTCTGTAAAGTGACTTGATTTTATTTTGTTTTAATAACTCTTTTAGAGATTAAAATATGGGAAAATTTAGGCAATTAACCGACGAAGAACGTAAAATAATAATTAATCTTTATAAAGATGGTCACACTCAGAGATACATAGCTGAAAAATTTGAAAAATCTCAAACTTCAATATGGAAAGTCATTGCTGCCTATAACAATGATGATAGAGTTTCCAGAAAACTCCGCCTGGACGGCCAAAAATAACAACAGAACGTGTCGATAAGCGCATATTAGAAATTTCCAACTCTGATCCTTTCAAATCCGTGCCAAAAATTAGAGCCCAAATTATTAATGAAGGTAAAGAGGCCCCCTCAACATACACCATTCGAAACAGACTGCGCCAAAACAATAAGCATGGTCGTGTTGCCCGTAAGATACCCTACTTAAGTAAAGTTAATACAGAAAAAAGACGTCAGTTTTATATAGAACATGTTTTAAAACCTATAGAATTTTGGTATAATGTGTTGTGGACGGATGAATCGATGATTAGATTAAAATATTCTCATGGTATGGTCTACGTTTGGCGCAACCCGAAAGAACAACTGTCATACAAGTGCACTCTACCCACCGTTAAGGCTGTAGAAAAGGGTTTAATGGTCTGGGGATGCATGTGTTCAAATGGTACTGGTAATGTAGCATTGTTACAGGGTAAAATTACTGCGGCTGTATATTTACAGATTTTGGAAGAACATGCTATTCCAGACGGACGTCGTATAATAGGGCCAAACTTCATTCTTCAACAGGATAATGCGCCAATACACACAGCAAAAATAGTTTCCCAATACCTCCAAAACACAAATGTTAATGTTTTAAAGTGGCCCCCACAAAGTCCCGATTTGTCACCTATCGAGAACGCGTGGGCTATCCTTAAAATTCGTATTGCTGAAGAAATGCCCCAAAATCTTGATGGTTTGAAGGATTGCATTTTCAGAAACTGGAGTAATATTTCCCAAACAGAATGTTTAAACCTAGTGAACTCTATGCAAAATAGATTGGGTAAATTACCTTCTCGAAAGTATGGACACTGTGGCTACTAAAGTTTTGACAACTTACTTTTTCAACATAATTTTTTTAGTTAATTTTGTATTTTTCCTTAAACGAAGAGTGTAATATTTTAGTTTAAATGAATGTTATTTAATTTAAAAATATAGAAAATGTAAACAAATAATATGAAAGAATCGTATCGATTCCAAATTACTTGTAAAAGTTATTAAACTTTGTAATAAAACTTTAATCTTGACAACTTATTTTTTCCACATACTGTATAATAATATAGCTCTGATAGCTCTGCTAGCTCTGTTTTTATGCGGTCCACACCTCTGTACGGAGGGTATATATCAGTTTCTAATTCCGTTTGTAACGCATCGAAAAATGAATTTGCGACGCCATTAGAATTAAAGATGTGTTCCCAAAATTACTTCTCTCTTCATAAACAAAATTATTAATCTATAAAGTCAGTATCCGTTCATCTATTATTTATGGTTTTCCTGTATGATTCACTACTTCAACAACTGTGGCATATGAGTTAGAAGTTTTAGAAATGTTTTACGGTTCTGTATTAATCGCTATATACACAAAAATGCTGGAATGCGTCGACTTTTGACATTCGCATTATCATTATTTAATTCGTATACCAGAAGATATCTTTCCATGAAAATAATTTAATTGTAGACATTTAATTTTAAGTACTAACCGAGATACATTTCTCCAGTTATCTAATTTTTTATCGGGAGCAAACATACTTACTCCTTAAACTCCGATGAAAATGTAACCCATTAAACTTCAGCAAGTAGCACGTCATTTTCAATCATATTAGAACAAACTAGTAGATCCCAGCCCTCGAAATTCAAGTGCAAATTCTAGGAAATTTTATTTTTTCATTTAATAAATTCTTTTATAAGACCCTAAACGTATGTTAATCAATTTTAGCCAATTCACAATGTTCAAAATTATTTTTCAATTCAACACAGTGTTTTTCGCAAACACAGTAACAAATTTAATAAACACACACAGCATTGCATAATTTTATGTATGTGTTAGTAACAACTTTAAATGAATTGTACTCCAAAAAAATGTTTAAATGTAAAAATCTGTAAATCTGGTGGACAGCTAGAAAGGAATACCTTTCAAATGAGGTATGTTTGGTCAAAATAGGATAGATAGAAAACTGACAAACATACATCGGCCACAAGAAATCACCTTGCTTATTAATTAGAATAATAATAGGTATATATAAATATCAATTTAATTTTTCATTAAGACTCAATACAAAAACAAATTACCACAATAATTTCGGTTTTTAATGAGTTTTACTATACTATCCTAATACAATCGCACTGCGTCGGAATAATCCATCCCCGAATTTGTTGCACAATGTTATATAGGTGGGAAAAAAAGTTTATTGTGAGTATTAAAATATATATATATATATATATATTTTTTTTTTTGACAATTTCAAAAATAAAGAACTTAAAATATATTTTTTCTTATTGTATATACATTAATTGTTAATGATGTTTATAGATAAGCTTACACATATACATACATATGTATTTTAATGTATAGGTCCAGGTAAAATAAATTTAATTTTAAAAAACTTTTGTAGAACATTTATATAAAAAACATCTTACGGAAACTAGAAAAAATTTTAAAAATATTGTCTTTTGATTAATCAACTGTTTTCACTTGTCAATTGTTTGTAATTATACATATTCGATGTATCAAAATGTTCCTGCTATTAAATCTGCTCCTGATAAAATAGAATCTGAAGCTACGAATATCTGAGATTCAGTTAATTTAGCAACTAAATTGCAAGCAGCAATTTCGGCATAAGTTATACCACCGACTACATACACCAATATTTGACGATTTTTAAGGGGCAACAAATCCTTGAAATCTCCTCGTTTTATTGTTTGACTATATGACTTTAAAGACTGACCATTGATTTGGATATTATCAATCATTGCAATTTTGGAAATGAAATCTTCACTATTCAAGGATTTTAAAAGAAATGAACACAATTGCGCAATTAGCGGAATATACAGGCGATTAAAGACATAACTCGGACAAGCCGCAGAATTCGGTTTAGACTTTTGCGAGTTAGAATTGGAAGCGGCAGATATATTGGTAGGATTTTCCAAGTCTTCCGTTCCGGACATAGAAAACATTAACTTTAAACGATTGGCATTAGCTTGAAATTGTGTTTGTTGAAATTTTTGCATATTCAAAGGAATATTTGACAATAGCTTTGTAGCCGTTCTATTAAGGGATGTGGCCATCTCTTCTATTAATGCGGGCAGAAGCCCTACATGTGATAATTGTTGAAATATCGATAGATGTTTTAAGCCGAAATAATTACAGTAATTACGTATAAATAATATTAGTTCATCAGATGTTATACCCGCACAAATGTGAAGTAATGATAATAATCTTAAGGTATTATACTTCTGACCATCTGTTGTCAGAAGTTCATCAATATCTTGTAGAATTTTCTTTCTTGACACATTATTTAATATATCTTCTTCTAACGTCTGCACACGTCTAAAGTTTGAACCCAACATTTCGATTACCTTTTCACTGGCATTAAGATGTCTTACTAATTTATTTTTGAGCTCAGATATTTTGGGTAATTTACGATTTACGTAATCATGCATTTCATCGAGTTTCATATTGTTAAGCTTTTGTAATTCCATACTTATTGACTTGGCCTGTTGACGAATTTGACTACTGGCAGCTGCAAAGTGTTTATAACGATTTTCAGCAAAAATTTCATCATGCAACGAATTTAAACGTATTGTAGGTGTTTTTTTATTAGTTGGCAGTTTGGTAGCTTGTTCAGTTATTACTTCTCTATCAGGTATCATAAGAATCGATAATTTTTGTTGTTTAATCTTATTTGTTGTCATTTCTAATTCCAGTACTTCGGCATTTTTGGAAAAAACTTCTAGAAGTAATGCTGCATATATGGCTGGTGTTAATAAAGGCGAAGCATAATCCTTATCCCGATCTACAATTAATAGGGCAGAAAAGTCAGTTTCTTTATCTTCTTGTGATGGTTTGGGCAGCGCTCCTAATTTATTTAACATTATCACAATATTCTCGGAATGTTCTCCATAGCTAAGTACAAACTCAGGACGACCACACAGGATTTGTAGAACCCGTAACGAGTGCGATATGGAGGGTAATAATGAACAATCTGATTTCACAAAAACGGTTGAGAAAACCTTAAAAATATAAGATATGTTAAATAAATATTTGATCATTTAATCAAAACTATTGGGTACAATAAAGTGGGACAAACAAAAAAGAAACGGCATATTATTTGAGAGTTTCCTTCCGATTCACTTGATTATAAACAATGATTTCTAAATTACACCTTCTGTATATGATCTGGGAAAAACTCGTTTTCCAATAATTGAAGAACAAGCTCTGCTATTTATAGAAATGTAATTAAAGTATAGATGACTAAACGTTAACGGTGCTTTATACAATTAAAACTTTTGAATCTGAAATATATTTTGTTCACTAGAGTATTTTCACATATATTTCGCATCAATTGTTTAACAAAAAAACTCATTGCAATTTATTCACCATCATTATTAAAAACTTATTGTAAATTATTCACCCAATACCTCGTTTTTCCATTATTGGTATTCAGCTTAAAATTACTACCCCGGTAAGGTGACAAATGCTGTATTCACAGACAAAAAGAACTTTAATCTCGATTTGTGAATGAAATAGAGATTTTACAATCAACTCACAGTTTCCAGTTAGGTGTTATGATGTTGGGAGGAAACATGTTCTTTGGCATATAGAATAAAATGTTGAGTCAAATGTTATAACCGGAAATAATTAAAAAAATGATAATGCTAAATTTCTTTTCGAAGAATTCGTCAAATATTTGGGCCTGTTTCATTGGATAATGCCTAATTTCACCCAAAAACAAGGAATTTGATTCACTGGATTAAAACTTGTCTTAAATTTCGTTATAATATCTATAGAGACTATACAAATCCATTACACCTAAAAAGGTCGAATAAATGTTTATTTATTTATGTTTCACCATTTATTGGAATATGCATCTATTCTAATAAACCACAAAATATTACAATATTTTACTGCTTCAAACCGTTTTAATTGAATAAAGTCCGTTAACGTTTAAATATTTGCACTGTTTGTGTACTTATATAAGGCGTAGATCTTGCCCTAATGTCTTAAAAAGCCAATTGCTGCCAGCTTATATACTGCAATTACAATTTATTTTATTTAAAATTATTTCCGCCCATTAAGTGAATCATCATACTGTATAAAAATTATGAAACAAAATATTTTGATGAAAAATAATTTAAGTATATTGTATTTAGATATGTATGTACATATGTATTATTAGAAAAAGAATGTTGTGCATAAAAAAATATTAAAAACAAATTGGTGTAAATTGTATTTCTTTAATTTTTTACTTCTTTTTATACCCATAAAAATCAAGCGACTATCCCATATTGGGTAATTCGAAATAAGAAATCTTTCGAACAAAAATGTTGACACTAATCTTATAACACAATTACACGATAGAGTATCCACTATAAATTTAATAATTGTCATAAATTTGGATTTACAAAGAGAATTCGAACTAATTGTTATAAATTGAGTAACAAACTACCTTAATTGAGAACGTTCATGGTTAAAACTTACACTTGGCATTTCCATACTTAAGACACCCTCATCTAAATGTATAAAATCCCAGTTGTAACGATGTAAGCCTACTATACCATAAAGACCCTGCTGTTCCAGCAGTTGAGGAAAATAAGCAAAACATGATGGCACACAAATTATATGAAAATACTTCAAATTAGTATCCTCGGACCATTGCGAAGTCTGTGCTTTACAAATAATCAATTTTATTTGATCAATAACCCGAGTAAATGTTGCCAAATCACTGCGTAACATATACAATTGAACTTGATCGCAAGATGATCGAGTAATAGCATTATGGGGATCTAATTTAAAAATACGTTGAATTCCTTTAAGTCTACGGAAAAAATGTAGATTTATTCAAAACATTTAGTACTGCTGTTTAATGCACAATGACTCACTTTAACCAAGAGGCAGCACAAATATGCTCCAAGGGCTTGATGAGTGATGGTTCAATTATTAAATCTTTATTGCCGGGTATAGAACATAAAATCGCTTGTAATTTTTCTTGGGCGATTAGCTGAAAACCTTGCAGTTTCTTATCTAATGTAGAGGATTCCATGTTTGTATTTTTTTCTATTTCTATTTTTATAAAATTTACACAACTTATACAAAATTTAAAAACAACAAAAGTCAATACTCAATTTCTAGCATGAGATAAAACTAAACAGCTGTTTGATTTTTTTTCAATGTGAACAACGTTGTCTAAATTTGTTTAGTAAACAAAATACATAGCAATGGTTCGCATTAAAAATCGGTAATTATTTGTTCTTTTCTGGAAGTTATCATAAATTAAATAAATATTTTGTTTTTCTAGTTATATTGTTGTACAAATTTTACCACAAAATTGTCAAACGAAGGTGCTACACATAAAAGATCAAATCTTAGCCAAATGTATTTTATCGCATGTCCAGAAATATTATGGTGTTTATGGTGCTGGTTTATTGGAACATGGTTTTCGTGTTAAGTATTGCAATGAAAGAACTAAAATAGCCATATTACGTTGTTCACATTTCTCTCATAAATTTGTTACAAGTATTTTACCATTAATAACAGTGGTAAGTTAACTAAGTGTTCCCTACAAATACGCGTATTTGGTACAATTTTAATACACTAACGAAATCAGTACATTTATAAATTACCACTAAAGTATAGTAAAGCGTTAAGCAAATGACTCCACAGTCATATTGTATGGAAGAATCATTTTATCGCACCAATAAAAAGATTCCTTTGCGGGTTTCCTTCGTCGGTATAAACTGTTACCCGAAGGCGATAGGCATAAATTCCAACTAAGAAATAAAATTAACAAGAGTGTTCAATTCGGCTGTGCCGAATCTTTTATACCCTCCACTTAGGTTTCACGTTTACATTAATATCTGGACTTTTTGCACTATTTGTAACAAATGTAAACAAAATATTTGAGTTGTTTGTTGACACTCTCAACATACGGTCGTGTTATTAAAAATTCAACTTTTCTCACGTGTTAAATTTTTGTAAACAAACAATTAATTTTTTAATTTCAATTATTTGATATAATTGAGAATGGTCTCCACACAAAAACGCAAAAAATTCTGGGGTAACAACCCTACATTTAAAGTTCCCAAACCTCTAGAAAATAACAGATTCCAAGTGCTATCTGACATGGATGACGACACCAGCGAAGAAGAAGGTGAAGTAAGTGGAGATGCAAACAATATTCCTCCAATTATTGTTGATAGTGGTCATAAGTTCACTTATATCATAAAGATATTGGGCTCGAACTCCAAGTATAAGAGAATGTCGATAGGTACAAAAGTGATTCCAAACACTTTGATTGACTTCAATGAAGCTTTAAAAAAACTTAAACACGAAGAAATTAAATTCTTTACGCATCCAGTTAAAGACAACAAGAAATTTAAACTTATGCTTTTTGGTCTACCACAATTTGAACTAAAAACGATTCTTGAGGAGTTCAAAAATACGTTCAATATAGAACCAACAAACATAAATGAAATTAAAACCACACGATCCACATCTGACGATGCTTTGTATATGCTAGAATTTAACAGAAGTCAGATTTCTAAACGAGAAGTATTTAAGACAAAATACTTTTATGGTATAGTGGTCCACTGGAGAAATCCCCGGCGTCGTGCAAGAGGACCGACACAGTGTTCAAAATGTGCGTTATATGGTCATGGCTCATAAAATTGTTTTAGAAAAAATGTATGTCTAGGTTGTGGAGGTCGACATGTTGCCAGTTAAATAAAATTGCAAGTGACGGCCCTGTGATATATAAATGTATTAATTGTATTAAGAATAACTTGAAAAATGTTAATCATCGAGCAGATGACATAAACTGTCCATCGCGCCGCGAGTACCTAGAAATACGACAAAGAGTTGCCAGAAAACAACACATTTGTAAAATGCCACAACATTCGGAACCTGATCCTTTCATCTGGGATGACGATATCCCAAATAACCGTGATATATCATCAACTAATAAGGTGCGTATTTTTCCTCGCACCGATGAAATTCCATCAACTAGTAGAGCACATAATGCTCTCAATAAAGTTTCCTACGCAGCAAAAGCTAAAGCAGCTCAAATAATAGATCATGATAACGATGATCTCTCTAATGAAAAGCTATTAGAAATTTTCTTTGATGCAGTCGATGCTCTAGAAAAATGTAAAAACAAATATGACAAGCTGCGAGTACTTGGAAATATGCTTAAACATCTCATATAAAGAAACAACAATGTATAGAATCAATGTTATGCTTTGGAATGACCAAGGCATAACTAATCGAACAGCTTTATATCAATTTAGAACACTTTTTAAATGAAAAAAAGTCGATGTAGTTTTATTAATGAAACTTTTTTAAAACAAAAACACAAATTCAAATTGCTTAATTATAAAATCTACCGTCAAGATCGATTAACCCATGGAGGAGGTGTATTAATAGCGATTAAAAATACAATTCCACACCAATATGTATCAATAATGTAAACAACAATTATTGAAAATGTTTCCATTGTAATAAATACTAATAACCGGCCAATTATATTTACAGCTGCATACTGCCCACGTTACACTAACAGCTTCATTGAAGATTTAAACAAAATCACCACAACAACGTCTGAATTTTTTGTTTTCGGCGATTTTAACGCTCACCATACTAGTTGGAAGGAAACAACACTGCTGGTAGAAAACTATATAACCATCAAATGAATTCCAATTATTACATCCACTCGTCCAACACCTCTACTCGATTTGGACAGCGTTCAACACCCACACAAACATCAGTTATTGACCTTCTTCTTACAAACTCGAACTTAAATATTTCGGCAATAGAAACTCATCCAGGTATGTTAAACTCTGATCACGTTCCAGTTACATGTCAAATTTATGGTTCCATTATTGAAAGAAAAATACTTGTTCCACTGTATCAGATGGCAAATTGGAATGAAATCAATCAATGGGTAGACCAAGAGCTTCGAAGAAATAATTTACTATCTGCAATTATAACCGAGTCAAACATTGAACAAATTATAAATAAAATTACTCACATAATCCAAGAGGCTTCCAAAAGAATTCCAGTTAAGGAGAAACAAATTTGGCAGAAAAAAATTTCTCAATTAACTTTATACTTAATTGGCCAAAGAAAAAGGTTTGTACGTAAATAACAAAGTGCAACCAACATTTCGGAGAGGCATTACTTATCATCTGTTGTTAAACAGTTGAATATTTTAATCAACTTTCACGTATCAAATGACAGAAATGACAACTGGAATAATGTTATTAAAAAATTGCCACCTGGCAACAAAAAGTTTTGGCAGCTGAACAGAGCAATAAGAGGGAATAAAGCAACTGTAGAAAATTTGACAATAGATGGCGCTGATGTATTCAATAATGAAAGAAAGGCAAATATAGTGGATGTTTTTGAAAATTCACACCAAATAACTTATAATCAACCATCGACAGTTGAACGTATGGTATCGAAACACATTCAATGGTTAGACTTGCAATCTGTGCCTACCAATGTAACTGATATGTTAACAACCGTGGATGAAATAAAATTTTTAATTTTTAAGCAAAAAAAATTCAAAAGCACCTGGTATAATGGAATAAAACCAATAGTTTTAAAATGTATTTTTCAATTTTGTTACAAAAATTTTCAATTGGTGCTTAAAAAATTGTTATTTCCCGAAGCAATTCAAAATTGCCAAGGTAATACCAATACTTAAACCAGGAAAAGATAAAAAATCACCCAAAAGCTATCGTCCCATAAGTATGTTGAATGGTTCAGACAAAATTTTTGAAAAAATCATACTAACGCGACTAAATGAATTTACAGAACAAAACAATATTTTGAGTAATGAGCAGTTTGGTTTAAGAAGAGAACATTCAACGATACATCAGGTGAAGAGAATTGTAAATTTAATAAATACCAACAAAAATCAACGCAAAAGCACAGGAATAGCTTTTCTGGATATTGAGAAAGCTTTTGACTCCATATGGCACATTGGAATTATTTTTAAGCTCAATAAATTTGGTTACCCTATATATTTACAAAAAATTATAAAAAGTTTTTTATTAGACAGATACTTTGCAGTCAATTTGGATAACGAAAAATCGACACAAAGGCACATTCCTGCAGGAGTTCCGCAAGGATCAATTTTATCGCCAACGCTGTACTCTATATATACTTCAGACTTTAAAGCCCTAAGAAACCAAACAGCGGCCTTCTATGACACCGCATTAATAACAAGTGGAAAACTTTCAAATGCAATAGTGAAGAACATGAAAAAAGCTTTAAGCCATGCTGAAAAATACTTCAACAAATGGAAAATAAAGATAAATCATGGGAAAATACAAGCAATTATTTTCCCGTTTAACAAGTCACCAAAAAGAATTCCGCAAATAACACTTTGTATGCAAGGGACTGAAATTCCAATACTTGATTCAGACAAATATTTGGGAGTTGTTTTCGATAAAAAACTAACATTCAAAAATCATGTCACACAAGCGGGTGATAAGGCATTAAAGTGCGGAAGAGCGCTTTTCCCTCTGCTTAACCGAAAATCTAAACTAAATGGCAAAAATAAGCTGTTATTATATAATATGTGTATACGACCAATAATGACATATGGCTGCCAGGTATGGTCAACGAGATGTGCCAACACTTATCTTAAGAAGCTACAAATTATCCAAAATAAAAACTTGAAGATTATATAAGTTAAGGCACGTCGCCCCCAACATTTCAACATAATAAAATTTACACCAATATTTCCGTATTCGTTCCTTAGCAACTCAAATTTTCTGCATTAGTTGCAAAATAGTTTACATTTTGTCTGAATTATGTTTTTTTGGGTCAAATAAATTTTGCAGCATTTTCATAAACGCAAAAATCGTATGGTCAAAGCAGCGGTGTCAGGTAGTTTGGCAATTTCATTAATTTTGGCACATTCTAAAAGTCAGCAAATTCTAATTGTTGGTTGCCTTTAAAAATAATAATAATAATGTAGAAACAAAAGCAGTTCTTTTTGTCTTTTTGGATCGAAGCAATAAAAATAAAATTCATTTTTAGTATTAAGAAACAAAAGCACATAGTGCTGATGATAATAAACTTTCAATTAAAAAAAACAACCAAGTGTTTTACTTATACAACCTGACTAGAAGATACTCAACTGCACTGCTACACAGAAATTCTAAACAAGATCTGTTTAAAACTGTCATTAGTAAAATAACAACAAGATTCGAAGACAGAAACAGGTCTTCAAGTTTTGATTTAATAAGAAATTTGTAAAATTAACTTTTTCTGTAACTTCTGAATAGAAGATGCAAAAAGGGGTTAAAGACAGAATTTCTTAGAAAACTTAAAGGTTTTTTCCCTATCTTTTTTTACCTACATGTAAATATTTCCAAATGTTTTTTCACTTAAGTAAATTATTTGTTGCAATACTTTTAGTAAAATCTCAAAAACTGTAGATATTAAATATATGTATAAATTTTTTTAATTGTAATGATGATAGTTTTTTAAATAAAAAAAAAAAATGTTTTAAAAAGCAATTTGATAATTTCATAAACTTAATACTAAATTATTACAACAAATACTCTGAATTTTCAACATTTTTTAGAGGTGTCTCAATATTTTAGGTCTTATATTGGCACAATGATGCCCGATTTATCCCATTTTAAATACCAACCTGATCCAGATAATGACAAACAATATTATTCTAAGTTTAACCAGGTAAATGGTTTATTTTGTGAATGAACGTGATTTCAACAGACGGACTGACTGACGGAATGACAAACTGATATACACCCTGTGGTGTGAAGAGTATACAAATTTTGAAAAACAACTATAAAAAGAGCAACATAGAAGAATCATATTTTTTTAAGTCTCTAAACCGATTTCATGATTTAAAATAGCAGTATGTTAATGTTTAATTTTCACTAAAAGCGATATACCCAACCGGAGCTATTGAGAGCGTGGACATCGCTACATCAACTACGCTTGGTATATGGATCACGAATATATATATTTTATGAGGTCCACATTTTTTCCAATTATTTCCTCTGCACAGGGAGGGAGGGAGAGTATAAAAATAATGGGTACCCATATTGAAAGCAATAAGTTTTCAATTATTGTAAAGGTTTCTAATGTTTTCTCAACACCATAAAAATGAATCTTTTATTCTCAAAAAATAAAACCTATAAGATAACTTTTTTTTATCACTTATTAGAAAGGGCCCCAGGTACAAAGTCTTTTAGAGAAATCCAACATCAAATCTAGTTGTAGTTACAGTCGGTACGGTTAACAATTTCTAAAGAACAATCTTTCAATATATTAAAAAACAATTACAGATAGTAATCAAAATATTTTTTTAAGTTCGGAATTTTTTCGAAATACATGTCCCTGGATTCTCTATTTTTCTGTTTTGCTTTTAGTCGATTTTTGATATTAATTCCACTAGCATAATCAATTTTTTCAGGTCTTATTTTTACCCTCAATCTCTCCTAAAATCAAAAGAAAAACAACTTTTGCATATTCCATTGATACTCGCTACTGTACATCATGATATGAAGTTATACTCTAATAGCAGTATGAAAATTAGTTCATATGTAGCGTTGCTTGGCCGAAATAGATATACTTCTTTTCTTACTTCTAATCACTTTTTTCACTGAAAAGTTTTGTAGTAAATTATTTTTATTTTTAATTAATCGTATTTAGTCAAATTCATTATTACATTTTGAAATACAATTCTTTAAATATAAGTATAATATATAATATATATATAATATTCTTTCAACGTAGAAACAATACAAGCAAGCTCTCTCAGTAGATTGTTCAATGTAACAACCAATTGATCTAGTAAGTGTTGAAAATCGGCTGCTGAGTGGGAAATGAGTTTTCGTTCATATTATCGAAATTTCATTCGTAATCCTCCTAACCAATATTAAAAACCTCAAATATTTATCGTTTTCAGTCTATCTGGAAATTTTAGGAAATTTTAAGTTTTTAAAAAATGAACAATTTAAAAATTCCCTTGGATCAACACGAAACACTAGGATTTATATGAAATAAATCCAACCAAAAACTTTGAAAATATCGAAACATATCCAGTGGAATATTAATAAATAACAAATTTGTTCTTAAATCCATAGATTCGTCATAGTTAAAAGTAACAGCAGTGGGATTGAAGTATTGAATAATGACTTAAACTTGAATGTTTTAATATCACCAATAAGTTTGTCAAGATGTACGTTGTATTTGGTATTACGATAAATTGTCAATAGAAACATTTTTATCTTCCAAAATAAATAGTTTACGTATCTTTGGATACTGTTTTGAAATATTTTTAAAGACAATTTTTTGATTGTTGTACCCTTGCTAATACTTTAAAAAAATTAATTCTTGAAAACCATTAAATTCCTTCAATCCAAACTTAAATATGTATTACTAATCTCAGTGTAAGTAGAAGTAAATGCTTTCAATTTCAAATCACATAATATATATTCTAAATCCCTGCATGTTAAGCCATATCATTTAAATAAAACAAGTTCATTAAGAGTTTTTGGTTTTGTTAATATGCAACTTTCCTGTTCCAAACATGTTAAATTTTTATAATAGTTTGCAAGTATATCAAAGAAATCCTTATCTTCTACAGTACGATATTCATAATGATATTCATCACAACTATTGTTAATTTAATAAAGGGATACATCACCTCTTTACCCTCCTTCAACAGCCCATACACAAGGATTTTCATCTGACGATAATGTGACGCATATTTATACCCTATACCACTATGTGGTTTGGGTATAATGACTTTGTGCTGCTGTTTGTAACTACCAAAAATTTTTGATCTAGACCCATCTTTTATTATACCGATCGAATCAGAATCACTATCTGATTCGATTTAATGATGTCCGTCCGTCCGTCCGTCTGTGTGTCCATGTAAAGCTTGTAATCAAACTGCAGGTCGCAAATATGAATATATTTTGATGAAATTTGGTATATAAGCTTTTATCGGCCATAGGATGAAAGGTGAGAATCGGTCCATGTTCAGACCTAGCCCCCATACAAATGACCCCTATGAAATCAACATAAATTGCCATAAGGTCCAAATTATCATATAAATCGTAGTCAAATTGGGTTTGTATGTGTTTATTACATCCATTAATCAGTAGTCCAAAAATGATCCCTATGGGACAACTCTTAGTCATAGGCCCCATATAGAGCTGCTTGCCGATCTTCACCTAAATCTATCAAAAAACAAAAATATTGCACTGGTTCTTCTCAAATTTTGTTTGTATATATTTTTGCAAAATACAAGAGACTTTACCAAACATAGTCAGGATCCATTTTTGGGCCTAGTCCCCATATAGATATAGCATCCAACTGTGGACAAAAGGTGAACAGCATAGCTCCGTTCGTTTACGTTATAATTTGTAATAATTTGTACAAATTATCAAAAAATTTACTGACTAAAGTGACAGTTCATTTTTTGAAAACTTGCTAGTTTTTACTAGATACATATATTTTTGCCAGTAAGAATTAGCAAGCAAGAAAAAACATATGTTTGAAAAACATATCGCACCTTAAATACAAAAGAGTTATTTAGTTTATACAAATCTTACAGACGTATGCTCTGTTCGAGAGAGTAAGTGCCATGAGCAAGCACTGTGTTTTAACATTCATGTAATCATGTATTTTAATGTGATATTCATTTTTATATTTTAGCATGTAGCGTATTCAATTAGCGTGTATTAGAACAAGACGAATATAGTTCTAAAGGTGCTATTACATGATGTGTTTTTTACATATGTACTGTCAAATTTTCCCACAACAAAAGTTGTACACATCGTGTGATACATATGAAACATTGTTTATGTACAATACATGAGGAAAGTCACATGTACATTTTTCAATTAGAGCAGGTTCTATTTTTGTATGACAAACATGTGAAAATACAACACTGCTTGTGGCGAAAGAAAAACAGAGTAAATTATAAAGATTAATATTGAAAGAATAATAAATTGTTTAATATTAATTAACAATTAAAAAATATAAAACTTTTTTTTAACAATAAATTTTTGTAAATTCACAAATTAAATCAGCTGTTGTTTACATTTAGAGGTTATGTCATACGGAAATACATATGCACGTGTGATAGCAAAAATTATGAATCGTATGTAAAAGACAATTTTGACAGACATGAGGAATTTCATATGGATAAAAAAAGTGACAGTACATATGTAAAAAAACACATCGTGTAATAGCACCTTAAGAAACATCTGTAATGTATCATATGGTTAATGTCAACCTTTCTTTTGTGTAAAAAAATAAGAAAAAAGTCTCAATAAAAATTTCATTTAATTTTCATTACAAAAGAGTCACAACTCAAAATTTTCCAAAATTGACTTTTTTCCATAAATTAATTCACAATACACATTTCTAACTACTGCAAAAAATGTATTTCTCATAACTATCTTCTTTAACAGGAAAAATGCTGTCATATCTGGGGCACAACTTGAGTTAATAGTGCCTATTATGATCAACTTTCGATTTTCGATTGCTGTCGAATTAACTGATCGAACGAATTTGAATTTGGTATTATGGCGCACATTCGATAAAATAGCGCTATTGTGAATTTCACTCAATTGGATTATTCAAATAGTACATATTTATCAGCTGGCACTATAAATAAACATTTTTTGTTTACAAATTTATTAAAGAAAAAAATAATCATTTATTAACATGGAATTATGGTAATATGATCGTCTGATAAAGATGAATGCATCGTCATGAGAGATGCTTCCAACATTTTGGAAATGGATTCCACTACGTAAGTATGCGAGGTTTTAACAAGGGTACCATTTGTTTACAGATTTATAGCAAATTTTCGACTGCAAGGAGGCGTTTATGGAATTGCTGTCTACTACAGATAAACTGCTGCGGCAATGCGTACAAGGCAGATCAATCTCATGAAATTAAAATAATTTACAACTTATATTTTCAATAAGTTTTACAATCTGCCATCCAGCATCGAAAGCAAAATTGTGTTCGATTGAAAATTCGTTATACAACGAAGTTTTCGACCGTGCTGCCAGCTCATAATACAAATTTGACATTCGATAGTCGATGTTCGATAGCCAGCGAAGATCGAATGCAACTCATAATAAGGGCCAATATCACTAGTCAAATGAAAAAATTTCAGTCAGAGACTCATAACTCAAAATTATATTTTATTTCCACAAACACAATATAAATTAAAAAAAAGTATAGAAAAACTTTCCTCAAAATTGTAATTTTACATAATGAAACTACATTTTTTTAAATAATACAATCATTTTTACATAAACAGTTTTTTGCCTCTCCTGAAAATTTGAAAATTTTGAGTTGTGACTGTTTTGTATTTAAGGTGCGATATGATTGAGTTTTGTGGTAAATAAAGCACAAATACTAACTACAATTCTATTTTTGTCCAAATTTGTAAATAATAATTCTGAGGAAATTAACGATAATAGAAGTAAATAAATATTCAAATAACCAGGTTTCGTTAATTTTAATCTTTTAAAACCGGTTCCTGCCAAAAAAAAAAATATTTGTGCCTGCCAATTCCTTTCATAATAAATGTTTATTTTCAAAAGCAATAAGTAATGATAGTTTCAATTAATATTTTAGCATGTTAAATAAAATAAATTCTTGTAATTAAGGTATATTTCTTTTTTTTTTAATTTAGAGTTTGACTTCTTCACTTTCAAATGTGTTTACAATCAGCTGTTTCTATGAACTTGCAAATTCTTACAAATTGCTGTTCGTTTACTATTTTGGATATTTGTTTTTGAAAACTAATTTTTCTTACTCTCTGAAATTTCGGTTTCTACTGGTTTTAACTGGGAAAGTAAACGAACGGAGCTATAGACAACTGCGGCTACACGACACGGCTACAAATGTTGCTGGCTGCAATTGTAGCCGTATAGTAAGCTAATTAATTTTTTTGAAAACGACAGCAAAATATAATAATATAAACAAATGCATTCTTATTTCAGTAGTGCCAATTATATATATTTTTTTACTTTATTAAAATAGAAGAACATGCATGATTCTATATAAACTTGACTTAAATATACATACAATTACCCAAATAGACTTCACAAAATGATTGCGGAAAATCGTGTTTGCGCAACAGCTTTTTTTTAGATACACACTACACAAAATTCATTAGCACAAGCATACAATTTTAGTTTAGTTTTTTTATTTCGATGGATGCGAAACGCGATTCACCTGGGCAACACTTGCAATTGCAATAAAAAGAAAAAAAGAGAAAAGAGATATTGCAAAGAAAAAAAGAATATGGTGCCAAGAATGGTACAAGAAAACAACACTTCTTGGACAAACAGAACTTTTAAAAGAAATTACCTTCTCCGCAGAAGACGATTTTAAAAATTATGTTCGGATGAAAAAAGAAACCTTTGACATTCTATTAAACACTTTTCATTTTTCAGTTTTCATATCTTATTTTTCATTTTCAGTTTTCATTTCCCATTTTTCATCTTTCCGTTTTCATTTTTCATTTCATTTTCCATTTTTCATTAGGCATTACATATTTTCTTTCATATACCGCCTAGTCTAGTATTCCTGTGGGCGGCCCATTATTAATAGAAAAAGTGCTGTTTTTGCCAAAAATATACACAGTTTTCCAATGCATTACCGTCATAATAAGTCTTGGATGAAAACAGATTTATTTAATGAATGGCTCCAAATCGTGAACAAGGACATGCAAATTCAAAATTGATTGTATTGATGATAAAAAAGACTTCACTTTTTGATTCAATGCAAATTTCTTATAAATCGTGGCAACACATCAGCAAGTTATGTATTCAAAACTGCTTTCTCAAAATACTGTTGGGAGGTAAGGACATTTTAGAACAAGTAATAATTGACGACAACGAAAGTGATGACAATAATAGCAACTATGAAGAGCACCTTATGACGAATAAGGAAGCAAAATCCATCCTTCAGCAATTGCTTTTCTATTTTTCAAATCATGATGTTAATGATAACGTTTTTGATTCTTTGGTAATTTTAGAAAATTCTCTCGACAAAATATACAAAAAAAAGCCTCAAACAACACAAAAACAGACTTCTTTAAAGCATAATATTTAATTGTATTTTTTTTTTTTTTAATTTTTAAATGGAATAATTGTTTCTGCTTTTCATGCATTACTACATAATAGTATTGTTTTTTAAATGGAATAATTGTTTTTGTTTTTATTCATTATTTCTTAATAAAATTTGAGTAATAAGTAAGTAAATATGTATGTACATACATAAATTGATATTTGTAACGACGAGTTTTCCTCCGGTTGCTGGGGTATAGCTCGCGGGGGTCAGGGTCGTTGCAGAAATTTATATTCTTGCACGGGACAGAGAGGAATAAAAACGAGTTCTTTCAATGTTTAGAGTGTCGTGGCTTATTTTATTTTATTTTCGATTATAACTAATGATTTACAACTAATAATGGTAATTTATAATTTTACTAAATATAATGGTAGGTTGGTACTCCTCCTGGGGAAGAGCGAGAAACCTGGAGTAGGTACTTCTCTAGTTTCAAAAATCCTGGACCCTTGTCGTTGGATAGTGAGACCTGGTGAGAGCACTTCTTTAACTGCCGAGAGAAACCTGCGAAGGCACTTCTCTAAACTGCGGGGAGAAACCTGCGTAGGCACTTCGTTTGATCGCGTGGGAGAGGCCTGCGTAGGCACTTCTCTAAACTGCGGGGGGAAACCAGCGGAGGCACTTCTCTAAACTGCGGAGAGAAACCTGCGAAGGCACTTCTCTAAACTGCGGGGGAAACCTGCGTGGGCACTTAGTTTGATTGCGTGGGAGAGACCTGCGTAGGCACTTCTCTAAACTGCGGAGAGAAACCTGCGAAGGCACTTCTCTAAACTGCGGGGGGAAAACTGCGTAGGCACTTATTTTGATTGCGTGGGAGAGACCTGCGTAGGCACTTCTCTAAACTGCGGGGAGAAACCAGCGGAGGCACTTCTCTAAACTGCGGAGAGAAACCTGCGAAGGCACTTCTCTGAACTGCGGAGAGAAACCTGCGTAGGCACTTCTCTGAACTGCGGGGAAAGAAACCTGCGTAGGCACTTCTCTAAACTGCGGGGAGAAACCTGCGTAGGCACTTCTCTAAACTGCGGAGAGAAACCTGCGAAGGCACTTCTCTGAACTGCGGAGAGAAACCTGCGTAGGCACTTCTCTGAACTGCGGGGGGAGAAACCAGCGTAGGCACTTCTCTAAACTGCGGAGAGAAACCTGCGAAGGCACTTCTCTAAACTGCGGAGAGAAACCTGCGAAGGCACTTCTCTGAACTGCGGAGAGAAACCTGCGTAGGCACTTCTCTGAACTGCGGGGGGGGGGGGGAGAAACCTGCGTAGGCACTTCTCTAAACTGCGGGGAGAAACCTGCGTAGGCACTTCTCTAAACTGCGGAGAGAAACCTGCGAAGGCACTTCTCTAAACTGCGGAGAGAAACCTGCGAAGGCACTTCTCTAAACTGCGGGGGAAACCTGCGTGGGCACTTAGTTTGATTGCGTGGGAGAGACCTGCGTAGGCACTTCTCTAAACTGCGGAGAGAAACCTGCGAAGGCACTTCTCTAAACTGCGGGGGGAAAACTGCGTAGGCACTTATTTTGATTGCGTGGGAGAGACCTGCGTAGGCACTTCTCTAAACTGCGGGGAGAAACCAGCGGAGGCACTTCTCTAAACTGCGGAGAGAAACCTGCGAAGGCACTTCTCTGAACTGCGGAGAGAAACCTGCGTAGGCACTTCTCTGAACTGCGGGGAAAGAAACCTGCGTAGGCACTTCTCTAAACTGCGGGGAGAAACCTGCGTAGGCACTTCTCTAAACTGCGGAGAGAAACCTGCGAAGGCACTTCTCTGAACTGCGGAGAGAAACCTGCGTAGGCACTTCTCTAAACTGCGGAGAGAAACCTGCGAAGGCACTTCTCTAAACTGCGAGGAGAAACCTGCGTAGGCACTTCTCAGAACTGCGGGGAGAAACCTGCGAAGGCACTTCTCTAAACTGCGGGGAGAAACCTGCGTAGGCACTTCTCAGAACTGCGGGGAGAAACCTGCGAAGGCACTTCTCTAAACTGCGGGGAGAAACTTCTCTTATGATGAAAACACGCGCACGAGTACTGCGATGTGTACTCGACCACCGCCGATGATCGAATCCTCTAGTTTGGTTATTGTTTCACCTTTTATAGTATGTTGATGTGGTGAACAATTTTATAACTCACCTCGGAGTGGTGTGTTTATCTTCCTTCTCGCTCTAACATATAAAGGCTATAGTTTAGAGAAGTAAATGGGGATTGTAACTACTGTTATTTACTGCTTTTATATATTAATATATAAATGAAAAATTTATATATATAAATAAGTGAGGTGTAGGCGAAAACGAGGTGTACCGACTTTCGTCGTTACATATTAACCATAACTAAAATAAAAACCCCTTTAATTCGTAAAAAATTGTTGGTCCCTTGCGATTACGAATTATCGCGATTCTACTGTATATAAAATGTGTTAATTGTGTTGTATTTTTCAAAAAACTATGAAAAGTAATTTTTATACCCTATACCACTATGTGGTTTGGGTATAATGACTTTGTGCTGCTGTTTCTAACTACCATATTTTGTTATACCGATCGGCTCAGAATCACTTTCTGAGTCGATTTAGCGATGTCCGTCCGTCCGTCCGCCTGTGTGTCCATGTAAACTTTGTAATCAAACTACAGGTCGAAAATATGAATATATTTTAATAAAATTTGGTATATAAGCTTTTATCGGCCATAGGATCAACGCTATTGAAATTGGTGAAAATCGATCCATGTTCAGACCTAGTCCCAATACAAATGACCGCCATGAAATCGACATAAATTGCCATAAGATCCAAATTATCATATAGATCTTAGTAAAATTGGGTTTTTATGTGTTTATTGTATCCATTAATCAGTAGTCCAAAAATAATCCCTATTAGACAATTCTTAGTCATAGGCCCCATATAGAGCTGCTTCCCGATCTTCACTTAAATCTATCAAAAAAACAAAAATATTGCACAGATTTTTCTAAAATTTGGTTTGTATATATTTTTTCAAAATATAAGTGACTTTACCAAATCGGTCCATTTTTAATATAGTCCACATATAAATATAGCACCCGATATGAACTTTTTCATATCTGCAGCCAAAAAAATTAATAACAATGCCACTCAAATTTGTTTTTTGCTTATTTTCTATATCCAGTTAGTTGGACCGAAGAGATATGGTTTCTAAACCATGGTATGGGGTATCGTATGGTCGGTCTAGACCGACTATAATTTTCTTACTTGTTATTAAAATACATGCAATTTTATATAAAACGCATTTTTCTATGGGGTATGTCTGTGCCGCTGTATTTGGACTATAGACTCCAAATTCAATAGCTACCTACTGCAGATTATGACGAACATTTTAAGCAACAGTAATGCGACATATTGCGAACAGGAGAATGTTTTAAAGACAGACAGACATCGCCAGATCGACTTCTCCTTTTATAAAGATCAAGAATAAATATGTGGTCTCCTGAATTTGTTTCTGTACATTGGTTGGAGTATATAAAATCTAATTAATGAGGAATAAAATAACTTTTTTAATTTAAAAAAATGTGCATTTATTAAAAGGTAATAATACATTTTTTAGTATTTTTTCACCATGCCCTATTAGATTTTGTCTTAGGGGTTTTTGATATACTTGAAAAAATTAGAATTTTCAATAATTGAAAATTAAAATTAAAAAATATATGTAATATTTTTACATTAATTGATAAAATATAGTTCAAGGACTTAAATAAAAAAATATATATAATATATATAAATTTAAAAAATATTTAACTAAACCTTACGTTAATAACCTTATAGAATATTGGATGAAATCATCCACCACTTTTTATTTACTTAAACGTTAAAATTAACTCTAAAATTTAAGAATATAGTAATTTTAAGAAAAAAACAAGTAAGAGTGTTAAATTCGGCAGTGTCGAATCTTTGATACCCTCCACCTCGGTTTGAGTCTTGATAATAAATCTAAATGAAAAAGTAAACAATTTGTTAAACTTAATACCAAATTATTTCAGCAAATTCTTTGGGTTGGTTTTCGTCTTTTCTATTATTTCGGATTTATTTCGGTGTTTGCTTTTTGGTCATCGTGGTTGCTGATCGGCATGCATTTATGTGATATACCTATATGCATGCGTTTCCGGTTATATGACATAACTTCTCGTTTAATTTAGTTTTTGTTAATTAAATAGCTCGCCATTGCAAAGGTAATGGTTGTGTAGGGTGGCTATATGCATTAAATCGTGCTAATTGGAGATGGATGTATAGTTTCTTTTAACTGGCCAAATATTTCTTCATTGCGGCCATATAGGTCGGATGGAGTAACAAAATAATAACCAAAAAAAAAACTCTCAATTTTTTTTTTAATATTGCCATATTTGGAAAATATAGAGAATAAATTTATAATAATAAATATTCAAATTAGGGATGCCAAGCGCAAAAAACCAAATGTCCCAAACATTTTAAATAAAATAATTTGTTCTCTTTATTTTCTGAAAAACTTCAAATTTTCATCCAAAAAAAAATTGTGAAAATTTATATATAAAAAATAACATTCTTATCAAATTGCGTTTATTTATGTAACAGTTTTTATGTTCGCAATTCTTAAATATCATTTGACGTTTTCTAAAATTCATTGAATTTAAATTAATGTTTTCTGTAGTGTGATTCTGTAAATTTCAACGATCCGACAATCGCAAGATATATCGACAGCTATTGTTGTTTGCACTAAGGATTAAGTGATTCACTAAGTACATATATCTTAACGACAGTCGACAAATCTATTTTTCTATTTATTTAAATTGTAAACGAGTGGCATCTCTGTCAAAATAAGCGAAAAACACAAAGAAGAATAGAAAAAAACAAATTACTTCGTGTTTGACAGGATGATTTTATGTTTATGTTTAATATCTTTATTTTTTTACTAATATTTCTGTGTATTTATTTGAAAATGAAATAATGAATTGAATATGCTATTTAATTTTTTTATTTATATAAAAAAGTTTTTTAATTAAAGCAAAATATTTTCACTATTTTATGATTTTTATTTATGTATGACGACATTTCAACCTAAAAATTTAAGATTTTATCGATTGAATAAACAACACAAAAATGGTTGTCGTTTAGATAACAACATCAGCTGACTTTAACGTTTAAAAATTTTACTGATAATTTTGCAATTTTCTTTTTTTAACGATTCGACTATCGTTAAAAGAAGTTACTGAATCGCGGTACTGAAAAGCTATTAATTTCTCCTAAATGTCAATATTTTTTTTAAATGTAAAAATTTTTTAAATGTAAACATAGGTATTTGGTGTTTTTTTTTTTTTTTGGAATTTCAATTTGTGTTTAACGAATAAAATTTATATATTAAAGATGCAATTGATGTCTTCTAAATTTAAAATTATAATTTCCGACGTTTTGATATGATTTTGTGAAATTCAGTTAATTGTAATTTATAATAAATTTAAATTTTTAATTCCAGTTTTTAGAATTAATATTTTCTTAAATTTGAATGGAAAATTTAAAAAGTGCAATTTTGTATTTATGTGAATAATAATGCTTTAGTAATTATAAACAATTTTTACAAATTAGATGTAATCGCAATCAGATATTTTGTAGGTAAAGCAGAATAATAATTCTACATAACTATGTAGAACTGTTTTGAAAGCAAAAAACTCATTGATGAACTCGTAACTCTATTTTTTGTAAAGACAACAAAAAGTTAATATGCCAAACTTATGTTCATATTTGTAAAAGAATAATGAAAATACGTATGAAATAAAAGACCAGCCCGTGTATACTCTTAACATTGTTCTGTATGATATCCAGTTGAAAATATTAACATTCATGTTAAAATAGAAATAACTATTGCAAAGCTAATTAGAACAAACAAAAATTGTGGCGCCATCTACTGTGGCATAGTCACGCTGAGCAAAATGAAGTGACACTCTGTTAATGCAAAAGAAATGTATTTTCCCCACAATAAAATATTGCAGAATTGTATGTAAATAAAATAATATACCGACTTATTTCTAACATGCAGTTGTTATAAATATACATATATAATATATGAATATTATTTGTATTATTTAATACGTTTATATAAATTTATAAATAAATTTATACATAAAATTTTTTTTTGCTATATTTACATTATTTTTTTTTTATTAATAACTAGGTATTTTAGCATTATTTGCTTAAGATGTTGGTGAATTTTTACTCCTTTTATATTAACTCGTAGTGTCTGCTTGTCGAAAAAATTTTGGATCGATTTTAACCATTTTCCCGTGAGCCATTCGATCTGAAATTTTGCAGGCAGGCTCGTGGTAATAACAGAAATGATCTAACAAATTTTTAGAGTGATGCCAAAACAATGGAAACTTTTAAATTTTTCTACCAGAGTTAATAAAAAAAAAATGTACAAAGGGTTAGTTTTTATTATATTATTACCACAACGACCACAAAAACAACAAGTCCAGCTATGACAACAACACAACATTTAGAATAACAACAAGAACAATATAAAAACATCATATTTTTCATTTTTTTTTTACTTTTTCAGGGATTTCCCTGGACCTGTTCCACCGATTTTAATGATTTTTGAAACAGAAATCTTCCAATGAATTTGGTGAATCATTCTCACTAAAAATGATCACTAGCTGCACTATTCAGGTCGTGATCGTGACAAGAACAACATAGAAAATTATATTTTTTTAAGACTTTTTTTAGTTCTTCATTCAATTCTCGGGCCCTAATCGACCGATTTGGACGATTTTAAATAGCAAACTTTTCAGGATATTAATAAATCATTTTCTATGTCAACGAGCACCCTAGCTGCCCGATTGATGCCGGCATCGTGATTTACACAGACGGACAGACGGACATCGCTATATCAACTCCGGTTGTTATAAGGATCACAAATATATATATATTATGGGGTCCAAAATGTTTTTTCTAATTATTACAAACGGAATGACAAACTTATATATACCCTCTGCACACTGGAGTGGAGGGTATAACAATAAAAAAACATATTTTTTAAGTTTTATGCGGAAAACTAGCCTATGGATTACATCCATAGATTAGTAACTAAGGATTAAGTTAAATTTATCAAAAATGTACGGGAAAGAATTCGCATCACAAACATATATTTTGTTCTTATCCTTTGATTATATACATATATTCAATAATTGTATATTATCAATTATATATCATTAACTTCTTTCGATTTGTATCGTGTTTTCTCAGACACCGCACAATACCGTACCCCAAGGTTCTCAAGGGTATGAGAATTCAATGTCCAACCGGAAATGTTCTTCTGAAAATAGCTAACTCATTCCAAGTATCAGAGTTTCAGTTCGCTCTATCCGCTTCTATAGTAGGCCACATCCATTTGTAATATATTGTCCAGTTGGGCGCACAATGGATTACAGAAAAAATTCGTTTATCAGTCGAACTAACCGTATGTGGAAAAAACTTCCTACACAGGTCTTTCCTGACAGTTACAATCTAATAAAATTTAAGGCAAATATCCACGAACACCACAACCTTTTTCCTCATTCCCATAACCTATTTTTCTATTTCAACATAACGCCCTGTTGGTTAATAATAATAAAGTAAAAATATTAAAATATCAAAAGCATGTTGGATATTGGTGCTCCTGATTTATTATAATAATATGGTTCCTTTTCGTCCGCATTTTAAATGGGGTTAATTATATCCTTACAAATATTATTAAAGATATCAAGTCTTCAAAAAATGCTACCCCTGATTGTTGGTGAAAATGTGTTTTTAGTTGTATATAGCGTGAAGAAGCCACTCGATAGTATAATTATGATTACTTAACAGAATGTAATCAGTTAAAAAATCTGATTTTACTAAATTTTAAAACATTTCTTAATGTGCCCGATGTTAATTGGCTGAGGGCACCCTGAAAATGAACTACGATCAGCCTAGAATTTCACATAATTTCCCGCTTGGATGTGCATATCTTTATATATAAAACAATATCAATAATTCGTGATACGTATGTTGGAACAATTAGAATCAGTAAAATATAGACAGTATAACATATATAAGAATCCTAAAATTGATTGTTTATAGTTTGATGTTGTCCTGGTTGTTGGCGCTACAATTCAACTTTTATAGAAAAGGTACGATCGAACCCATATTCAGGAACTTAGTCTTATTTATATATTTATTATATTTTTTATTTTTAAATTAAGTCAGCTATTTTAAGAAAATTGTAAAGTGTATTAAAATTTTGTTTATTACTTTCCTACATTTTCAGATAAGTGATACACGTGCTAAATTTCGGACCATCTATACTGGTGCTACAATAATGCAATGCAATAAATTTATTATAAGACATCAACAACAATTCCTGGCTCGTATGATGGGACAAATTGAATCAGCAAAAGACAGACAGGATATGATAAAACGTGTATTAGAATTTGAAATAAACTGAGTTAAAGTGAAAATATTCAAAGCGATTTGTTTTTCTTTTTTCAATTTAATATTCTTTGATAAATATGCGTTCTTAATTAAAAACAATGCGATTTTACTAATCAATTCGGTATATATAAATTGATAATTGTTATTTCTCTGTACATATTTTCTAATTCGTTTAAACATCCACTAATAATTTACGCGACGTTGAAGTTTTACCCATCATATAGATATTCCTTTTTAGTTTAATTTGTAGATCCTTTAATGATAATTTATTTTTCTTACTATAAATATTGAGGTAAATGCCTAAAACCACAACTAGGCCGGACCATATATATCTGAAAAATTAAAATAATAATACATATATGTAAAAATACTTTGTATCTGGTAGAAAACTTACTGTATGGTAAATGGTTTACTAAAGAACACGAAAGATATTGCTATGGTTACAGCTTTACGCGCAGTAGTCACGGTAGCCGCCACAGGTGCTCCGCTGCTTTTAACTAATGCCAACACAAAATGTATGCCCATATAGCCAGATAGACTAAATAAGAAACCATAACCAAATGATTCATGGGGATGCTGAAACATATTTTTAAATTATTTCAAATAAAAACGAAATTGATAAATATTTACCTCCAAACAAAAAGCAAATCCATTAAAGAAATTTCCAGTAATCATCATAATAACCAGCAAGTAAATAAAACCTAAACCATACGAAAACAACACAATTTCGCTGCTGGGAGCCCGATGGTCTCGCATAGCCTTCTCTTGGACATTTCCGATAGCGGCATCGCACAACAAAGCGCCCATTATCATGGCTACTCCAACTCCATTGAAATTTGGTGAAATTTGAGAATCAGCTAAAGTGAACCAAGCCAATCCAACGCACATGGCTAGAGCAGCAGCAAAATCCAAAAGTCCATAACGTTTGCCTTGTATAAGAATACTGCCCACTAAAACCGGTATTAGTTTACAACATTTAAATATAACTTGGGTGGGATAATTCAAATAACCTAAACTAGAATTCGATAAACCCATAGTGCCCAGTGTTAATGCAGCTAATATCACATAAGTTTTCATTGGAATGTTCCTGTGCAAAACAGGTATTCCACTACGTCTAGTTTCTAAACTACGTTCAAACAAGCCAAACAGTATATAATTTCCAAACTGTACAAGTGTCAAAAACCAACCATATGCTTTGAATCCTTCCTCCGTAAAGATTAATTCTTGCAAATAACCATAAACTAAATACAAAATAAAAACACCAGCACAACTTAAAAGAAACTGGGTGGTTTTATTGTAGTGAGTTAATTCAAAACATAAAATATTTAATGCCGGTGGTTCTGTGTTATCTGATGTTGAATAACTTTTACGTTGGTTTTGTACACCCGAAGATACATTAGTTATTTGTATTACATTTGCGTTACTCATTTTATTATATTTTTACTAATATTATTATAATTATTGTGTAAATTTTATATAATTTTTACAATTAAACGGTTACTATTCTATTCATATTTGTCTTTTAGTAAACGTCAATCACAACAAAGATTTGTTTACATTAATCTAATCTAATCGCATGCCATACAACTAAATAAATGTCAGGGTTGCATTCAACCAGTACTAGTTTTGACACAATAAAAGGCACAGATTACTTCACATATCGACAGTTATGACAAATTATGTTCAGATGACAAAATGAACCACTTGATTCACTCCACTGTATTGGCCTGTGATTCACTCTCTGAATCACAATTGCGAACCTTGGTGTTCAGACGAGTGTTCTTGTTTCATTTTGACGTTTATATTTTTTGTGCAAATATTTGAAGACATCCTTCTGCACTTCACGTTTCACTATTTAATTTTTTCCATTTTTATTTGAATATATATATATGTAAATATAAACTTTTTATTTGTTAAATGTTTCTATTTATGTGATTCTATAATGTGTGCAATAAACATTAATTTTTTGTTTTTTTTTTTTGTTTATATATTTTCGGTAGTTAGTTCAGATAAACTAGCTATAATATCTTATCAAACCTGGAGATGACACTCAATGTTTCTGGGTTCACAACTAGGTTCATTTTGAACCAAGTAAATTCGCTCTCAAAATTTTGCATGGCGAATCATATAGATTCAATCATGATTCGGGCACGAACCGCGAATGAGAGAGCGAAAAGCGAATCTTGCTGTCTGTGTGAACATAACATTATTCTACCTTTTGCAGTAAAGCGTTGTCATACAAAAAATATCGAAAACTATCGATGGGCGCGATAGTTACAAACCATCGATAGTCACGATAGTACTACAATGCGTGGCGCAGATTTTGGGAAAACAGCCTGGGAGTAGAAAATGATACTTTCTAATCTGCATGAGAGCCTAGTATGAGGAAGGATTGATTTGAAGGATATATTTAAGGATAGGACGAATTGGAGAGAGAAGGGCGAATCAATGATGAGATAAGGATAAAGTAGGATGAACAAGTAAGATAATTATAATCGGTCTAGACCGACTAACGATACCCTAAACCATGGATTAGAGATCCTATCTCTAACTATTTCGGTCCAACTAATTGGATATAGAAAATAAGCATAACCCAAATTTGAGTGGCATTTTTATTAATTTTTTTTGGCTGCAGATATGAAAAAGTTCATATCGGGTGCTATAGTCGAAAAATGGACCGATCCTGCCCATATTTGTGTGTGTTTACACATGAAAGTTTTCTTGCTGAAGGTCTTGAGTTTATAGGTGAGGCGGGAGAGAAGAATGGCAGGGGGTACATACTTTCATGTACTCTGAAATTCTCTTTTGTTTATTGCTTCGAAATTTTCAAAGTGAAGTTATTTTACGATTTCTTTCATTTTTATGTGCGTTTGTGTTAAGAAAGACAATAATTTGAAAATAAAGTTAATTTTAATGCAATAAAATGATAAAATAAATAGATATTAGGGGTCATTTGTATGGGGACTAGGTCTGAACATGGACCGAATTTCACCAATTTCAATAACGTTAATCTTATGGCCGATAAAAGCTTATATACCAAATTTCATCAATATATATTCATAGTTCAATATATATTGTAGTTTGATTACAAGGTTTACATGGACACACAGACGGACAGACGGACGGACGGACATCGCTAAATTGACTCAGAATCTGATTCTGAGTCGATCGGTGTAATAAAAGATGTGTCTAGGTCAAATATTTTTGGTAGTTACAAACAGCAGCACAAAGTCATTATACCCAAACCACATAGTGGTATCGGGTATAAAAATGTTCAGGGAGAGTAAATGATGCTTATTTTAAATAAAGTTGGAGTTTTGTAGGGAAACAGATAGTACATATAAACAATAATAACAAACAAATATGTAAAAAAAACTGTTGTTATTGTGAAATATAAACGAGAAACCGGCTGAAACAAAGGAATAGAGTTAAGGGAACAAATTGATGGAAAAGTAAACCGGTACAAGGACATAAAACATAAGTTGAGTTATATAGAAAAGAGAAAAGTTTTTTTTTTGGGGGGTGACAAATGGAAGGTAGATAGACTAATAAGAGTTATATGTGTTCATAGCTGGCTTCATCACCAACTGTGACCAGAAAAGGAAGACAGCATTTTCCTGGAAAATACCACAGGAATCGTATATCGGAAAAAATGCCCTTGAAGGGATTGATCTTCCAGTACCAAGGGATGAGCCAGGTAACATTTTTTTATACAAACAAAAAGTGGGTTAACATATGCCAGAAGCCTTTAGAATGTGGTAGAGAGTGCCTTGATACAACAGAAAAAGAAAAAGAGGATCGCAATTCGAAATAGAGGAAGTGTATCAAAACAAATTAAGAAAGAAGTAAATATATGAAAAAGAAACCTCAAGAATAAGGAGGATTCCTATTAAGATTTTAAGTGAAGGATTGCAACATTAAAAGAGTTAATATGTAAAAGCAAAAATTTAAATTAAACAGAAAAAAAAACAAAAATTTTAAGGATTTGCGAAAAGAGAAAATTTTAAAAATATATACATATGTACATATAAAAAAATATCAAGGATCAAATTGAAAAAATAAGTGTATTACGTTAAGTAGTTTTTTTACATTTATTATTTTTTGTATATATATCATACCTTTATTTACTTACAATTTTCGTGTTATGCACACAGTTTTTGTTTGGAAGTTAAACATTTTATGGAATTTACATTTATTTGATAAAAAAGGAACACAAATTTTTTAACGTGAAATTTAAACAGCAAATCTGCGAGAGAAACGGCAGTCCGAAAAGCGGAAAAATTGAGATTTAAATAGAAAAAATAATATATAAATAAGAAAAATACTTATCTCCTAACAAACAGCACGATAGGGTTCACATCAAGGCGGGGGTGGAAGTAAATCTGCGGTATTGGCAGAGATTGTAAAATTTTAGGGAGCTCCTTCAGATTTTTGAGAGGTATGCGGTATCCGAATGGGATAATAAATAAATTAGATTTAAGCCCCGAAAAAGAAAAAAATTTATAAGAGATAATTATTTTGTTTGCGGATTAGAAAAGACTGTGAATTTAGAAAAGTTAAAAAACTGGGGATTAAATGAAAAGGAAAATATATAAAAATTGGATAGAAGTAAAATTGTGAAAAGTGAATATAAAAATAATAATATAGAGTTAGATAGGTATAAGGTTAAGAAATATTGTTACGTATAAAATAAGAAGAGTGTTATAAAATTAATAATGATTTTGAAATGAAAATTAACCGGGTTTAGGGGTCGACAAAAAATAAGCAAGCGTGGATATGTACGAGCATGGTTGGGTGGGCATATATAGGGGGCAATAACATCCGTCTTTATGTCTGTGTGTGGTAAGTTGTGGTTTTGAGTGTTGTTTTTTGAGTTTATATAGCATTTCTTTTGTGTACGGAACGCACCTGGTGGGACGGTTGGAACCTCCTGAGATGTGCACCATAGTTAGCCGGAATCCTCATCAGGGCCGTAACATAAAATCTCAAAAATAATTAATTTATACCATTGCCAATAAATCCTAACGATTTAAATAACAAAGCCTACGAAAATATAACAAACGAGATGATGGTGGAAGTTTACGCTTCGACATTTTCAATATGAAATTGCAGTGGCATGTGCAAGCACAAATGTTAATGGCGAGAAATTCGAACAATTTTTCGTTGATACGTGTACCGCTGTAGTGGCATTGACAGTGGCCTGTGTAGGACGGACGTAACTAAAAGTAAGTAAATCTTTATTGAGTCTTTTCAAACATTGTGAATATTAAATGTGTTAGAAATACTAATATATAATAATAACAAAAGTTATAAAAGTTATAGAATAGCCTGTAAGTTCAATATTTATATACAACAATGATTTATTTAAAAAATCTGCTTTCAAAACGAAAAAAATTAATTTTTACTACCAATTTTTACAACAGTGTTTTAATAAATGGCGTCCTGGAAAGTTGACAGCTTAGAAATAATTTTTATAGCACATCGTGTATGAATTCTTTTTAAGAAAATTACAAGTTTTTTAAAAAGGATATAGTAAATTTAAATATTGCAAAAAAAAAAATATCACGAAATGGATGGTCCACAACCGCCTAGAGGTAAAGGTTTTTAGAAATAAAAAATAACTTGTGAAAGCGAATGTAAAACGCCCCGGCTACTTTGTAGAGCTAGAAAGTATAGTTTAGTTATGTATTGATATTTTTGTGTTTTAGATATTGGGCTGCGTAATATAATAGATAAATTAGCAGAGTTTGTGGCGCGTAATGGCCCGGAGTTTGAAGTGATAACCAAACAAAAACAACAAAATAATCCAAAATTTGAGTTTCTGTATGGAGGGGAATATTCATCTTACTATCAATTTCGAGTGACTGCTGAACAATCTTGTAAATATATACTTAGAAAAATAAAACAGCGTGTGCAATTATATTGTGAAACAACTTTTTTTTAGTTTTAAAACATCAACCCTCAGGAGTTGCTGGACAACAAGCGTCCCATTTTACACATGGTCCACCACCAAATATGTTGCATCAATCAAATAGTATACAACAAATGACATCCAATAACCAGCATGATTCAGCAAATAATTTATTTAATATAAATCAACCTCCACCTAACCATCAGTTGTGGAATGCAAGTGCTCCACCGCAACACTCATCATCGTCGAATGGTAGTAATAATCAGCCAATGGCCATGAATTTTACAGCACAAATAGAAGCACTAAGTATGCAACAAAACACGTTACGAGAACAAATACACCAATCGGAATCGAATCTAACAGCACAGCATACGGTAAATTTTTTTTATGCAGTCGTAAAAATTACCTGTTCATATTAAACCTTTGTCATACCTTTTACTTTGGGAAGATATACGTACCAAGATTTTCATATTGGGGGGTTATAGCAGGTGGAGCAATATTTTTCTGTTTTTCTGATTTCATATAAATTCTTTGTATTCTTAAAATAACCAAAAAGGATATTGCTTTTCTTTTCTAAAAAAAGTTAAGATATATCAAACAGTCAGCTTTATTTATGTAAGAAGATTCATAAGCATTAAATGTTTAAACATAAATTGCTGTTTTATATTTTAGGATTTTTGCAATATAAATATGGATCTGTTTCTTAACGTTGTTTTACGTTAGCATTTTATTAAATACTCTTTTTTGAGAAATTGGATATATTTTTGCAATATTAAATTATATCGCATTTAAAAAAAAAAAACTATTTTGGAATATGAGATAGTTGCAGAACTACCTTTTTTGAAATTGTAAAACTGAATTTTAATCTACACATACTATTACAAAGTCGATTATTCCGAAAACAAACCATATTTTTCTAAGCGAAGTACTTCTCACGATTTCAATATTATGGGCCCACCAAAAACAGAAGAGAAAATAAAAGTTTTTTTTTCTAAAAATTAGTATTAGCTATTAGTTTTTAAAACCTGTATAAGTAATTTGCATTGTGATTGTTAAATTTTTAAATTTGAAGAAATTCTTTTGATATTGTGATGAGAAAGCTATTTTGTCATAATATTGTAAAAAAATTTTGTGCCCTCTATCAAATTAATTGGAATTATTTTTAAATCAATTCAATTGTGAAGTCAATTAAATTGAAACAAAAACATAAAAAGTCTATATTTATTTATGATGCAACCAGTGCCAATGCAGAAATTATATTATCACCAACAATTTTTTCTGTTATATATTCAAAACGTCGTTTTTTAGAGTTCATTCCTTACAATCAATTTTATTACACAGGCCTACAAAATTAGATACAACTCTAGACGCTGGGACAAGAGTATACTTTCCAAAGGTATTTTGCGCGCTTTATAAATCTTAACTCAGAATTTCTCCGTCACCCTCGAATTCTTTACTTCAAAATTTTAAAAACACGTTGACTGCATGATTTGATCTGTATTCCTCGTGGTTAATATAAATGCGTGAAAAACATTTTTATTTTTTTTTGTTTACTTGCAGTTGTTTTGTATGTTTGGGATTGCACGAATACAATTTTTTACACCAAGATCTTTACTACTCTTCGTCTTTAATACTTTTGGATTTTTTCAGATTCTTATTTGTTCTCGGACAAATCTTTCGTTGAAATTACTTAGTTTTCTTTTCAATATTAAAATTAAATTTCCAAAAAAAATCCCTCTTAAGGGCACTGAATCCAAATAGTTACGAATGGCTCAAACACATCAGTAAATCGAGAAACCGTTACAAAAAAAAAAAAAAAAAATTGGATTAAAATGTGTTTTTTATTTTTACATTTTTAATATTAAGGTCTAACCTCAAGAAAAGTAAGCTTTGTTCTCAGGGTATGGTGTTTTATCGTTTTTTTTTTTTTCTTTTTGGAAATAACTGCAACGAATATGTGATACTAATTATTAAAAGACGTTTTGGCGGAAAAGAAATAAAATATCTTTAAAAAATATTTTTGGATATTAGGAGCTATATACACAATTTGTTCGCGGTATTGTAAAGTCCCAAATACAGCAAGAAAATAAGTGTTTTTTGCATTTTTAGATTACGATTTTGAAAAAATTATGCTTTTGAGAAATTCTGAGTTTATAATATATTTTGAGTGCCAAATACTGGTGTCTTTTTTATACCCTCTACACCACTGTTCAGAGGGTAAATCGGGCATCATGGTGCCAAGATTTGTCATACAATATGGAGACACCTCTTAAAAATGCTAAATATTCAGCGTGTTTGTTGTAATAGTTTAGTGTTAAGTTTATCAAATTGTTTTCTTTTTCAAATATATTGTTTACATTTGATATAAATAGTGTAATAAGTCCAGTTATTAGTGTATACATAAAACCCAGGTGGAGGGTATCAAAGATTCGACATAGCTGAATTTATCACTTTACTTGTTTCTTTTGGAACACTCTTTTTTTTACTATTGCTGTTGCATATTTTCTACAAATTTTTCTTTTTCTGCTAAACCACTTTTAGTCCTAATAACCATTTTGTATTCTCTGTGTTGTATTTTGCTATTTTTTTTTTTAGTTACAATATTGGGAAGTTTTTCTAAATATTTTTTTTATATGTAATATATAAAATAATATTGTGTATATTATAAACATATATATAAATATTTTTCTTTATGATTTATTCTTTTTAATTTATTACCTCCATTTTAATGTCTACATTTAAAATTTTACTTTACTTGTATATTTTTTTATAAAAAAAATCAAAAATCGATAAATCCCCAAAAAAAACAAACAAAACAAATAATATAAACGACCATACAATAAAAAAAAACATTACAAACAAAATCATTGTGCAAATATTTTCAACTCAAATGATACTGAACTCCAACAAAAATTAAAATAATATATATATGTATATATAAAAATACAATGGGAGATATTTAGGCACTGATGGCACAACAGAGGAAACAAATTGATGAGGCGATAGAAGAAGCACAAAACTCACAATTAGAAAAACAAGCTGAAGAGCAAAATATTTCACTTAAAGAATTCGATGGCATACTGCAACCTATAATTGATGCGTGTACCAAGGATAGCATTTCACAAGGTAAATATTTTATTATTATTAAATTTAGCTTATCTAAAATATTCATAAATTAGACAGTATTTAGTAGTCAAAAAAAAAAAAAAACTATTTGTAAAGAACTCATCTAAAAATAATTGAAAATCAATTTATGATTTTCTTTAGTTATTTATTACTACTATTTAAATTAATTTACAACCAATTGTGATTAGCAAAAAATAAGTAATATATTTAATGTTGCAATTTTAGGCAAAAACTGGATATTACAGCACTCATCCGACAGCGCTAAAAACAATGTTGTTTTACAATATCTTTTAAAAAAGTATGCGTCTGTTTATAAGTTTAAGTTGAACAAAACTTTTTTCATTAATATCTTTTTAAATATTTATATTATTATCCTTACTTTAAACACAAAATTAATAATGCTTTGAACCTCTTTTGAAAATTGAGAGTATTGAGATAAATGACATATTCGATCCTGGAATCCTGTCATCGACTTTTTCTTTGGTCACATGTTTTCATATGAGTTGTAGAGAATTAAAAACAATAATATATACAAAAAATGTTAAAAACATAGACTTGGACATGTTTTCTTAACACCGAGAGACTTAACAAAGAACAATTTTAATACAATACAAAAAAAAACTATTGTTGAACTTTAACTGACTGTGTCTTAATCCCCGTCTACAACTCTCTGTCTACAAAAATGCACAACAAGAAAAAAATATCGTTTGTTAATTTATTTTTAGGGCTTTGGTCGATGGTACAACATTTCAACAAAAATTACATCTTATATATTTAATTAATGATATACTACATCATTGGTAAGTATTTAAAATTAATTAAATCTATTATATCTTTTATCATAATGTGTTTAAATGAAAATTTTATTCGAACTTGTATACCCTTAAGATATGAATCGGTTTTAGTTATTGATAAATTATTTATTTTATTTTGTTTGTGGCTCACCTATATTTCAATTGTAATTCAAAAAAATATCAAAAATTTCATTTGAAATTCAATAATTTCCATTTAACATTCACAAAAATTCCATTTGCATTTAAATAAATTCGAATTGAAATTCAAATATGTATATCAATACAATTTTTAAAATAAAACAGAAATGTATATACATATAAATGGAAATTCAAAAGAATTATGTTTGAAATTTAATAAATTTCAACTAAAATTGAAAAAATTACATTCGAAATTCTTTGTGAACTAAAACAATAAAACATTGTCCTTGTAATTTGAATTTTACAATATCACCAAAAACTTCATTTAATGAATACTAGGACAAACGATTATTAGATTTTTATAGTTGAAATTACAAAAAAAAAAAACAGTTACAATTTTGCAAATTAACAAACAGTTCAATCGGATTTTTTTTTTAATTAATTAATTTGAAAATTATATTACTTTTACTTTCACGAAGTATCAATTTCATTAAATATGATGGAGAAACAAACTAGCTAAGAATAAAAGTGAAACGAGGTCTGACATTTGTCCGTGTTCTTTAAACAATAAACCAAAATATGGAATTTCGATTGATTTTACTGCGGCAATTTGCCCCTGGTTTGCATATGAGCATATGAAATATACCGGCGCCAAAAGTGAGAAAAACATTTAAAATTCACAAAGGTAGTGGGTGGGTATCTAAAAGAATATTTTAACTGCAAGTTCATTTGAGGTGTCTTTTTTTTGGCAACTGCGAAAGGTCATAATCATAGAATAATTTTCAGTTTGGAAAGTATAGACCGTAGCATAACTATAAACGCAGCCAAAATATGCTCATATTTTTATTATTTACTATGTAAACACCGTTTTTATTGTACAGTTTTGAGGTTAAAGTGAAGAAGTTGCATAAACAACATGAACTCTTGCGTTATCTTGCTGAAAACCCCAATAGTCAGCTCCTTTGCTTCTTATAAACGAAAATAAATTCATTCGCTACACTTCGATGTATTCCTCTGAGTTCATGTGAGTACTGGGAAACGTCACTTCCAACATTACCACCCGAAATTACGTTTAGAAAAAAAATTGAGAGGAGGATCCTTTCGTAAATCATACCTATACATATAAAAAGCGTCTGGGTCCAAGTTCAATTTTTTTTCTCATCAGAAAAACTGATCTTTAAAAGAGAAGAACAATTTAAGTGATTACAAAAATTATATTTAACATTTTACCTTGGCGAAGTTGGTTTACATATTTTTTCGGGCAAATTCTAGTCTTGCTGCCTTGTGGCGTGCTAACATTAGAGGTGCCAATTTCAATTTTTGGCGACAAATGTGCCCGGATGCTCTGTGGACTGTCCATTTAGACACACTTTTAATAATGCAACGCTTCAGCATTAATAACTAGCAGATTCTAGCTCTCGAGTGCAAATTCTAGGAAATTTAATTTTTTTATTAAATATGGTATGCCAATCAATTATAGCCAATTCACAAATCAACACAAAAAACAAACTCATTTTTATTACAAAAACATTAACAAATTTAATAAACACACACATATGTGTATGCATTGAAATATTATTTCTCCAATTTTAGAGAAAAGTTAAGTTCTCAAATTGATGTCAAATGTAATTCTCAACTTGAGTTGAACAATTTTTCTCCTTGTTTGCTTTCAACTTGACATCAAGTTGAGACTTAACATTTTTTCCAATCTTTGAGAAACATTTTTACTCTCAATTGGATATCCAACACTTTTCTCCACTTGAGACCAAACATTTTTTCAACTTGAATACGATTTGTGTTAAGTTTGAGATATTATTTAAATATGTCATAAATAATAAATTAAATTAAAAAATGCCAAAAAGGTACAAATAATTAATTGATATATTTTTAATTATTTCTGCTTTTTGTCGAATTTTTCAATTTAAATTTTTATACTGCTGTTTGTAACAACCAAAAATATTTGACCTAGACCCATCTTTAATTATACCGATCGAATCAGAATCACTTTCTGAGTTGATTTAACAATGTCCGTCCGTCCGTCCGTCTGTGTGTCCATGTAAAGCTTGTAATCAAACTGCAGGTCGCAGTCTAGACCGACTATAATTTTCTTACTTGTTATTTATGACATATTTAATATTAATATTCATAAAATGTACAAATAATTCATTTATTTTTAATTCTAGATTTTAAAAAATGTACATAATATGTACATTTAATGTTAAATATGTACATAATAATGTTAAATATGTAATGAAATTAAATTGAAACATTAAAAAAAGTACATTGTTTTCATTTCTAAAATTAGTATAATTTTTTTAATATGGCAATTCCGTACCTTCCATTTGATACCGATTGGAGAAATTTCTTTGCTATCAAGTTGAGAATCACAAATTTCTCAATTTGATAACTAAGAAAATCGCCATATAAAAAATGTGCCTTTTAAGTTGAGAAGACTATAATCGGACTATTGAGGTGCATTTGAGAATTAACGTTGGAGATTTGAGAAATGTATTTGATCTCAAATGCACCTCAAGTTGATAGGAAACAAAAATGTTTATTGGGATAGAATTGTATAAATTTATGTATGTGTTAGTAGCAACTTTAAATGCAATTTACTCAAAATAAAGGCAAAAATTTAAAAATCTGTAAATCTGCAAAACGGCTAAAAAGAAATACCTCTCAAATAATATACGTTTGGTCAAAATCGGGATAAAACGGTAGAAAAAAACATCGGTCACAAGAAATAGCCTAGCCTAGATAGGGGTACAATGTGCTGATATGAATAAAATTAATTACATACATATATTAATTATTTGTAAAATAAAATAAAAGTTGTCAAATTTATTATTAATCATTATTAATATAATATTATTCACCATAATTTACTTATTGCGTTTATAGTTATGCGCAGGCTGGATTTGAAAAAGTAAATATAACGGTACTTACTGTGATTACATAGTGCAACACATAAAAACTTATCGAAACTAACAATACCCCACTTGGATTTTTGCTGCTGTTCGGATTTTATGGTCTCATGTATATTTCGGCTCAAACTTAATTTTTCCGCAGAACATACAATTTCTCACGGCTATATTTCGGAAACCAATTGGAAATTTTTTTCCTGTCTTCGGCACAATTGCTAAAATGTTGAAATATTTTTTTAATTTAATAATTCTTCAGAACATTTTTCGAATTTAATATATTTTTTTTTTATTTCAATGGAAATAAAGTTCAAAAAAAGAGATCTTTGTCACTAGATGCTTAGTGCTTACATTTTTTTCTCCTAGTCTATAGCTACAATTGTGCCGAAGACGGGAAAAAATCCAATTGGTTTCCGAGTATAGCCTTGAGAAAAATTGCACAGTCTTCGGAAAAATCAAATTTTAGCCAAAATATACATGAGGTTATATAATACGAACAGCAGATAAACTAGCAAAAACCCAAATGGGGTTTTGTTAGTTTCGATAAATACTTCGAAAAACCTCCCACGAGGAGTTTGCACTCGATGACTTCAAAAATGTAACACAGTGCAACATTGTTGCTATTTTTTGTTTGTTTATGCAACTTCTCTTTAAACTCTAAAATTGTAAAAAAATTATCCATGTGATAATACATGCTATCCAAAATATTACAATAATTTTTTTAATGCAACTTTGGCGCCTTTATTTTCAAATACTTTATTTGAAAACCTTGTTTTACTTATTTTTTATTTGAAAGTATGTTTATTAGTAAGTAAATCAAGTCCTTGTTTGTTAGAATCGGTTAAAGATTGTGAAAAGTTAAAATTTTTTTAAAAATAAAATTAAAATAAAATACTGCTTTAGACGCAAATAATTTTACTGTTACTTTTTACTCATTATTATTTAAAAAAACAAAATAGATGTGCCACGTTCTGCGAAAATTAAAATTGTATTTAAACTTTAAACTTTTCACTTTAACAATTTGTAATTTTTTAACAAACAATGGCTTATACTCATGAGGGAAAAAAGGTTTTCAAATAAAGTGTTAGGCTCCAATTTTGAAAAAATTAAAAAAAATGGAAATTTGAAATAATTTGGATATTTTCACATGGGTTTGTAAAAGTATAGACATACATACATATATATTTAGAAAGCTAAACTATTCATTTTTCTAAACCCGTTCAAAAATTTTAACTAGGTTAAAAACTGATTTAGTTAAAAATATTTTAGTCCGTGAAGTGTTAAAAACGTTTTTTGTCGATAACTTCAAATATTGAGGGTGTATTCTAAATGCGGAAAATTAAAAGTATATTTTTACAGTAAAACCGTGTAATCCTAAACAATGATTTGTTCATTTTATTTGATATTAATACCAGAGCCTACGGTCAAGCTCGAGTACTTGAACAAATGTATGTTTTTTGGAATCGTCCAAGTACCAAGAATATCATCTTAAAATTTCACTTGAATCGGACTGTCCTACTGGCATGGGCAAACTGCTACTCGAAAAAGCTCGACGACTTTTCCATACAAATGTTCCAAAATATTCACTTTACAAAAAATATTTAAAGCACACATGATATAAATTTATACATTCTAAAATTGAAATAAGAGGACATCACGTCCTTAAAATTTCAAAGACTTTGGGTAATTGTTGTGCTGTTGGCGAACTACTACTTGATAAAGATCAGCCTACACAAATGTTCGAAAATTTGCTCTTATTTCAAGTTTGATGTAATTTTCCTTCAAACTATTCCAGGGAAAATTGTGAAGTCGGAGAACTTATACTCGAAAAAGATCAGCCACTCAAATCATTTCACCGAAAAAGATCAGTCAGTTTCTATACAAATGCATGAAAATATGAATTTTTAGCGCGTCAACGCCATATACAACATTTTTTTTTTTTTTATCAATTAACTAGTTAAAAAAACAGTTGTTGTTCGCCAAGAGCTCAATTTTAATCGGAATGACTTAATTTTTTAAATGTGTCATCATGAAAAAGGTCAATTAGGGACAGTGACAATTTTTGGTATTTTTTTATTTTCTGTTTTTTGTCGAGTAGTAGATCTTCCACGGTTAAATTTTTGGCGGAATGCTTTGAAACTTGAAGTAACCGTTCTTTTTATACACACAGCTCTAACTAATATAATATTTTGTCAAGTGATTGTCGAAAATTTTCTCGAAGATATCATCAAACTTCAAATAAGAGCATATTTTCACACATTTGTATAGAAAGTGGTCAATATGAGTCGAGTAGTGCTATAACGACGCCACAATTTTGGTCCGAATGGTTTAAATTTTTTTTTGTGAATAATCTATGAATATAGTCAATTACAGGCAGTGAAAAATTTAAAAAAAATTTATTTTTTTTTTACACTTTGCAAATTTCCGATTTTTTCGAGTAGTTGTTCCCACCCGCCAACATTTTTACCAAATGCTTTGAAATTTTTAAAACATATTCTCTACATATATTCAGAATAAAATACTAAGAACTTTTTCTAAGTGTTCTTGAAAATTTTTTTGTAAATAGGCATCAAACATATACGAAGAACATATTTTCATACATTTGAGCGGAAAGTGTATGATCTTTTCGAGTAGTAGTTAGCCCACTCCATTGTTTTTATCAGAATGTTTAAAAAAAATTTTTTTTAAATGAAGTCAAAATTCTGTCAAAATTCATACAAATAAAAGTTGTCGAACTTTTTCGAGCAGCTCGAGGAGCTCGAAGCTCTAGTAATGGGGAGCTCTGATTAATACCAGAAAAAAAAATTATCCAAATATTTGTCATAGTTAAAAGTAATTTTTTAACTTATTACTTGTCTTATGTATTCATTAAATAGGTTTTTGGCACTACTGTAAAATCAAAATTAAAAATAAGTGTTAGCCTAATGTTCAAAAAGGGTATATAAATATTGTTCGAAGGGTATATAAATTCGTTGCGTTTTTAAATTTGAACATAGTCCTAAAAACTTGAAAGTTTTCATTATTATATAAAAAATAAAGAGAGCTGATAACGTTCGCATCAATTACGTGTATTTGTGCAAGACAAATTGTAACTATATATTCTTACAGTGTTCGGAAAAATGCCAATGACTTAAAAAACAGCTTGGAAAATGTAGTTATACCCATGTTTTGTAGTGCAGATTTAAGTAAGTCTGAAGCTGAAGAAGTCATTGTTTTTCACAGAATTAATTGTGTTATTCGATTTATATTTTTAGTTGCTACTGCTGAACAAAGAGCTAAACTAACAAAACTTTTATCGTTGTGGGAATCTAAAGCAAAATTTTTTGATGCATGTGTTATATCAAAATTACAATCTCCGGATTCTTCAATGCAAGAATATAAAACAAATTTACAAAATTTACATCACGAAGTTTCAACAACATTAACTCTGGCTACAAAATCGACATTGGATAAGTATGATAGATGAGAATTGAAGTTTTAACTCAAATTGAAATCGAAAAAAAAAAACAAATGCAATAAATGTCCTATCATATATATATTTTTCAGCTATCAAAAACAACATCAAATATTTATACAACATGCCACACAACAAATTGCACAACTAGAGCAACAAAAACAACAATTGGAACAACAAATGTTAGGAGCAGCACTGCCAAATACTTCGGTGTTGCCACCTTCAACGTCGATGCTTCAACAGCAACAGCAACAGCAGCAGCAGCAGCAGCAACAACAACAGTCGCAGCAGCAGATGCCACAACAACAAATGGCTAAAAATATACCATCGTTAATGGCACAAAAAGTTGTCATGCCAATAATGGACGATAAAGATCAATATGCTAATCAACAAGGGCAAAATTCCAATAATATGCATTTTTCAAATACGTCAACAAACAATTTTTTTATACCCGATCTGTCTAAACCTCCACCAGGTTTTATGAGCGGTGCGGTATCACAAATGAATCAAATTCCTAATTTAATGCAACAAACACAATTTGGTCAGATGAATAGTAACATTCCGGTAAATCAAAATCTCAATAATCTAAGTGCTGGAGATATTTTAAATAATGTCAGTAACTTAAATGTTGATTTGTTGAATGTTAATGCCGCTTTACAACTGGTTCAACAACAACAGAAACATTTAAATGCATTTGATAACCAACTGATGTCTAACGCAATGTCAAATAATAATGATGATGAGTGTATTCCTCCTCCACCAAGCATGCATATGGAACCGGAACAAATACCATCTGCAGCTTATTATGATTTACCCGCTGGTCTTATGGTGCCCCTAATAAGACTTGAGGATTATCTTTATAAACCATTAAATCCCGAAGATATACGTCTTCCACCACCAGCTCCCCAAAATGAAAGATTAACTAACGCCCTAGCGGCATTCTATGCGCTCCCAACTCATGACAGACCAAGAGACAAGTAAGTTTGCCTTTTTCAACTGTCGATAATCAAAATTGTTTCTAGAAATATGTCATTCCGTCTGTAAAACATGAAATTGGAAATACAGTAAACAGAAAAACCCTTCTGAAATAGTTTGCCAGTTCATTTCATTTGATTAATAAAATGCACTGGCAAAATATTTCAAAATCGGCTAAATTGCTCGATACAACCTTCTGGCATGAAGCCGTCTATAATTTAACTCTAAACAGATCGTAAATATGTTTCCTTTGTATCGTTTAAAAGCAAGTTACCGATTCATAAATTTTATTTAAGTATAATTAAGACTAACTGCCATCATTTATTGAATATAAAATGTTTTTGTTCGATATAAATCGTTTATAAAAAAATTGATTTAATAAGACCTATTTCTATTTGGACAGTTTTAGAATTATAAACATTTGCAAAAATATTGCAAAACTTGTTGTTAAATCTTTAATAATGTATAAATATATGTGTATGTTTCTTTTTTCAGTGAGGGGTGGGAAAAACTTGGCTTGTACGAGTATTATAAAGTTAAAAATGCGGCCAGAAAACAAAAAGAAGATGAAATTCAGAATGGTTTTCGAGAAAAATCACGATCACCCTCGCCAATTCTTATGGACAAACCAATACCTAAAAAAGTCAATAAGAGGTGTTATAGGTATGGTTAGACTTATAATTTTTTTATTTTTTGTGAAAATAAAAATAATTCTATTATAAATATAATTTAAAGATCCAAAAGCCGCAGTCGTTCACGTTCGCCTTTTAAATCGAAATCACGTTCAAGATCTCGATCGCCACCCTTACGATCATCAAATAATCGAAGCGGTGGTAATGATAGAGGACGTACCAATCGTTATAGTAAACAAAAAAGTCGGTCTCCTCGTCGTTCACCACCCCGAGAGAGAGAAAGGGAAAGGGATAACGATAATCGCTCTAATGAAAGAATAACAAAGCGCGAACGTGAACGTTCTATATCTCCACCTAGTTTCTTGTAAGTATATTAAGCGAACCACATATTAATTGTTTAGAAAAATATTTGTTTTTTCTTGTACAGTGGCAGTAATTTTGCGAAACCGAATGAATTTATTGAAGAAACAAATAAAGGTCATCAAATGCTAATGAAAATGGGTTGGGGAGGTACTGGTACTGGATTAGGTACTAACAACCAGGGTATTGATCAACCTATTTCAGCTGGGGAAGTAAGAGATCGTAAGGATATGTATAAAGTGGGTTTTTGCCATTCAGTGAAATAAAAACATGAGATAAATATATTTATATGTTTTTACAGGGTGTTGGTGTTAATATTAATGATCCATTTGAGAATTTCCGCAAAAACAAAGGAGCTGCTTTTGTACATCGCATGCGTGCCCGTGACGAAAAAAGTTAAAGACAAATCTTTATGTGTTATGATATAGCATAATAAATCAAGTTGATTATTTTTTGTAAAAATATAAATCATATTCATTTTAACGTAAATAAAAAAGCAAACATATTTTAATATAAATAATTTGCAGTACAGTATGCAAAATAAAGGTAAAAAACTTAAATAATTCATAAACTTCCTGCCTAGAAGATCATGAAATTGTAACGGTAAAAAAAATCATAAAACTGCCTTGTTATATTTTAATTTCGGTTAACTAAAAAATTTCAATTTAGCTAAGTTTTGCTTATGTAACTTAACAAATTTGTATTTATAAGTTTGCTAATGGATTATATAGATGATATAAATAACTGTTTTAATTACAAAATTAACTTTTGAGGTTGTATTTTTATTTTGTGAGAAAAGGTCATAATAGATCAGCATGCTATTAGCAAAAATATCTTAAGAATCTTTGTGCTCTAAAGTTTATGAATATTTTTTAGTTATACTTAACCTTGCTGATTAAATTTCAAAATTATATTTTTAAGGCCATTTCTAACAAAAATATAATCGAAAGGCTTTTTTTTAGAGACAGTAGTTTTTTTATGGTTTTACCAAAAAATTTGTATGATAAAATACAAAATGTAGGTATTAAAATTCAATGTTTAAGATAATGTATTTAATTAAGATGATCACTCATAAAAACATGTTATTGAGTACAAAAATCAATATCTTACCAAAATGAAAAAGCCACGAATTCAATAGTATTAAAAACATTATCTTACAATAACACTGGCAAACAGAAACTGAACAAATTTCAATTATGTTTCTATACTAAATGCAGTATTAAATGCTTTGGCATTGACTTTTTCCAAAATTTGTATTAAACCTTTTCCTGGTCCACACTCAAAAGTACGTGGAAAATCAGCACCTTGCTGACGCTCGTACATTTGATGCATTGTTTGTTCCCACTTAACCGGTCTAACAATCTATAATTAAAAGTTATTATGGTTATATCCTTGCACAAAACATCGTTGAAATAATCACCTGTTTTGGTAATTGTTTTTTTATCTGCGCTACATGTTTATAAGGTTTACCATCAACATTCGAGTATACTCGTATCAGGGGCTCTTCTAAATTAATTTTATTTAAAGCCTTAGCAAATGGTTCTACAGCCGATTCCATAAGTGGCGTATGAAATGCCCCACTCACAGGTAGACGTTTCATACGTCTTATTTTTAAAGCTTTGGAATTTATCTCTAAAAATTCTAAAGCTTCCAGGTTTCCGGCTATAACTTTGCAATGAGGGTACATATAATTTGCTACTCCGCAATATGGTTTCTCTACACCTTTATCAACACACCACTGTTGGGCTTTAGCACATGCGGCACCAATCTCTGTATCAGGAGCATATAAAACCATAGCCATGCCGCCGCCAGCCTTATCACAAGCCATTTGCATGGCATTAGCTCTTATTTGTACCAACTTTAGTGCTTTGTCAAAGGGCAAGACACCAGCAAATACAAGAGCTGTTAATTCTCCTAAACTAAAACCGGCTGTTGCCACACAACTATCAATGGCTTTAGGACGTTCTTCTTTCAATTTTTCCAAAGCGGCTAAAGATGAAACCATTACCGCCGGTTGTGCGTACTCTGTTCGATTCAGTTTTTCTCTTGGACCTTCTAAACACAACTTTAAAAGATCAAACCCCAAAACGTCATTAGCCAGTTCAAATATTCTTTTGGCCTCCGGGAAGCGCAAAAGTTGACTAGCCATACCCACGTATTGTGTACCTTGACCAGGGAATAGTACCATTGAAGTTTCTTTTGGATCAATTTTAAGTTTGGCAACTTTATCTTCTGCTAATAAGTCCTTTAAATGCATACCGTGATCGCTATGAGTTTGAGGTTCTGTTGAATTTACTGCTACTAATTTGGTTAGTTTTTGTTCAATTTTACTGCAATTATAACGATAAAAAGGCAATTGTCTTAAAGACTTGCTTAAACACGAATGTATCTTTAACATTTTCATTTAAAAATTGACTTTTAAATTCTATGAAGAACTTTTCACAACTACGATAAAATTAAAGGCTTTTTCGCTTTTGATTGTGAAATGCTTATATCGCTGAAAAACTTTTTCAGATTTTCACTAAATTAATGTCTTGCCAAATCCAAACAAATCTTAAAAATATTATTTTTATATAGGAATTTCCGAATTTTTTTTATATATTTAGCCAACCATTGAAAACACCATCTAATATATGTGAACTGATTGAAAACAATAAACGTATGTTTCCCTAATGAAACCGAAAATAAAACTATAGCTCTGTTCGTTTACTTTCCCAGTAAAAACCAATAAAACTGAAATTTCAGAGAGTAAGGCCCAATTCAGACGACTAAAAACCTGCATTGCATTCATACGATGATTTTTAATTTCATGTCTTTTTTTTAATCTGCTTAAGTTTATTTTTCGCATTAAAAAAAATATATGAATTAATGTAAATTCAAATTATCTTCTTTATTTTTCAATTCAAGTTATTTATTTGTTAAATATTATTTACATTATATCATTATAAGATTTAATCTTTTTGTACTAATTAATTTATCATAATTTTACAAACGTTATACAAATACCTATTAAATATTTAAATTTTTAAGAGTATAATGTTTAGAATATCTAATCTAATAGCAGAACGTATCAATATTTAAAAGTTGTAAGTTGAAACATATTTAGATTAAAGAAATTATGCATTGATCTCACTGAAGTTGCCACTTTAAAGTACGAAAAAGAATAAAATGTAACAAGAAAAAAGAAATGAGTGTAAAGAGAAATATGAAAATAGTCTTGAAAACAGAAATCGTGTCTTTTGTTTACTCTTCTTGCTTCTCTGCACCGTTCGCCAACAAACAAAAAAAGACGTCGAAAAACAACGTCGTCAAAAGTCGCCGTGTAAACACAGCCTAAGAAAAATAAGTTCTCAAAAACATAAATATCCAAAATAGTAAACGAACAGTAATTTGTAATTACCACATTCGTATCAATCGAAATTCCATATTTTGGTTTATTTGAAGAATACGGACAAACGCTCGACCACGATTCGCTTTTCTTCTTAATCAGAGGCCATAATTCTTCAACTGTGAAAAAGAAAAATTATTCTCAGCATTTTATTTTGGGAAATAAAAAAATGATTTCAATCGAAAAATTTCGATAACTAATGCGGTGATTTGGCTCCTGTTTGTAAACACATTTGAAAGAGAAGAAGTGAAACTCTAAATTTAAACGAAGAATTTATTTTATTTAACATGTAAAAATATCCATTGAAATTAATATCATTACCTATTGCTTTTGAAAATAAACATTTGCTATGAAAGAAATTGGCAGATATACATATTTTTTGGCAGGAAGCGGTTTTAAAAGATTAAAATTAATGAAACCTGGTTATGTGAATATTTATTTACTTATTCTATCGTTAATTGCCTCAGAATTATTATTTACAATTTTTGCACAAGAATAGAATTGTAGTATTTTTGTTTTATTTGCCACAAAACTCAATCATATGTTTTTCAAACATATGTTTTTTCTTGCTTGCTAATTCTTATGCCAAAAATGTATCCAGTAAAAACTAGCAAGTTTTCAAAAAATGAACTCTCACTTTACGCTCTCATTTGTTCTCTTTTACTGAGTTTTTGAAGTAAACGAACAAGATCCAGTAAATTTTGTGATAATTTGTACAAATTGTTACAAATTATCACGTAAACGAACAGAGCTTATGTCATACAAAGAATTAAACAGCTGATGGAAATATTTGTAGAGTTGCCTAGTTAAGTTGCAAAAAACAAAATATTAAATTGATTTAATTCAAAGGTGTACGCAATAATTTCTATACAATTTTTTTTTCTTAAGCGAAAAATTCAGTGACTAGACGAAAAGTTACTGAATAAAATTTTCTCTAAAGTTGGCTAAAGTTAAGTTAATTAGGGGGAAAATTGACTTCAGAATTTTCTCCCTAACTTATTAACAATTAAATGAAGATACTGTTTATGTGTGAGCAGCAATATACATAGTTCCAGAAATATTTTATTCGATGTTCAAATATTATTTAAAGTGAAAACATATACAATAATAATGGAATTTAATTAAACTGGAATATCAGTACGTCTCAATATTTAATCACGTCTCAATATATTTTCCAAAATTAAAACTTAGAAACAAAGCATGTCGTTACGGCATAACAATACAGTTTGCCTTTTATGTATTGAATAAAATTTTGTTCTTGTTTAATTTTTTGTTAAATATTTTGTTTTTGATATGTTAATTTTTTATGTTGATCTTGTTTCATTCTTTATTTAATATTTCGTTTCATATATAATTTTTTTTATTATGTTTTCTAAAAACTTTTTTATATAAAATAAAAAATGTGCAAAAGTTTTGTATAACACTAGTAGGTCTATTTTTATACCCTCCACACCTCAATGGCAGAGGGTATATAGGTTTGTCATTCCGTTTGTAACACATCGAAATAAATTCCTGAGACCCCAAAACCATATATTTTCTTGATCATTATAACAAGGGAAGTTGGCCGCTTGTCCGTCTGTCTGTGGAAATCTCGATCACGCCGTCAATATTCAAGCTAGACCGTTCGTATGAAATCGTTTATTAACATCCCAAAGGGGTTGCTATTTAAAATCGTTAAAATCGGTCAAAGGGGTCACGAGTTATGAATGAAAATTTGAAAAAACTCTTGAAAAAATTAAATTTTTCAGAGTGTTCTTCGAATTGTAGAAGTCATTACAGTTGTGGGTATACTTACCACATATTTTTTTGTCGTTAAAATTAAATATTAAAAATTAAAAATTAATAAAAATATTAAAAATTTAAAATATAGCACGAAAAATGGAAAATGCAAAAAGCAAAATTGAAAATGAAAAAAAAAAATGGAAAATGAAAAATGGAAAATGAAAAATGGAAAGTGGAAAATTGAAAATGGAAAATGAAAAATGGAAAATGAAAAGTGAAAAATGGAAAGTGAAAAATTAAAAATGAAAAGTGCAAAATGGAAAACAAAAATTTAATATCGAAAAATGGAAAATGAAAAATGAAAAATGGAAACTGGAAAGTGATAAATGAAATATGGAAAATGGAAAGTGGATAATGAAAAATGAAAAAATAAAGATGAAAAATAAAAAATGGGAAGTGGAGAATTGAAAATAAAAAGGAAAATGAAAAACTAAAAATTAAAAATTAAAAATTAAAAATTATAAATTATAAATTAAAAATTAAAAATTAAAGATTAAAAATCAAAAATTAATAATTAAAAATTAAAATTTAAGAATTAAAAATTAAAAACTAAAAATTAAAAATTAAAACATTAAAAATTAAAAATTTCAAATTTAATTTTAACAAGTAAGAGTGTTAAATTCGGCTGTGCCGAATCTTTGATACCCTCCACCTCGGTTTGAGTCTTGATAATAAATGTAAATGAAAAAGTAAACAATTTGTTAAACTTAATACCAAATTATTTCAGCAAATTCTTTGGGTTGGTTTTCTTCTTTTCTATTATTTCGGATTTATTTCGGTGTTTGCTTTTTGGTCATCGTGGTTGCTGATCGGCATGCATTTTGGTTATATACCTATATGCATGCGTTTCCGGTTATATGACATAACTTCTCGTTTAATTTAGTTTTTGCTAATTAAATAGCTCGCCCTAACCTCCATTGCAAAGGTAATGGTTGTGTAGAGTGGCTATATGCATTAAATTGTGCTAATTGGAGATGGCTGTATAGTTTCTTTTAACTCGCCAAATATTTCTTCATTGTGGCCATATAGGTCGGATGGAGTAACAAAATAATAACCAAAAAAAAAAGCTCTCTCAACTTTTTTTTAAAATATTGCCATATTTTGAAAACATAGAGAATAAATTTATAATAATAAATAATCAAATTAGGGATGAAAAACGCAAAAAACGAAAAGTCCCAAACATTTTAAATAAAATAATTTAATGTTATCTTTATTTTCTGAAAAACTTCAAATTTTCATCCAAAAAAAATTGTGAAAATTTATATATAAAAAATAACATTCTCATAAAATTACGTTTACTTATGTAACAATTTTTATGTTAGCAATTCTTAAATATCATTTGAGGTTTTCTTAAATTCATTGAATTTAAATTAATATCGACAAATCTGTTTTTCTATTTATTTAAATTGTAAAGGAGTGGCATCTCTGTCAAAATAAGCGAAAAACACAAAGAATAGAAAAAAACAAATTACTTCGTGTTTGACAGGATGATTTTATGTTTATGTTTAATATCTTTATTTTTTTTACTAATATTTCTGTTTATTTATTTGAAAATGAAATAATGAATTGAATATGCTATTTAATTTTTTTTATTTATATAAAAAAGTTTTTTAATTAAAGCAAAATATTTTCACTATTTCATGATTTTTATTTATGTATGACGACATTTCAACGTAAAAATTTAAGTTTTTATCGATTGGATAAACAACACAAAAATGGTTGTCGTTTAGATAACAACAACAGCTGACTTTAACAATAGCGAATATCGTTTCAAAATTTTACTGATAATTTTGCAATTTTCTTTTTTTTTACAATTCGACTATCGTTAAAAGAAGTTACTGAATCGCGGTACTGAAAAGTTATTAATATCTCCTGAATGGCAATATTTTTTTTAAATGTAAACATTTTTAAATGTAAAGATATTTCTAAATTTAAAATTATTATTTCCGACGTTTTGATATGATTTTCTGAAACTCAATTAATATTTTCTAATTTATAATTGGAAATTTTATTTTCAGTTTTTATTATAATTGATATTTTCTTAAATTTGAATGGAAAATTTAAAAAGTGAAATTTTGTATTTATGTGAATAATAATGCTTTATTAATTATAAACAATTTTTAAAAATTAGTTGTAATCGCAATCAGATATTTTATAGGTAAAGCAGAATAATAATTCTATATAACTATGTAGAACTGTTTTGTAAGCAAAAAACTCATTGACGAACTCGGTAACTCTATTTTGTAAAGACAACAAAAAGTTAACCCCCCAATCTCACATCACACTGAAATTGTAAAATCGTTGTGTACGTATTATCAACGAAAAATTGTTCGAATTAGTCGAATCCATCGCCATTAAATTTTATGCTCAAACATCTGACTGCAATCTCATTTTTAAAATGTTGTCGAAGCGTAAACTTGAAAAAATTTGTATACTTCTCTCTCTTATTTTATTTTAAGTAGAGTTACCAAGTTTATTATACAGGCACATGTTTGAGGGAAAATGTTTACATTTATTATTATTAGTATTATTTTAATAATAGTTAATAATATTTATGCTCTATAATTAACAAACTTGCGTTTTTGTATGCGCATTTCAAAAAATAAATCATTATAATAGATTTAACAAGTTAAAACTTTAATTACAATTTTACAGAATCCAGTAAATTTGCATTAAATTTATAACAGGGTAACATTAATCATCGTTAGTGTCTGCCACTATTCGCACGAAAAATTTGGTGCCATTAGTGTGACCACTGCGGAAAATGTGTGTGTATTAGTAAAAAAAAATGTGAGTGTATTGAGTTTTTCGAACTTGCAGTGTGATGTGAGATTGGTGGTTAATATGCCAAACTTATGTTCATATTTGTAAAAGAATAATAAAAAAAACGTATGAAATAAAAGACCAACCCGTGTATACTCTTAACATTGTTCTGTATGATATCTAGTTGAAAATATTAACATTCATGTTAAAATAGAAATAACTATTGCAAAGCTAATTAGAACAAACAAAAATTATGGCAGCATCTACTGTGGCATAGTCACGCTGAGCAAAATGAAGTGACACTCTGTTATACAAAAGAAATGTATTTTCCCCACAACAAAATACTGCAGAATTTTATGTAAATAAAATAACCGATTTATTTCTAACATGCAGTTACTATGAATATACATACATACATATATATAATATATGTACATTATTTGTATTATTTAATATGTGTATGTATGTATATTTAAATATTACACACAAAAAATACAACATCAAACGTTATTTTTGTATTTTTCTCTTTAAATAAATTAATACATAAATTGCTAAATTTACATTTGGGCAATTCACAACAGGTGTTGTATATTGTATGTTGTATTGAAATACACAATACAATCATTTGTTGTGAACACTCAGTTGTATTTTCATATTTCTTTAGTAATTTTCGATCCAACGAGGAAAGATCGCTTCGTCGCTTCTGCTATTTTGTATAAGAGAAAACACTTGTCAGTGTTTGCTTTTTGGTCGTGAGATATACCCTGGAGTTTTAGTTACGTACCTCTTGCATTTTAATTTATAATGAAAAAAAAAAATGTTAAATGTTTTGGTTGGTACTGAAAGAGAAAATACATACTAAAAATATAAACATTAATTTTTATATAAATAAACTTATCGATGTATTTGCGTTATTTGCATTATTTGCCATATTTTATTTTATAATTATTTATGCTGATAATATTCTATGTATTAGTTTTTTCTTTTTCATAAAAACTGGCATTCACTTGGAACTGATATGTTATGATACAATATACAACATTTAAGGTGTGTTTACACTATGTGTATTTTCCATATGTAAATTCAGTTTTACGATCCATACGTAATTCCGTGTGTGTGTCAAAATTGCCGTTTTACATACGATTCATAATTTTTGCGTTCAAACGTACATATGTATTTCCGTATGACATAACCTCTAAATGTAAACAACAGCTGATTTAATTTGTGAATTTACAAAAAATTATTGTTAAAAATAAAGTTATTTATTTTATATATTTTTTAATTGTTAATTAATATTAAACAATTTATTTTTCTCTCAATATTAATCTTTATAATATACTCTGTTTTTCTTTCGCCACAAGCAGTGTTGTATTTTCATATGTTTATCTTGCCAAAATAGAACTTGCTCTAATTGAAAAATTTACATATGTCTTGCAAAATGTGTTGTACATAAACAATGTTTGAAAGGGTTCACACTATGTGTACAAATTACACGTGCTAAAAAAATAAGAAAAACACGAGCAAAACACGTAGTGTGAACGCAGCTTTACTAAACACAGCAAATGAAGTTGGATCGTGTATCAGATTTTTCAGGGAAAATTACCAACAACAATTTTACACTATTGTAAAGTGATACACGATACAAGAGATACAACGATACATTACCCATTGTGAATTGTCCAATTGTTTTTTTTATTAACAACTAGGTATTTTAGCATTATTTGCTTTAGATGTTGGTGAATTTTTACTCCCTTTATATTAACTCGTAGTGTCTGCTTGTCGAAAAAATTTTGGATCGATTTTAACCACTTTCCCGTGACCCAATCGATCTGAAATTTTGCAGGCAGGCTTGTGGCAATGACAGAAATGATCTAACATATTTTTTTAGTGATGCCAAAACAATGGAAACTTTTAAATTTTTCTACCAGAGTTGATAAAAAAATGTACAAAGGGTTTGTTTTTGTTATATTATTACGATAACGACCACAAAAACAACAAGTCCAGCTATGAAAACAATGCAACATTTAGAATAACAACAAGAACAATATAGAAATATCATGTTTTTCATTTTTTTTTTACTTTTTCAGAGATTTCCCTGGACATGTTCCACCGATTTTAATGATTTTTGAAGTAGAAATCTTTCCATGTATTTGGTGAATCATTCTCACTAAAAATGATCACTGTAGCTGCACTATTGAGGGCGTGATCGTGACAAGAACAACATAGAAAATTATTTTTTTTTCAAGACTTTTTTAGTTCTTCATTCAAATCTCGGGCCCTAATCGACCGATTTGGACGATTTTAAATAGCAAACTTCTCAGGATGTTAGTGAATCATTTTTATATCAACGAGTACCCTAGCTGCCGGATTGATGCCGTCATCGTGATTTCCACAGACGGACATCGCTATATCAACTCCGGTTGTTATAAGGATCACAAATATATAAATTTTATGGGGTCCAAAATTTTTTTTCTAATTATTACAAACGGAATGACAAACTTATATATACCCTCTGCACACTGGAGTGGAGGGTATAACAACTCTACAACAGCAACAGTGACAGTCATATGTTTTTCAAATAGGAAAAAACTGTTTATGTGTTAGTTTCGTTCATTCCCCAGTATGCATTGAAATATTATTTCTCCAATGTTGGAGAAAAGTTAAGTTCTTAAATTGATGTCATATGTAATTCTCAACTTGGGTTGAACAATTTTTCTCCTTGTTTGCTTTCAACTTGACATCAAGTTGAGACTTAACATTTTTTCCAATCTTTGAGAAACATTTTTACTCTCAATTGGATATCCAACACTTTTCTCCACTTGAGACCAAACATTTTTTCAACTTGAATACGATTTGTGTTAAGTCTGAGATATTATTTAAATATGTCATAAATAATAAATTAAATTAAAAAATGCCAAAAAAGTACAAATAAATCATTGATATATTTTTAATTATTTCTGCTTTTTGTCGAATTTTTCAAAAAATGTACAACTAATTAATTCATTTATTTTTAATTCTAGATTTTAAAAAATGTACATAATATGTACATTTAATGTTAAATATGTACATAGTAATGTTAAATATATAATTAAATTAAATTGAAACATTAAAAAAAGTACATTGTTTTCATTTCTAAAATTAGTATAATATTTTTTAATATGGCAATTCCGTACCTTCCATTTGATACCGATTGGAAATATTTCTTTGCTATCAAGTTGAGAATCACAAATTTCTCAATTTGATAACTATGAAAATCGCCATATAAAAAATGTGCCTTTTAAGTTGAGAAGACTATATTCGAACTATTGAGGGCATTTGAGAATTAACGTTGGAGATTTGAAAAATGTATTTGATCTCAAATGCACCTCAAGTTGATAGCAAACAAAAATGTTTATTGGGACATTTATTGTAGGGTCGTTTGCACACACACAAAAAATAGAAAATAAATTGTCAATAAGCAAAGCAAGTGGCTTCGAAATTCGATGATGCCAGTTAATCATTTTTTGTTCACGCGGAATTTATAATTGGAGGAATTTTTTTCTCGAGAAATGTATTTTCCGTGAGAAAGAAATTCCTTGAGAATATTCATAATTGGGATGAATAACTTTTAATTGGAACTTTTTAGTCAGAATAAATCATAATTCTAGTTAGATATTGGTTAATATTTAATTAGAAAAAATATTGTGGTGGCAATTATTGAGGCAGTCACGGAAAAATTAAATGCAAGTCTGTTTTTTTTAATATAACAAAAATGGATTTTCCCTTTAACAAAATATGGCAGAATTCTTTATAAATGAAATGCAAAATGGAAAATCAATTTTGTGCTAATTCTTAACAAAATTAATAAAATATATATATGTATTATTATATTTATTAATATTTGTAATTTTATTTGACACAATTTCACACACAGTTTTACAGATCAACTGTTTTAATTAGAAAAAATATTGTGGTGGCATCTACGCAATTATTGAGGCAGTCACGGAAAAATTAAATGCAAGTCTGTTTTTTTTAATATAACAAAAATGGATTTTCCCTTTAACAAAATATGGCAGAATTCTTTATAAATGAAATGCAAAATGGAAAATCAATTTTGTGCTAATTCTTAACAAAATTAATAATATATATATATATGTATTATTATATTTATTAATATTTGTAATTTTATTTGACACAATTTCACACACAGTTTTACAGATCAACTGTTTTCAACTGATTTAGAAGTTTTCTGTTTTTGAAACAGTAGTGCCAATTTGTAACATTTTGTCATGTAATGAAAATCGCAGAATAATAAGTTAATACACAACAAAAAATATTAAATTTTTAAGTTTTATATACATATCGCAATAAAAAAAACTTTGGTAAATTTACATTGAAGATGGTCAGAAATGAATGAGAAAAAATATATAGACATTTTAGAAAAGCACATTTAATGTTAAACTTTATGCACAAAATATATGGGTTTTTGTTGTTTCGAATTTAACTGTGGCTCTAAGTGAAAAGTTTTAGACCGATCGTATATTACATCTTGAGGATCCTCACCTAATATTTTCAAATATTTTAAATTCTTTTTAACTCATTTAACCTCATTACGCAAATAGTAAAACAGTAAATATGGAAAATCCACGCACCTCAAAAAATTGTTTTCTATGAAATAAATTAAAGACATTTCATATTATACAATTTTCTTTCAAAAATGTATCAATTATTGCAAATTTGAAATTTGACATATAGTATTTGTACATATATTTGTATAGATTTCGCAGTATGAAAAGAACTATTATTTCTTTATTTAGAATATATGTAAGTATTGCTCGCAAAAAAATGCAACATCATAAATGAAACACATAGACGACTGCTGGCAGCAGCATTTGTAGTCGTACTTGATTTTTCTGAATACGACAGCAACATATAATACAAATGCATTTTTATTTAAATATACAATTACTTTTACTTATTTAAAATGCATTAGTACAACGTAAAAATAAATAAATTAGTTTAACGCCTTTTGATTATTAATGGAATTATAGCCTTTCATTTTGCGATTTTTTTTTAAACAAAATAAAATATTTCATAGCACTAACTTCTTTTACATATTTTGTTATATTGTCAACACTATTTTTGTTTTGTAGCCAACAAAACACACTTGCAGTTTTTTTTTCTATTTGAAGAACATATGACTGCCATTGTTGATGTTGTAGAGTTGTTTTTTTTTTTTTTTTGATTTTGTTTCGTTAACTCTTTTGTATTAAAGCACCTCCAATATATGTATCCATTTTAGTTTGCAAATTCAGTATATTTATAATTTATTACTTACAGCAAAAAATAATAGAAACAATTTTATCAGTTATGCTTACGAAACTATATAAATAGACTTGAAGTTGGCTGCAAAAGCAGTAGCCTGTGTAAAGAACAAGTTAGCGACATGTAACTGTTACGTAACGTGTCAGCCTTTTTTTCACATAAAAGTATTGGGACGTTCCGGTTACGTTCGGTAACTGTTTTAAATGATTTTCATGTAAAAAAAAACAACTGACTCATTACGGTTACGGTTAGAAAACATTGACCTTTTATATGTATTATAATGCTATGAATGCATTTATCTTTATTTTATTTTATTTATATATTCTTTTTTTTTGTATTGTATATTATTTTTTTTTATTATTATTACTATTTCATTTAATTATTTTTTTCTTTAAATAAATTAATACATAAAAATTTGTTTTTTAAATTATTGGTGAACTTTTACTCCCTTTATTTACTGCCTTTATATTAACTGGTAGTGTCTGCTTGACGACAAAATTTTGGATCGATTTTTAGCCCCTTTCCCGTGAGCCAATCGATCTGAAATTCTGCATGCAGGCTCGTGGCAATGACAGAAATGATCTAACAAATTTTTTTAGTGATGCCAAAACAATGGAAACTTTTAAAATTTTCTACCAGAGTTCACAAAAAAATGTACAAAGGGTTTGTTTTTATTATATTATTACCACAACGACCACAAAAACAACAAGTCCAGCTATGACAACAATGCAACATTTAGAATAACAACAGGAACAATATGGAAACATCATGTTTTTCATTTTTTTTTAATTTTTCATAGATTTACCTGGACCTGTTCCACCGATTTTAATGATTTTTGAAGTAGAAATCTTCCCATGAATTTGGTGAATCATTCTCACTAAAAATTATCACCCTAGCTATCCTATTGAGGGCGTGATTGTGACAAGAACAATATAGAAAATTATATTTTTTCAAGACTTTTTTTAGTTCTTCATTCAAATCTCAGGCCCTAATTGACCGATTTGGACGATTTTAAATAGCAAACTTTTCAGGATGTTAGTGAATCATTTTTTATGCCAACGAGCACCCTAGCTGCCCGATTGATGCCGTCATCGTGATTTCCACAGACGGACAGACGGACAGACGGACAGACGGACATCGCTATATCAACTCCGGTTGTTATAAGGATCACAAATATATATATTTTATGGGGTCCAAATTTTTTTTTCTAATTATTACAAACGGAATGACAAACTTATATATACCCTCTGCACACTGGAGTGGAGGGTATAAAAAATTAAAAATAAAAATAAAAAATAAAAATTAAAAATTAAAAACTAAAAATTAAAAATTAAAAACTAAAAATTAAAAATTAAAAATTAGAAATTAAAAATTAAAAATGAAATTAAATTAAATTATCTTGGCACAATGATGCTCGATTTACCCCCATTTTCAATAGCAACTTGCTCGAAATAATGGCAAACAATATTATCATAATTTTACCCAGGTAAATGTTTTTTTTGTGAATGAGCGTGATTTCAACAGACAGACGGACATCGCTATATCGATTCGAGTTGTTATAAGAATCAAGAATATATATTAGAATATATACTATTAGAACTGTTAATAAAACCCGAAACGGGCTTCTAAGGCAACCGCTTATGAAGAAAAAGTTTCTCAGCAAACGGTTTCCCAGGTTAATAATAACACTGCTCGAATTTGACATTTTTTTTTTTGTAACAAGCTAGGCACCCTACTGGTAAAGCTAATTCGCGTACGCTGAATTCAATGGTGATAGCGGGTTTTCAAAGTTAGCGCTCATATTCGCGATTTAAAATTTCAATAATAAAGTACCAAAAAACTATATTTTTTATATTTTTGGGATCATTTTTGAATTTTAATCAATCCAACTTTGTTAAATACATTTTCTGTCAATTGTTTTCCCGGAAAAATTTTTTTTTATTCATCATTTTCAAGCATTTATTCTTGTAAGTTCCAGCAAATATCACCTAACAGAGAATCCAACTTTTTAACACTGTACCAGTGTTCAAGTCTAGTCGTCACTTGATGGAATCTCTCCCCATGCTCATCAGACTCAGCTGGTGATTATTCAGCAAACTTGTTGACATGAGAATGAAAAGCGGAAATCATTTTTTCTATATAAATACGCCAATCAACAGCTCGATTAACACCTAAAACATTGTCAATAACTCCTTTTACAGAGTTCCATGCCTCAAGCTCTTCAATACTAAGTGCATCTTCAAATAACTTGTCCTTCATCAAGCGACGGATGTCCGGTCCATTAAGTATTCCTTTAAAAAACGGAAAATAAATTAAAATTTCTAACACATTAGTATGGAATAATCTAACACAAACCTTATTTAATTTTCATATTACTTAATCTTGGAAAAATGCGACTTAGCTCGTTAATCGCCTTTTCAGTCGGATTAAGCACCTTAATGAAGTTTTTCACAATCCCTAGTTTGATATGTAGCGGGTTAGCAATACTTTATCAATTGATACAAGTGGATTTTCAACAATGTTATTCACTCGTAATTTAGCTGTTTCACGTTGAGGCCAGTCCTGCTTTTCGTACTGCTCACCTCTATTTCGGGTATCGCATAAATACATGAAGCACATATTTTTAGTGTAACCCGTTTGCATACCTCTTAAGAGAGCTATCACTTTTAAGTCAGCACAAATTTTCCAATTATGATCGTTGTATTTCACTACATCGAGGATTTTTTTCAAAGATAAATAAGTCTCTTTTGTGTTGGTACTTAGTGCAATCGGAACTGAATTTTTGGTATTTGTCATGTGAAGAAGAACTGCCTTTAAACTGCTTTTTGATGAGTCGATGAACAATCGCCAATCTTCGGGTTTATATTAAACCGCGAATGTCAATGCAAAATGCCAACGAGTTGTTATCAATTGATTTAAAAAAATTTGTAAATTGACGATGACGACCGATTGATCCATATACCTTAACATCAGGCGCTAGAATATTAGCTTGTTTCAGTTTCTTAACTAAAAGAATTGACTGCCGCTGAGACTGTTTAATTCGACGTACCATAATGTCCAAACGGTTTTGTGTAATTTCTAAATGATTGCAGTTGTTAGTGATGTGGGATGGTTGGTATTGTGATACTAATGACTCTCCTTCAGTTTGTATTATTAGTGACTTACATTCTTCTGTTATGCTTGGTCTTCTGGGAATTGGAATATTTTCCGAGTGCGGCAACGGTAATTGGGTATATTTTGTTTGTGTATATTGAAATGTACGAAATTTGTTTCTATTTGTTCCAGAAACAAAATTTAAGCACGGATAGCATTCATCTGAAGTATGAACTTGTGGATCCGACAAATCATTGGAACACCAAAGGGCATAGAACCAATCTTACCTTTTTTCCATCTATTTAATATAGACAAGCATCCAGTGCAAACGACAGACGGGGCCCACTCCAAATTACGGAAAACAACCTGATTAAAGTATTGGTTATATAATTCCGCAAAGTCATCGCCGATTTTCCGACAAGAGTCTGTAATAGTATGTTTTCCGCAAACGTAGCAAAAGTTATCAAAAACATGTTGAGTTCCATTTTAATGTAGTGTTTATTGATTTAATGTAGTGTTTATTTCTACAAAAATACAAGTTAAAGTAAAGAGAACCAACAAATACCAAATGACTACTTACCGCAGTCGTTATCTCCAGCAAACTGATATCAATAACTCAACTCAACCCTTTGCCTACATTCTGCCTGTATACAAGTGTAACAGTTTATTTCCAATAACAATAAACTGTTTCACTTCAACAGGCAGAATGCAGATGCAAAGGGGGACTGCGGTAAGTCGAAAACAAATGCGACACAAAGAGAATCGCCAACTAAATTTCAAATGTAAAAATTTAAGGGCCTATGATCATTAGCAAACTAAACGGCTAGAAAACTAAACGGCTAGAACGAACTCCTTACTACTAAAAGTGGAAGTGGCTGAAAAGAGGGAAACCGTTTCACGGGTTAATTAAAGTTAGAACTAACGTGTAACTATTAAGAGCAGCACGGAAAGTGGCTAAATAAGAGGGATAACTGATCCGAACAAAGTTAGAAAAATATTAGCACTCGTAATGAAAAATTCCATACTTCGGGAAGAAAAGCAGCTCAAAAAATTAATTGGTCGGAGTCTTTCATAAGAAAAGGGAGAACGGAGGCAGACGCAAATCATATAAAGTACAGAAGGTGCCGGATGAAACATTTGTTGGAAATAGTTTAAATCTAAAAAAATGAAATGAAAAATGGAAAATTACAAATGAAAATTAAAACTGAAAATTGAAAAATGAAAACTGGAAAATGAAAAATGAAAAAATTAAAAATGAAAATTAAAAATGAAAATTAATAATTTAAAATGAAAAATGCAAAATGAGAAATGAAAAATGGAAAATGAAAAATTGAAAATGAAAAATGGAAAATGGAATGAAAATTGAAAAATGAAAATGAAAAATGGAATATGGAAAATGAAAAATGGAAAATGGAAAATGGAAAATGAAAATTGAAAATGGAAAATTAAAAATGGAAAATGAAAATTAAAAAATGAAAAATTTTTAAAATGAAAAATGGAAAATGAAAAATGAAAATAAAAATTGAAAAATGCTAAATGAAAAATGGAAAACGAAAAATGAAAAATCGAAAATGGAAAATGAAAAATGACAAGTGGAAAATGGAAAATGAAAAATTAAAAATGAAAAAAAAAATGAAAATTGAAAAATGAGTGTTGATTTATTTTTTGTTTTTTTCTTTTAATATAAAGGTTTTTACATAATTAGAATTCTATTGTTTGCAATTATTTTCATTTTATTGGCATAAAGTATAAATTTTTTCCCTTGGTTTTTTCTATTTACATACTGAGATTTCTCTATTTGAATGGCTATAAACCAAGAAAATTAACAAGTGCTTGTAGGTAAGTGGTTAGAGTTATCGCCTCCGATTTCCGTGTTTGATTTTTCAAATCTTGCAAAGAGCTTTTTTTATATAACATTTAATTGAAAAATTTACATCTTTTTCTCCATGTTTACATCTTTTTCTCTCAATTATAAGTAATAAAAAAAAAATTTTTTTTGTTTATATATTTAAAATTAATTTTTATATATATTAAATTTTTTTTAATAACTTATAAAAATAAATTATATAAAATAATTATTAATTTCATTAAATTGAAAATTCTAAAACTATTTTTCTATTCTGATATACACAGAAACATTGTTGATAGATAAAAAATTATATATACACATGTATCTACATATAAATCAACATGTTTCTCCTAAATCTAGATTCAGGTTTCACTGTCCCCATACAGGTTTGCACATCCTCTATAATATACAGTTCTTGATCCTGCGAGTTCGTGAAATCGATGCTACCATTCCATATCATTTCGCTGATGCCAACAACCGATAAATTAAGTCTATTACATTCTGCCGTTAATTCTGCTAATTTTCCAGTTTGGAAAAGTGTATTTACGTTCCACGTAGCAAATAGTATCCGGGGGCGTGCGGAGGTTGTCATCAAAGTATTTGTCTTGTTATATCTTTGTCTTATTGTAGTGATCGTTTTTGTTTTCGGCTTCATTCATTAGCCTAGAGTTGCCTAGTTTGGTGACAGGGCTGCTATCTTTTATATGGGGTTGTGGCAAGGAGGCCTCCAAACGTGTCTCTTGCTTTCATTGTACTGATCATTTATTTCAGGACGTGGTGTTTTTTTGAAAGGTTATACCACCTTAGGATCAGACTTAAGAGCCTCATCTGTGAAAACAGGATCCGCCGCGAGAAGCCAGAGGATGACGTTTGTTGTTTAGAGGTTATAAGAAACGCATCAACAAAGCTTGGATCCTGTAAATATTAGGATCTGAAAAATATTAAAGAATAACCTTTGATCGCATTCAATGGGAAAAATATTTAAAAGCTTAAACTTCCTATTTCCTAAATTAATCAAAAAATGTAAGTTGTATACAGATAAATATAATTAAGACGATTTGAAATGTTTTCGAGTGTAACATTTTTCTATTCTAGAGTTCTTAAAAGAAAAACTGCTTACATCTATAGCACAAAAAAATATATATAGAAAAATTTGATAAATTTTTATTAAAATCTATAAATAACAGGGACCGCAAATAACAGTTATACAGAAAATTTAAACTCAAAAACTCTCTATGTTAGACTCGACAGAGACCTATACTGTCATATACCAATAGATTCGTATTGAAGTGCTCTTTCAGAATCTATGATGATCTTTAAAAAATGATCTCAACTCCACAGTTAAGAGTTATTTTTTAACGAAAAAATAAAACATTGGATGAAACTCATAAAAAGGGAATTTTATTTCACCGTCATAAAATAAAAACTATTTTGAGGAGTTTTATTTTTTCCGTCTAAAATAAAACTCATTTTGTTTTTTATAGTGTGTATAGTATAGAAATTTAAAGAAAATGTTATTTGTTTAATTTTACGAACATAACCTTTTCCAAATTTTTTGTGGAAAGATTTGAACGCTCAACACCAATTTAAGAGCAGATGATGCTCTTTCCACGCTTACTTGGGTTGCAGGAACACACTGTACAGTTTTGGCCAATTTATACGGATAATGTATTTTTTGCCTATCGGAACTAAAAAAAAAAAGTTTATCAATAGATAAGGGCCTTGGAGAAAAATTATCGAATTCATAGAAAGATTCTTTTTCTTATCCCCGTTATCATTTTCTTCGCTTTCTCTTTCATATCTACATTGAGGTAGTTCAAATCCTGCCCCAAAAAACCATGTATGAGATTGAGGTATATCGCAAACTTCCGAAGATGGGAAAACATCCGTTGAAGATCTTAAAGCTTCCCTGCTTGTCGACGGTCAAACAATTATTATTTTTTAGACTCAGACGACCCAAAAACAGGCAATTTAATACGAATCAAACAATAATAAATTAAAAACCCACATCTTTTTTTATTTGAGTTTCAATTTACATAAAATGAGTTTTATTTTCTGACGAAAAAAAACTCATCAAAAGTCTTTTATTTTATGACGGCAAAATAAAGGGTCCGCCAAATAACTTTTTTTTTTTTTTTTGAAAATGAAAAAAAAAAACTACTGAATATTATCTCAAATTTCTTTTTTTATTTGAATGTACAATCCTTCCGGTTAATAAAGGAAAATAACTTCATTCAAATGGCTGCCTCGGCTAGCCATGCAGTAGCCTACACGATCGGTCCAATTTTTAAACACATTATCGATTGTGTGCAGCTGTATTTCACCAATGGCTTCACGAATATTGTCCTTTAAAGCGTCAATTGTCTCTGGCTTGTTGGCGTAACACTTATCTTTGAGGGCACCCCACAAATAATAGTCCAACGGTGTCAAATCGCAGCTCCGAGGTGGCCAAACGACATCAGCTCTGCGGCTGATAATACGATCTGTTGAAACCAAATGTTGCCAATAACCTCCTCTTCAATATTTGTGAACAAAAATTCGTTCAACATGGCCCGATAACGATCGCCATTGACTATAACGGCCACTCCTTGCTCATTTTCGAAGAAACATGGCCCAATTATGCCTCTGGACCAAAATCCGCACCAAACAGTGACTCGTTTTGGGTGTATCGGCTTTTCAATGTATGCGTGCGGGTTTTCTGTGCCCCAAATGCGACAATTTTCTTGTTTACAAACTCGCCAAGATCAAAATGAGCTTCATCTGAAACGATGATGTTTTTGGCAAAATCAGCATCTTCTGTAAGTCGATCGCAGGCCCACTTAGCGAAGCGAAAACGCATTGGATGGTCAGTTGGCTTCAACTCCTGAACCAATTGGACTTTGTGTGGCGTCATACTAAGATCTTTATGCAAAATTCGTCTCAATGATGCCTCCGAAATGTTCAATTCTTGAGAACGACGGTGAATTGATGTTGATGGCGCTTCACGCACACTTTCTGCCACAGCAGCAATATTCTCGGGTGTACGCACTGTTTTTGGCTTTTCACGCTTTGGTTTATCGATGAGGATGCCAGTTTCTTTCACTTTTTTCACAAGATAACGAACATACGTAGCTGACGGTGCTTCTCTTCTTCCAAAATCCTTACGCAATTTTCGCACACATTCTGCAACATTACCATGATTTTCAAAGTAATGTTGCAATGTTTCCCAGCGTTGTTAAAGCGTATACACAACCATATTCGTTCAGCGGAAGGATAAAACTAATTATCTGTCAAATCAGACATGAGCTAAGTGTTACCATTCACGATATAAGCACTAGTTGAAAAAAAAAACATTAGATGGCGGATCCTTTAAAACTCTTTTTAAGAGTTTCATTCGACCTTTTATTTTTACCTTGAAAAATAACTGTTTCAGATGGCGTTTTTGTTTCTGAACTCACAAAATTACTTACGCAAAATAACTTTTTTAATATGACTTATAACCGTTACGGTCCCTGATAAATAGTTATTAAATTTTTGATGTGTAAAAATCTATACGTGCAGGCGTATAGGCGTATATACAACGTAATATGTGAGCTCACATGTTACGCTGTGACCGTAAGACAAATCGGTGTGACTTATGATTGTATTGGTGAAAAAATTATGATATAAAATTGTTTCAGCAAATTCAACAACCCTTTGCTGTAAAACGACAAAAATTTCACAATATAAACGTATAACATATACATAATTCAACAACCCCACAAGTATAACCAGAGTCCCTGCAGTTGTTTGCTATAAGTGATACATAGATGACGCTTTCTGTTTGATTTTAAAAAGTGACATAAAAAAATCTTAATTACTAGATGTTTACACATCTCCCCTGTGATCGGACTCACATGATTTTTATTAATAACTAGGTACTTTATTATTATTTTTCTTTGATATTGGCGATTTTTGTATTTATTTTGGCATAACATTAAAAAAAGTGTAGCAATACCGGTCTAAGTTAATATAACACATTAAACAATTGCTGGAGAAACAACGGCCAAAAAACCGACAACAATAACACACATAATAAAAAATTTAAAACAACAAACAAGAACAACATAGAAAAATCATATCTCTTCAAGATTTTTTTATACCCTCCACACCACTGTGCAGAGGGTATATATAGGTTTGTCATTCCTTTTGTATCGCATCGAAAAATGCATTTCCGACCTCATAAAGTATATATATTCTGCATCCTTATAACAACTCGAGTCGATATAGCGATGTCCATCTGTCCGTCTGTCTGTTGAATTAAGGATCACGAATATGTGTAATTTATGGGGCCCAGATTCTTTTTATGAATTATTACAAACGGAATAACAAATTTAGATATATTAATTTAAGGCTTCAGTGCTGCTGGGATCAAAATAATCCATTGTGATATATCTTTGGTGCAATTATCTGCTTATTGCCCGCGAATATAAATTAAAACAACTTTTAACCAATTTTGTTATAAAATTATTGTTTATGTATAAAAACTATCTACATGTTTCTAAATATAAAAAGAGGACCCACAAATGACCCAAAGCTAATAAAATACAATTTTTCAAAAGAATATGACATATAAAATTAATTATATTTATTTTGGTGTATTTAAGGATGATTTAGTGTGCGATTAAAACAACTTTTTACCAATTTTGTTATAAAATTATTTTTTTTATGTATAAAAACTATTTATATTTTTCTAAATATAATAAGAAGACCCACAAATGACCCAAAGCTAATAAAAGACAATTTTTCAAAAGAATATGACATATAAAATTAATTATATATATTTTGGTGTATTTAAGGATGATTTAGTGTGCGATTCAAATTGTTTTCTGTAATAACTTACGACTTGCAATAAGTATCGTTTTTCTTTAATTTTATATTATTATATTAATTTTATATTTCATATTCTTTTGAATATGAAGAATAATTTGGCCAGTTAAAGAAACTATACATCCATCTCCAATTAGCACGATTTAATGCGTATAGCCACCCTATACAACCATTACATTCGCAATGGAGGTTAGGGCAACTATCGTTAAAAGAAGTTACTGAATCGCGGTACTGAAAAGCTATTAATTTCTCTTGAAGTCAATATTTTTTTTAAATGTAAAATTTTTTTAAATGTAAACATAGGTATTTTGTGTTTTTTTTTTTTGGAATTTCAATTTGTGTTTAACGAATAAAATTTATATATTAAAGATGCAATTGATGTCTTCTAAATTTAAAATTATAATTTCCGACGTTTTGATATGATTTTCTGAAATTCAATTAATTGGAAATTTTTAATTCCAGTTTTTAGAATTGATATTTTCTTAAATTTGAATAGAAAATTTAAAAAGTGCAATTTTGTATTTATGTGAATAATAATGCTTAAGTAATTATAAACAATTTTTAAAAATTAGATGTAATCGCAATCAGATATTTTGTAGGTAAAGCAGAATAATAATTCTATATAACTATGTAGAACTGTTTTGAAAGCAAAAAACTCATTGATGAACTCGGTAACTATATTTTGTAAAGACAACAAGTTAATATGCCAAACTTATGTTCATATTTGCAAAAGAATAATGCAAAAACGTATGAAATAAAAGACCAGCCCGTGTATACTCTTAACATTGTTCTGTATGATATCCAGTTGAAAATATTAACATTCATGCTAAAATAGAAATAACTATTGCAAAGCTTATTAGAACAAATAAAAATTGTGGCGCCATCTACTGTGGCATAGTCACGCTGAGCAAAATGAAGTGACACTCTGTTAATGCAAAAGAAATGTATTTTCCCCGCAACAAAATATTGCAGAATTTTATGTAAATAAAATAATATACCGATTTATTTCTAACATGCAGTTACTATGAATATACATATATAATATATGTATATTATTTGTATTATTTAATATGTTTATACATATAAATTTATAAATAAATTTATACATAAAATTTTTTTTTGCTATATATTTACATTGTTTTTTTTTTATTAACACAACTAAGTATTTTAGCATTATTTGCTTTAGATGTTGGTGAATTTTTACTCCATTTATATTAACTCGTAGTGTCTGCTTGTCGAAAAAATTTTGGATCGATTTTACCAATTTCCCGTGAGCCATTCGATCTGAAATTTTGCAGGCAGGCTGGTGGTAATAACAGAAATGATCAAACAAATTTTTAGAGTGATGCCAAAACAATGGAAACTTTTAAATTTTTCTACCAGAGTTAATAAAAAAATGTACAAAGGGTTAGTTTTTATTATATTATTACCACAACGACCACAAAAACAACAAGTCCAGCTATGACAACAACACAACATTTAGAATAACAACAAGAACAATATAGAAACATCATATTTTTCATTTTTTTTTTTTTACTTTTTCAGAGATTACCCTGGACCTGTTCCACCGATTTTAATGATTTTTGAAATAGAAATCTTCCCATGAATTTGGTGAATCATTCTCACTAAAAATGATCACTGTAGATCACAGACGGACAGACGGACATCACTATATCAACTCCGGTTGTTATAAGGATCACAAATATATATAATTTATGGGGTCCAAATTTTTTTTCTAATTATTACAAACGGAATGACAAACTTATATATACCCTCTGCACACTGGAGTGGAGGGTATAAAAAAAACTCTTCAGCCTGTTTTTGAAAATGATAAATAAACAATCAAAATATCGAGATTGTTAAAAGGGCAAAAAATCTTGGCATAGTGTTCAATAACAACTTGACTTGGTGGATAAAGTTCAAACCTTTGGAGAACTTAATATTTTACGCCCCGTTAACAGAAGTTCTTGCAAAAGCATACCTAATTCCTGGTCTACTTTATGGCTGTTAACTTTTTTGCAACTGCGACTGAAGAAACGTGATAGTGTTTCGACTTTCTCAAAAACTCTTTTTGGAATCTCATTCGCTGTTATTAAAAAGACACTATTTTTATATTTATATATTTTATGGTGCTTATTCTTTATGTTACATTTTAAATCAGAAAATTTCATGGGAATCTCTCAAATAAAAAAAAAAAACCGGAAGGAAGTTCAATGCTGGCGGTGTCAAAAATGGGGTCATATGTCAACTAATTGTAATAGACCGTACACTAGCATTAAATGTAATGAAAACCATTCTCCTGGAGAATGTCAATTTGTATCTAATAAAGAAAATTTACCTTATTGTAACAATTGTAAGAACATGGACATCCTTCTAATTTTAAAGGCTGTTCAGCATATAAGAAATATTTGGCAATGAAGAAGAAGATTAGTCTCGATATTTTAGAGAAGAAACAAAGAGCTTATAATAATGTCTCTAATGTTTTAAACAATAATAGCTTTGTTCTTCAAGGTCGATCATTTTCAAGTCACTTTCAAAATGTTACCTCCAATGAAACTCAAAGATCCATATCGAAACCACCTATAATTCAAGAGTTTTTAGAAATAGCTGGAGTCCTTTGTCAACCCGAGGTTATTTCTTTAGAAGATAAAATAGAGAATTTTATTAGGAATTACAAGAACCTATCAAAGGAAGAAGCTAAGCAGCAATGTCTTGGTCTTCTGGATGAGGTTAAAAAGTCATATGACCCATAATGGATTAAATTTATTTTCATTAATGTTAGGTCTCTTATTGAAGTGAGCCGTAGAATAGATTTACTAAATATTTTAAAAACAAATAAAATTGGCATTGCATTCGTGCAAGAAACTCATTTAAATGAAAGACATAGAGTAGTTCTTGATAACTCAAATTTTATAAAAGATTTCAGTTCCCAAGGAGTAGCGATTGTTATTAAGAAATCTTTTAAATTTCGTAAGATCATTTTAGATAGATTAGGGTTTCCTTATATTTTTGTAATGACTGAGATTTTAGTTGATGACTTAATTAAACGAATTTTACTTGGTTCAATATATATTCGGTGTAATTTTAATGCAGCAATATTAAATAATGGTCTTTCTTGTTTGGGTAGCATATCTCAAAGTTTTGATGCAACATTTATTGGTGGCGACTTTAATGCTAGACATTCTTCTTGGGGCGACTCCATGAATAGTGAAAATGGAAATATTTTTTATAATTTTTTAATTCACAATCCAACATACTTTGTTCGCATTACCAACTCACAACCAACGTATCTTAATGGTTCCTCATTCCTTGACCATTTTTTGATCAGCTCTAATTGTATAGATTTAATAAGTCCAAATTTTAAAATTTTTAGTCTACTTACCTTTTCTTACCATTTTACACAAAAACTTCAAATTAGCCTTCCAAATTTTGCGATCATTTTAAATCCGCCTCCTAATATAACTTCTTTTAACAATACAAATTGGAATAATTTCAAAAATGATGTGTGCCGTGAACTTTTGTGTCACTTTCCTATGTCAGATAGAAATCTTTCTAATTTTGACATTGATAACCATATAAACAAATATACTTCTTCTTTGAACTTGATTTCTACTATCCATTCCGAAAAAATAGAATTAAAAAATCGTAAATTTATAGTTTCTGAAAATATAAAAAAATTGTTCAAAATCAAATATTGTTGGCAAAAGCAGTTAAAGAAAATTTATTACAGAACATTAAATCGTTGTGATAGCGATTACTTATTATTATAAAAACAAGTTCAGTTGTTGAACAGTATCATAAAAATACAATTTTTAGCGAAAAACTTCAAAATATTAAACCAGGTCCTACAGCACATAGAAAGATTTATAATTTAATCAGTTACAAAAAGAATAAGTCTCTTGAGACTTTATTGAAGGACCATTTTTCAAAAGTTTTCAATGACCCCTCCTAATACAGATATAACTCAAATTGTAAATATTATTAACTCAGCTATTTCTGGAACATAAAATTTTCGATATTATTTTGATTCAAATTTTTCTGCCACTAATTCTCAAAAGTGCGTTAAGCTTAATTACTATTGATGAATTGATTTGTCTTTCAAAATCTACCAATAATAAAAAATCATGCGGCTTAGACAATATCCAATTTTATAATTAAAAAACTGCCTTTAAAGGCACTGGAGTATCTCACTATTATTTTCAATAATTGTCTAAATAATTCATATTTTCCTAATATGTGGAAGATATCCAAAATTGTTCCTATTCAAAAGAAACCGAACAATTTTGATTTAAATAATTTGCGACCCATTTCATTACTTTCAAATTTGGGAAAACTTTTCGAAAGATCAATACAATTAAAAATGGACTTAGAAATAAGAGAAATATACATACCAGATCTACAATTTGGTTTCAAAGCTGGCCATTCCACAGTTGACGCTTTACTAAGATTTCAAAATGACATAGTTTGCAATTTACGTAATCGTTGCTGTACTGTTGCAGTTTCTTTGGATGGTATATTATTTAAAATGATACAAATAGGATTTAATCCATATATTGTTAAACTCTTTCAAAGTTTTTTTTCTGAAAGGTTTTTTTCGTTCAATTTAACGGAAAATCTTCAGATTTTGGGAACATTAATTGTGGAGTACCACAGGGTTCTATTTTAACACCTCATCTTTAAAACATTTTTACGTATGATTTTCCAATATTGTTCAAAATTCTATTGGTTTGTTATACGCTGATGACTCCCTTCTCTATTCACATAACGAGTCTCCCAATTGTAGCTCAAGGAATGTTTCTTATCATCTCAGAATTGTTAAACGTTATTACGATAGTTGGGGTGTTAAAAAAAATACTTTAAATGTGAAGCTATTTGTATTAGCAACGCGTCTGGTAAATGTAGAAGGTTTGTTGTACCAGAAATTAAAAAACTTTTCTTAGATGGCATTGAGATTCCTTTCAAAGATAATATCAAATATCTTGGTATTAATTTTAATAATCTTCTGAAGTTCAACAAACACGCATGAACTGTTTTGAACAAATCATACAAAATACTTGGAGCATTTTCAAGGATTTTGTATAACAAAAATTTACCTGAAAATACAAAGCTTTTGCTGTATAAAACTAGTATTATACCCGTTTTCTTGTATGGTTTTCCAATCTGGTTTAATGTAACACCTAATGTAAATAAAGAAATGGAGATCCTTGAACGGAAAATTTTAAGAGGTTGTATAGGAAAAAACTTCGAATCAGAGTGTAAACGTTTTTCTAATCGTTTTCTTTATAATCAATCTAAGATTACTCCTGTTGGCCTCTATATTTGTGAAATTTTAAGAAAGTTTATAGAAGGACTTATGCTTCATGAAACTCATTTCATTAAAGATATTTTTAATGTACAAAGGCACTTTAGTTGGTCAAATACAAATTATTTGTCACCTATTGAATTTTTAAACGAAGAACAACCAAATTTTGATTTGAATATTTCATTGTATGACTTTTTTATTAAAAGCAATCCGGGTACTCACAGAAGATAGTACTTTTTATGTGTTTCTTTTTTAATTTATTTTTATACCCTCCACTCCAGTGTGCAGAAGGTATATATAAGTTTGTCATTCCGTTTGTAATAATTAGAAAAAAAATTTTGGACCCCATAATATATATATATTTGTGATCCTTATAACAACCGGAGTTGATATAGTGATGTCCGTCTGTCCGTATGTGGAAATCACGATGACGGCATCAATCAGGCAGCTAGGGTGCTCGTTGACATAAAAAATGATTCATTAACATCCTGGAAAGTTTGCTATTTAAAATCGTCCAAATCGGTTGATTAGGGCCCGAGATGTGAATGAAGAACTAAAAAAAGTCTTGAAAAAATATAATTTTCTATGTTGTTCTTGTCACGATCACGCCCTTAATAGTGCAGCTACAGTGATCCTTTTTAGTGAGAATGATTCACCAAATTCATGGGAAGATTTCTGTTTCAAAAATCATTAAAATCGGTGGAGCAGGTCCAGGGAAATCTCTGAAAAATTAAAAAATTATATTGTTCTTGTTGTTATTCTAAATGTTGTGTTGTTGTCATAGCTGGACTTGTTGTTTTTGTGGTCGTCATGGTAATAATATAATAAAAACTAACCCTTTGCACATTTTTTTATTAACTCTGGTAGAAAAATTTAAAAGTTTCCATTGTTTTGGCATCACTAAAAAAATTTGTTAGATCATTTCTGTTATTACCACGAGCCTGCCTGCAAAATTTCAGATCGAATGGCTCACGGGAAATTGGTTAAAAGCGATCCAAAATTTTTTCAACAAGCAGACACTACGAGTTAATATAAAGGGAGTAAAAATTCACCAACATCTAAAGCAAATAATGCTAAAATACCTAGTTGTTAATAAAAAAAACGGTATAAATTTAGCAAAAAAAAAATTTATGTATAAATTTATTTATAAATTTATATAAACATATTAAATAATACAAATAATATACATATATTATATATGTATATCCATAACAACTGCATGTTAGAAATAAATCGGTATATTATTTTATTTACATAAAATTCTGCAATATTTTGTTGTGGGGAAAATACATTTCTTTTGCATTAACAGAGTGTCACTTCATTTTGCTCAGAGTGACTATGCCACAGTATATGGCGCCACAATTTTTGTTTGTTCTAATTAGCTTTGCAATAGTTATTTCTATTTTAACATGAATGTTAATATTTTCAACTGGATGTCATACAGAACAATGTTAAGAGTATACACGGGCTGATCTTTTATTTCATACGTTTTTTCATTATTCTTTTACAAATATGAACATAAGTTTGGCATCCCTACAAGAAATGAATGACTGAAACTAACACATAAACAATTTTTGTACTAACACACTTGCAGTTTTTTTTCTATTTAAAAACATATGACTGTCGTTGCTGTCGTAGAGTTGTTTTTGTTAAGGTTTAGGAAAGGTAAGTAATTAATTAAATTAAAAGTTCAAGTTAATTTTTGTTGTTTCTTTAGGATTCTTCAAAATATGTCAGTGAATTCGTTAGTGCCATTCTCAATTGTGGTGGCACGTCCCTCCATTATACCCTTCCACAATTTATTTTTTGCTCGCTTGTGGCCTATTCCTGTTGGATCGTTAACTTAAAGATATTGCTGTAGAATCTTCACAAACTTTCAATATAGAACTTTTATACCTCTTAGGAAACGCATTTGTGTGCGACAATATGTTATATCCTAGATTTCGATTGTGAATGCTGTACCAGAAAATAATATGGTTATCTATTTGATATTATTGATGGATTTTTTAATGATGTTGGAAGATAATACACAAGAAATATAATTGTGTGAAACAACGCTGACACAGTTTATTAAATCGATTCGTAATGATTCCAGTTAAGTGCGCATGGAATCACCAAATGAGCTTATTAAGGTAATGCACTGACATTTTATTAAAAATTGTAGCTAGAAACAAAGTAAATCTTCCTTGCAGCATATTACACTAATCCTTATATCTATCTTTCAGTCTGTTGCCCTAACATGGATATGGAAGTTTGTTTTAATATTTGAATGTTTTAATTTATGCCATTCTGGAATATAGTGTCTGGAATATGATGTTGATAATATGATATGAAATTAGTTTCTTCAAAAGAACAAAGATCTCAGAATATTGAACAAATTGATTTATGGAGGTATTATCACAATATCTCAACCACCGTTCTGTACAAACAAAGGTAGCAGTATTTGAATGGAAACATCATATTTACTCATCAATTTTCCAAATGAATTGTATCAGGTTTGGCCGAAATTGTTAATTCACAAAACTCAAAAGGTAAGCTTTAATATAAATTGTTGATATATATGTAAGTGTTATAATAAATTGTTTTCTTTAAGAAACTACTGATTGCACTAAGGCCCATTACCGGAGATTTCTATTGAGGTTAGGGATGTTTCGAGTGAAAAGTCAGCAAAGTTGTTTAAATATCTGTTTTAAGTTAAGCCCATTGTCCTGTTTCAACATTGTCTCAAACTTATCACCACGTTTCGGAATTAGTGATATTGTTGTGTTTTTAATATATAATGTTTATTTTTAATTTTGAATTTGATTTTTAATACAATAAATAAATAAATAAAAAACAAGTAAGAGTGTTAAATTCGGCTATGCCGAATCTTTGATACCCTCCACCTGGGTTTTACGTTTACATTAATATCTGGACTTCTTGCACTATTGAATATGTAAACACTTTGATAAACCTATTACTGAATTATTACAACAAATGCTCTGAATTTTCAGCATTTTATAGAGGTGTCTACATATTTTAGGTCATAAATTGGCAGAATGACTCCCGATTTATCCCATTTTAAATACTAACCTGATCCAGATAATTACAAACAATATTAAGTTTAACCAGGTAAATGGTTTATTTTGTAATTTTCTTTTTAATTTAAATTTTTTAATATAAAGGTGCATTTTATTTTTTACAATCCTTTTCAATTTTCCAGACCTATTAGTATAGGGCACATTTGTGAGTCCGCATAGATCAACTTTCAACTCTTACTTCTTTTTATTGTATTAAATCTATCTTTGTGTCTTTAAATTAATTAAGATAATTAAGATGAAAATATTTAACAAACTGTTTTTTTTTAGTTAATATCTGAACATTTTACTGATACAAGGCAAAACTAAAACTGCCAAAAATTTCAGTCAAAACTATTTTGAATGTATTTGTTAAATATCGCATAATTTTTTTCAATTTTAAACTTTAAAGTCTTTTTAAGTCTGGTAATAACTCCATAATATGAAGGAAGTAAATATGTGGATTCTTTAATAACAATGACAAGTATAAAACACTGTTTTGTGCATAACATTAAAATATTATAAATTTGAGCATAATTAATTTAGAAACATAATTAATTTTAGAAAAATGTCCGATTCGTTTTTCGATGATGCTGAAAACACATCAAAGAAATACAGAACATAAAGATTTTGCTTCAGTTAGTTGAGAGACGAGAAGCTAATGGATGGCTGGAGCAGGTCAAAGGTGACGACTATAAATGCAAATGCAAGGCTTTTGAAAATATATTAAAATGCGATAAATCAGATCTAAGTATACATGCATATAACCACTGTTATAAAAAATCTTTTAAACCCAACAGTATTGCCATAATTTGAAATTGTAAAGATGCTAAATTGCAAAAAAAGATGCTTAAACGTACTGGATGCTAAATTTTTTTTTTCAAATTTCATTACCTTTATACTGAAAAATTATATACTTATTAATAAATTCTTTGGTTTTTAAATCGAAAAATTAATATAAAACATATGTTTCGATTTATATTTTTTAATTTTTAATTAAAATTATTTTGGATTTCATCTGAAATTTTTATTAACATCAAATTGAGTTTATTTTAAACTTAAATTAAATATTTTTAATTTTAGAGGGATTTTTTTTTTATTTAAAATATAACAGAAATTACATTATCAAAAGATACGATTATATTAGAATAATTGGTTTATGGAATCTAACATTTCTGTGATGTCTTCATCTTCAAGTTCTTCTTGGCTCTGATATATTTCTGACGATCGACTCTTATCAACGACATCGCTCGGTATATTGTAAGTGTGACAGCACCAATTTTTCAATTTCAATCCTTCTTTTATACGTATTACAGAACATAACAACTCGGATTTTATTCTGTTCGAAGTTTGATTTTAATTAAAGCTATTAAGCTAAACAAACGTTCAACTTCGGCTTTTGAGAAAGACAAAACTAATATAGACAACACAAATATTGATTCCTAAAATGGATTTTCGCCAATAGAATTTTTCAATCCATAAAGAGGTTGTATTCAGTGTTGTATCCCAGTTTTGTTCTGTGATATAACTCCATTGGATTTGAATTTTTTCTGTTTCAGATGATATAAATTTAAACTCTTCTAATACATTGGTTATATGTTCTTTTACCCGTTTTAATGTGTTTTGTATTGAAAATTTTGGCATTTTTTAATACAATAATATTTTTTGGCAATCGACTTTCAAATTCATTAAAAACTGTTGTTGGTGTTTACATTCTTCTATTTCAAAATGTTTTGTTATATTTGTTGAAATAAACGAGCAGAGTGGTAAAAGGAGTAGTACACAAAATTACTGTACTACACTTTGAGAAATAAAAACATATCAATACCATTAAAAGATGCTAAAAGCAACATTTTATTAATAAAAGATTCTAAGTTAGCATCTAGCATCTTTTGATAAATTTTGGATGCTAAACGACAAAAAAAGTTGCTAAATCTAGCAACTAAAAAGCTAAAACGGCAACACTGAAAACCAAGAACAAATATTCTGTTTGAGTTGTAACATCTCATTTGCAAGCCATTTTAATTAAGCTGCGTTCACACTATGTGTTTTGCTTGTGTTTTTCTTATTGTTTTAGCACATGCAATTTGTACACATAGTGTGAACCCTTTCAAAAACTGTTTATGTACAACACATTTGGCAAAACATATGTAAATTTTTCAATTAGAGCAGGTTCTATTTTGGCATGACAACCATATTAAAATACAATACTGCTTGTAGCGAAAGAAAAACAGAGTAAATTATAAAGATAAATATTGAAAGAAAAATAAATTGTTTAATATTAATTAACAATTAAAAAATATAAAAAATATATTACTTTATTTTTAACAATAACTTTTTGTAAATTCACAAATTAAATCAGCTGTTGTTTACATTTAGAGGTTATGTCATACGGAAATACATATGTACGTTTGATCGCAAAATGATGAATTGTATGTAAAACGCCAATTTTGACACACACGCCGAATTACGTATGGATCGTAAAACTGAATTTACATATGGAAAATACACATAGTGTAAACACACCTTTAATTGTGTAAATTTTAAATGCACATCTAACCATATCAAAAAGATGAATTAAACAGAATTGCAAAAATATTTTTTTTATAATATCTGTATGTTTTTTATATTATTCTTATGTAATTCTCATGATATTTTTTATCTTATTTTTTATTTTTACATAATTGAAATTGTACAAATTAAAAATAAATTTTAAAAAAAGTAGTGTAGGGAAAAAAGGGAATTTTTTTCATAAGCGTAGAGATTTCTGAAAAAATCTCCTGGCATCACTAGTACCTATTAAAAAACAATGTAAAAATTCACAAGACAACGCGACATAGACCTGCTTTGTTCAAAAGCTTCCATAAGACTGAATGAAATTGTTGCTTACTTTACTCTTTGGTGAGTATTTTCATTTTTGTTCGGCTGTATACATATAAGAAGCCAATTTGAGTTCGGTTTACTCGTGCTGCTATGCATATGTTTGTGTGTTAACAAAAATATACGATATCCCAGTCATCATTTCGAAGATTGTTTTAACAAAAAATACCTTACTGTGTCTTCTTCGAGCACTTTTGATAATTAAAAACTGCTTAATCACATGCGCTATTAGAAAAAGACTAGATAATGATTTTTGCTTTCTCTTAGAAAGTGATTTATAGAAAAATTACATTAAATAAGACTCAAAAATGAGTCGAAACTGATTAGAAAAGCGGATAAAAAGGACTCTCAAGAAGATTCGCGGGTAAGGTAATATTTAATCCCAACATAAGAATATTTTGTGATCAGCAAAAGGGCGCATTTATAACTGTTTTAATAGCACATATGAGTCAAAAAGACTCTACATGATCATTTATTGCATAAAATGCTTACTGGGATTTTATTCACTATCTGTAGAAACAGGTTTTTTAAGTCGGGGGTCACACAAGGCAATTTTTATTGCACAACTTTTTGGCAATTCTCTTTTGAAATTGCTTTTATGTCCACACACGACAATTTCTTCGGCAATTTTACTGTTTTGTTGTGTTTTTATTTTCTTATAATTTGACATTTGTGCTCTAGTCGTAAAGAACAATAATAAAATTAAATACATACATACATAAATTAATTTAATTGGTTTTGTTGAAAAATGAATTCAAAAGAAAAAAATTAAGTCCCGATTCCATTTAAAGGCTATTTTAATAATGTAAACAATAATTACGAATTCTTCACACCAAGAAGCGAAACACCGAATGAAAAGAAATGTCAAATATTCAACAAAAAAAAAGCGAATGAGAGAATTGCTTGAAATATCCGAGAACCGGCAATTATTTTTCCCTTTTTATTCCCCTCACCGCAAACATCTACAAACTCAAGAATTGCGCAACAAAAGTTGCCTTGTGTGAACTCGGACTAAGTAAAACAAATCTGCATACAATTTCAATTCTATTTCGTTCACAATGATACGATCAGTTTGTTTACTAGCTACTAGTAAAATAAGAAAATAGTATTATAATACAGCGTAATGATGAATTGTACTTCTCAATTAGTTTATTTTTAATGTGCCATAAGAAGTTCGGTTTGTGCTAAGAAAAGCATGAATATATGTTTCCCAGGGCGAAGCTTCATCATTGCACTATGATTGAGTTGAGCTCCGCGACTATTCATAATGTGAATAGCTCGTGTCAAAAATTTTTGGTAGTTGGGAATGGCGTTTGTGTTAAGAAAAGCATAAACGCATGTTTCCCAGGGCAAGGCTCGATCATTGCACATTGATTGAGCTGAGCTCCGCGGTTATTCTTAATGTGGATAACTGTTGAAACAAAATTTTCGGAATGGCGTTTGCCTCCGTCCCGACATTAAATAACAAAGTTTAAAAATTTATTTTAATTAACATCTTTTTTTAACATCTGACAAAAAATAGTATTTTTCTAAACAACAATTTTTTTTTACAGGGTAAATAAATATTTTATGGCTTACCTACCTACCTACTACTTTTGAAAGCAAGTATGCAGGGTTTATACAACTCTAAAAATTTCAGAATTTTGTAAAAATAAAATAAAATACCGATTTATTTTAATATGCGCTTATTATGGATATACATATACAAAATATATGAATATTATTTATAGTATTTTGATATTGGCAACAGTAGTATGTATCAATTTGTAACATTTTGTGATGTTATAAAAATCGCAGAATATTGATATTGATTTTATATAGTTTCTTTTATTAATTAATTAACTTAAATATTACACCAAAAAATATTGATATTGATGAATTTTTATATTATTAACACAACGACCACAAAAACAACATGCACAGCTATGACAAAATACAAAATTTAGGAAAACAATATAGGAAAACGTCATATTTTTTTTTACCTTTTCAGTGATTTCTCGGCACCTATGAAACCTATTGTCATGATTTAAAAACAGGAACCTTTTCAAGATGTTAGTGAATCATTCTCACTAAAAACAAGCGCCCTATCTGCCCTATTGAGGGCGTTATCACAAGAACACATATTCAAATCATATTTTCTCATGACTTTTTAATTCTTCGCTCAATTCTCGGGACCAGATTAACCGATTTGGACGATTTTAAATAGCAAACTTCTCAGGATGTTAGTGAATCATTTTTTATACCAAGGAGCACCCTAGCTATCCGATTGAAGCCGTCATCGTGATTTCCACAGACGGACAGACGGACAGACGGACAGCCGGACAGACGGACAGACGGACATCGTTATATCAACTTCGCTTGTTATAAGGATCACAAATATATATATTTTATGGGGTCCAGAATTTTTTTTCTAATTATTACAAACGGAATGACAAACTTATATATACCCTCTGCACACTGGAGTGGAGGGTATAATAATAAGTCGTGTTTCATTATAATCAAGTATGACCGGTCAACGATGATGTATATATCCATCAAATGTGACCGGCCAACGGTGATATATATATCTATCATCGTTGACTACTAAACAGCGGTAGAGTGAGCAGTTCAGATATATATTATATGGTTTACATACTTTCATAGGTTAGAGTAAGATGCAAAATCACATGTACACAAAAGTTTCGGTCAGTTTTGGCAGATTTGCCTTAATAAAATGATAGCAACTTTGTTCTACGCGATGACCGACACTTCAGTCAGTAGTGACGGTCATATCACCGGTCAAATGACCGTCAGTGTTCTTGTAGGGATATTAACTTTTTGTTGTCTTTGCAAAATAGAGTTACCGAGTTCATCAATGAGTTTTTTGCTTTCAAACCCTACAAGAACAGTGACGGTCATTTGACCGGTGATATGACCGGCACTACTGACTGAAGTGTCGGTCAACGCGTAGAACAAAGTTTCTATCATTTTATTAAGGCAAATATGCCAAAACTGACCGAAACTTTTGTGTACATGTGATTTTGCATCTTACTCTAACCTATGAAAGTATGTAAACCATATAATATATATCTGAACTGCTCACTCTACCGCTGTTTAGTAGTCAACGATGATAGATATATCCATCATCGCTGACCGGTCATACTTGATGGCTATATACATCATCATTGACCGGTCACGCTTGATTATAATGAAACACGACTTATTATTTTTTATTTATATTTATTTATTGTATTAAAAATCAAAAATTCAAAAATAGAAATAAACAATATATTAAAAACACAACAATATCACCAATTCCGAAACGTGTCGATAACTTTGAGACAATGTTTGCTGACTTTTCACTCGAACCATCCCTCAAAGCGGTTCGTAACTTAGCACTGAATAAATTGACTAAACTCAATAGAAATTTCCGGTAATGGGCCTTAGTGCAATCAGTAGGTTCTTAAAGAAAACAATATATTATAACACATATATAACAACAATTTATATTAAAGCTCACCTTTTGTGTGTTGCGAATTAACAATTTCGGCCAAAACTGATACACTCCATTTGGAAAATTGTACAGAACGGTGTGTGAGATATTGCGATAATACCTCCATAAATCAATTTGTTCAATATTTTTAGATCTTTATTCTTTTGAAAACTAATTTCATTATGGACGAATTTACGGATACTGCACATTCCTTAATATTCATATTATCAACATTATATTCCACACTATATTCCAGAATAGCATAAATTAAAACATTCGAGCCAAATATTAAAAAAAACATATCCATGTTATGGCAACAGACTGAAAGATAGATATAAGGATTAATGTAAAATTCTGCAAGGAAGATTTACTTTGTTTCTAGCTAGAATTTTTAATAAAATGTCAGTACATTACCTTAATAAGTTCATTTGGTGATTGCGCATCTATTAACAATATATTTATGCGATTCCTAAGAGGTATAAAAGTTCTAGATTGAAAGTTTGTGAAGATTCTACAGCAATATCTTAAGTTAACGATCCAACAGGAATAGGCCACAAGCGAGCAAAAAATATATTGTGGAAGGGTATAATGGAGGGACGTGGCACCACAATTGAGAATTGCACTAACGAATCCACTGACATATTTTGAAGAATCCTAAAGAAACAACAAAAATTAACTTGAACTTTTTAATTTAATTTTAATTTAATTAATTACTTACCTTTCCTAAACCTTAACAACAGCAACAATGACAGTCATATGTTTTTAAATAGAAAAAAACTGCAAATGGGTTAGTACAAAAGTTGTTTATGTGTTAGTTTCAGTCATTCATTTCTTGTAGGGAAACAGTTCTACACAGGGACCCGATTTAACTCTTATTATTTTTTAAATATGCAAAAGGTTATGGAAAAAATAGCTGAAAAAAAATTGGGCCTGTAATAATAATTATAAATTACCCAGAAAATTGTAGTGCTGCCATAATCATTATGAAAGATTTTTATTTTTTTTGGTCTTTGATAACGATTAGGAAAGATTATTGGTTTTTTGGTCTTCCGTAACCATTATAAAAGATATTTATTTTTTTTGGTCTTTGGTAACCATTATGAAAGATTTTTATTCTTATTGGTCTTCTGTAACCATTATGAAAGATTTTTATTCTTATTGGTCTTCTGTAACCATTATAAACGATTTTTTTTTTTGGTCTTTGATAACCAATATGAAAGATTATTATTTTTTCTGTCTTCTATAACCACGTTTCAGTTCGCAAATCTTTAGATATTTTTTATAAAATTTTGCACACTAACTTATTTACATTTGCACAAGGACGAACTTTTTTTTATTGATTTTGGTTAGGATCCGCAAATCTTTCTCATATTTTTTTTCTTCTTACATAGTCATTATAAGTAACCAAATTAACCAATTGAATCCTAACAAACTGTATGAAACTATAGCTTTGAAATTAAAAAAGTGGAACATTTTGAGATATATATACATATGTATTTTTTAAGAATTTAATTTTACAAACATTAATGAACGCAATGTTCGCTCAGATAAATTGCAGCGTAAGTCAGTTAGTATAATTTTCAGAGCAGAAAATGCCCTTTCAACGCTGACTTGTGTTGCTGGAACGGCATGAACTATTAATGCTAGCTTCCTTAAAAAGGGGTATGAATATTTTTTTGCTTGCCAATACTCTATCAAGTTTGTATCAATGTCAACTCTGGCTTCCTTATAAATATCGATTTCACCGAATGCAGCTTTCAGAAATTGCGTGTGATGGTTTGAAGGCTCTTCTTCGGAATCTGAGTCGACTTCTAGTGCTCTTAAATTTTCTCTCACGGAACAGGTGCTCATATTTGATGTTTCATTTACGAATTGCGTACTGGACAGGTTAGGCGTTGGTCCTAATTCTTCTGCCTCTCCCTTAAAACAACAAGCTCAATTTTAGGTTAAATCGTCAATATTTCAACATTTACCAACCTGTTTTACAGAAATAATCCTTGCGGCTAGTTTTTTCAGATGAGTTTTAGCAGCCTCCTTTTGCTCCAAATTTAGAATTCGCCGAAAGCGTGGATCGAGAAACAGTGCTGAATTCATTAAATCTGTATTTATAAGTAAAGGTTCCCTTTTACAAATGCAATCATAAATAGCCAGAGATTCGTCCGTATTCCTGTTTTGCAGTTCCACTTTTAAGGTAAACCATAGTCTATAAAAATCTCCCATGAGAAGTTGTTGGTGTTGAAGTTTAAGTGTTGTTTCATACAATGGCTTTAAGCTTGAAACAAGAATGTCAATTTTTTCCCATTCTGCCTCCGAAATTGTGGTCTTGAAATGCTTCAAACACAATTCTTTAAAATCTTGAAACCTCGTCAGCATAACAAAGGTGGAATTCCAACGCGTGGGTACATCAAGGGTCGGCTTGCGCAATTTTAGTACCTTCAACGATCTCCTAAAATAAAATAAGCAAAATGTGCATATTATACTAGGTATATTCACACCGAGCAAAAACTAGGTAGGTTTGGCTATTTTGAGTTTTGGAACCGAAAACATCCCTAATAATTTCAGTATTTAATTTAATTGCGAACTAGGTACTTTTTTTTTGTGTGCATGTAGTATTAGAAACATGCATAAATTTTTTTAACTTACTTCCACTGCTGCGTTCTCAAAGTTTTTACTATCTGCCGTACACTGTGAATAATTGTCATCCTCTCATCGTTGCGTAGAAAATCATGTATCGCCAATTGGAGTGTATGAGCAGCACATCTCACTGAGTGGATTTGATGATGTTCTTCAAAAAGATTTTCCCAAAAGGAATCTTGATTTTCTGCAACAGAATTTGCAGAATATTGAGTAATATTATTATCGCCATTATCTTCATCCTCATCGCCGTCGTCACTGTCATCATCAGCATTATCATCATCACTATAAACGCCAAGTAAGTCTACCGATTTCAACATGTTCCGACCATTATCTGTCGTAACTGAAAAGATTTGCGTCTTGCTTATGCCAAATTCATTTAAAACTTCTTGCAAATGTTCCTTTAAATTTTGAGCAGTTTGCGAGTTCCGCATTTCACTTATAGAAAGCGTATAAATTTCAATCTTGCCGTCAACAATTAGCTGAATATTAATTCCCAGAACGGATCGTTCATTCCTTGTAGCATTATCCATCTTTAAGGAAAATACCTTTCCCTTAATTTTTCTTGAAATCATGTCTTTAATTCGCAAACAACAATAGCTGTCGATATATCTTGCGATTGTCGGATCGTTGAAATTTACAGAATCACACTACAGAAAACATTAATTTAAATTCAATGAATTTTAGAAAACGTCAAATGATATTTAAGAATTGCGAACATAAAAACTGTTACATAAATAGACGCAATTTGATGAGAATGTTATTTTTTATATATAAATTTTCACAATATTTTTTGGATGAAAATTTGAAGTTTTTCAGAGAATAAAGAGAACAAATTATTTTAGTTAAAATGTTTGGGACATTTAGTTTTTTGCGTTTGGCATCCCTAATTTGAATATTTATTATTATAAATTTATTCTCTATGTTTTCCAAATTAGGCAATATTTTAATAAAAAAATTGAGAGTTTTTTTTTTGGTTATTATTTTGATACTCCATCCGACCTATATGGCCGCAATGAAGAAATATTTGGCCAGTTAAAAGAAACTATACAGCCATCTCCAATTAGCACGATTTAATGCATATAGCCACCATACACAACCATTACCTTTGCAATGGAGGTTAGGGCGAGCTATTTAATTAGCAAAAACTACATTAAACGAGAAGTTATGTCATATAACCGGAAACGCATGCATATACATAGGTATATAACCTAAATGCATGCCGATCAGCAACCACGATGACCAAAACGCAAACACCGAAATAAATCCGAAATAATAGAAAAGACGAAAACCAACCCAAAGAATTTGCTGAAATAATTTGCTATTAAGTTTAACAAATTGTTTACTTTTTCATTTACATTTATTATCAAGACTCAAACCGAGGTGGAGGGTATCAAAGATTCGGCACAGCCGAATTTAGCTCTTACTTGTTATTTATTTATTTATTTTTTTTTATTATTTATTAGTTTTTGTGTTCTGTTAATATAATTTTAGTTTTAAGTTAGTTTTAAGTCTATTTTAAGAGATATTCTCTCCAGATAAGAAAGCTTCGGGAGCAAAAGCCGATAAGACTTATTTATAAATGAATTTTAGTGAATCTAATTAAAGTTAAGCATGGTGCTGAATTTTCTTTTGTTTTTGTTAAGATATTACACTATAGTATTAAGTTTTCTTTTATTACAATGTTATAAATTCATATAATGTTTTGAAAAAAGGCCAAATAAACTTTAACTTAACTTAAAACTATAAGTTTGATCGTATGTTTGGTTTTGGTTTATTAAAATCGAATTTTATCATTATTATTACTAATTTGCTTACCATCAATTTGTTACAATATCGATTTAAAATATATTGTGTTAATAGAACTAGATGTTGTGATCACTAATATTTAAGAAAGTGTAATATATCAAAATGTTGAATTTAGTTCCGTCAATTGAATTTGTTTAATAACATGCATAAAAATAAGACTTATTTTTCTATTGAAGAAACATTCATTTGATGAGAATTATGTTTATATGGTAGATAATGATGAAAACCTATTGCACTCTAAAATATTTAAAAATATAAATAACTAGCTGGACCCGGCAAACGTTGTTTTGCCCTCAATGAATTTTTATTTTAGTTAGAATCTGTATATACCTATATAAAATGTGTTACGAAGATCTCCAGATAATAAAATGAGAGCTTCATCAAAAAATCTTTCATTGCCTTTCAAATCTTTTATCAAATCAAATCACAATGTTTGTGAGCCATGGTACATTCATCCCAAATAAAAATACTGCATTTTTGCAGAACTTTTGCCATACCGGAATGTTTTTTGATATTACAGACGGCATTCTCATTTTTTTGTACGTTTAACGGTGATTTGAGTGCTGAATGAGCTGTGCGGCCACCATGCAATAATGTAGCGGCTTTTTCCTTCTTTTTCGTTAGAATATTTATATATAAAAACGTTTGTGAGTTTATTTATTAAAATTTATATAAATTTGACAACTCATTATTTTTCGAACGACAGCGCCATCTACCGGGTCCAATAAAAAAATGTTTCTAACATACATATATGTACATTCTTAGTTTCATTAAAATCACACCATAAATAAGAATATTCGAAATAACTTTACCCAGCGCCACCTATCGGGTCCATTTATACATACAAAAATTTCTTATGACGAAACATACGTTCATTCTGAATTGCAGTCAAATCGCGCTGAAAGTAAAAATTTTTGTTTTTAACTTGACCCCAACGCCAGCTAGAGGGTTAAAACTAAAAAAAAAACACAGAAGAGCTCGAACCGAACCTATGCTGGAAATCCTACCTCGACAGCTCTTATGGTTCCGGAGATCATTCGTTACAATCAAATGCATCAACGTTTTTATATATACGCCACGCCCCTTTGCCCACTAACAACTTTATATAGCAAAGGTCTTATTATTTCGCAAAAATATCCTTTTGTGAAAATTTCATGACGATCCTTCCAGTAGTTTAGAAGATATTACGATTTTTTATTTTTCTAAAAAGGGGCGTGGTCCCGCCCACTTTTCTTCTTGTATGTATTTCTATTCATGCTAATACCATATGTACCAAATATGATTGCTGTAGGTAAAAAAATTCCCGTGATATGACTTTTTCAAATTTTGGGTTATATGGGCGTGGCACCGCCCCTTTGTCCAATCAAAAATTTATATAGCATATTATTCCTTCCAGAGTCACAGTAACACGCTCTGAAAATTTCAGGAAGATCGGTTCTTTGGTTTGGCCTCCTATAAAGCACAAACAAACACACATTCATTTTTATATATATAGATAGATTGAAAGCAGAATAATTATGATTTAAGGTAAAATGGGGCGAAAAAGGGGGACTTGGTAATAAAAAAATGTATGGCTACCTTACCTGTAGATAAAAAGTGTATAAAACTTTAGATAAATACATATTACAAAAAAATTATTTTGTATAGCAAACATTGTTAGTGGTATATGTAAAAAAAAGGGGGCGGTGAAATGGGCGTGGTTCATAGTTATATGGCGACGTTAACAGTATTAAGAGCAATATACTACCAAATAAAAAAATCCGTTGGAAGGAACAAATTTGTACAGAGAAAAAAAAGTTTAAAACTTTCAAACAAAATTTGGCGTGAAAAGGGGCGTGAAAGGGGGCGTGGCGTAAGAAATGTTTATTTCTACCTCGCCTGGAGTATAATGTGTATACAATTTGAAGTAAATCTGTTAAAAACTATATGGGAGCTATTACATAATTTTAAAAAAGTGGGCGTAAAAGTGGGCGTGGTCAAAAAAAAGTACCCTATTAATCATGCCAGAGTCCCAGTTAAATGCTGTGAAAATTTCAGGAAGATCGGTCCAGAGGTTTGGTCTCCTATAAGGTACACACAAACAAACAAATAAACACACATTCAATTTTATATATATAGATTATTATCTGATTAGTTTTCTAGTGGAAATGGAGTTCCTACCAGTTCTTGATCTGTGTGTATAGATTTATATTTCAATAATTTTAGCAGTCAATATATGCGCACATTGTAAAATTTTAAATGGTGAAAGAACAACGGCTGTAGCGTATGGGATTATATGTTATATTTTTTTATTTCATTTAATTTTTGTTGTATATTCAACTTTATTCTTTATTATAATTCTTTTAATTCGGTTTTACAATGTGTGTTCTTAATGTTAACGTGGGGAGCGCAATGAAGTTGGCTGCGGTTGTTCTTTTGTTAGTGCTAGTTTACATTATTCTGTTAGTGTCGTTTTACACTGTGCAAGTATACTACATATACCCCCTCCTTATAAATTCAGGATGTATAGATAGTTTACGGATTACTTGCTTGGTTTTCTGCTTCTTAGTGGTTAACGATTTGCGAGTAAGTCGGTGTTTTCTTCTTCATTTTTATTTTCTTCATTTTGTATATTATCTGTTATTTCTAAAACACTGTCTTTCTCGGTTTCTTCATTACAAATTTCAATATTTTCTTCGTCTGTACCATCCTTATCAGCTATACTTAAGTTTACATTCGAGTGTTGTTCATTTTTGTCTTCTTCCACTACAATATTTGGTATTAGTTCGGAATGTATTGGAAGGTTTAGTTTTTCATAAGGACTTAAAATCTCACTCGAACTGACAATATCATTTTTATTGGTAAAATAAATAATTTGATTTGCATGTCTTTTTCATATTTTACTAATTTTTGTTTTAACAATGAATGTTTGTTTACCTAGCTTTTTAATAACAATAGCTTTTATCCAAGTTATTTTTCCAGGTATTGCATAATTTTTTGTCATGACTTTATCATTAATATTAAAATCGTTACTTTTTGAGCCCTTATAATGCTTTTTTTGACTTCGTTGTTTGTTTAATGCAAAATCATGAACATTTTGAATGCTCTGATCAATTACTTGCCTATTCGGATTAATTAAATCCAGCCTAGTTCTTAATTTGCGTTTATTAAACATTAAAAATGTAGGTGCGACGTTTGTACTCGAATGAACGGTATTACGTTAATCTAACAAAAATCGAAATAAAACATTTTTGAATTCCGATTGCGGTGTATTATGAAGATTACATTTCAAAGCATTTTTAATGGTGTTGACAAAATTTTCTGCCTGACCATTAGTAGACGGACTACCCACTGGTGTGGTTTTATGCAAAATTCTATTATACTTAAGAAAATTTTAAAATTATTTTGAGGTAAATACAGTGCCATTATCGGAAACTATGCTCTTTGGCAACCCAAATCGTGCAAACATTTCCTTAAGTACCGCAATAACTGCGTTACTTTTCGTATTTTTTCCCATATCGATACATTCAACCCCCTTGCTTGAACTGTCTACTACCACTAAACACCAACGGTTCATAAATGGCCCTAGAAAATCTATGTGAATCCTTGACCATACTTCTTCTGTTCTTTCCCAAGGGATAAGTTCCTGCTTTGGAGGATTCTGACGATTTAAAGCGCATGGCTCACAACTCTTAACTAAATTTTCTAGACCTTCGTTTTGTTTAGGCCACCAACAGTACTCTCTGGCCATTGATTTCAATTTAACGATTCCCATATGGGACGCATGAAGAATTTCCATAACGGTTTGTTGGATCTCTTTAGGAATTATAATCCTATAGCCCCAAAATATACATCCGCCTTCTTCCGATAATTAATTTTTTCGAACAAAAAATGGTTTCAAGTCGGCACTTGGACATTGTTTAGGCCAACCTACTTTAATAAATTTCCGAACCTGACTTCGGTAAAATAGTTTATGTAAATATTTTTTGGAAAGTCATCATAAACCGTATTTTGCCTTTGTGGCAAAAATAATCCGCAACGTTGCTATTTGATTTGACGTACGAAATCATACCCTGTTAGTGTCAACGCTATTCGTTGCAAACGGTTTGAAGCCATAATTGGTATTCCCTTTTTAGGATTGAATATGTGTTGTAGCGGTTTATTATCGGTCACTAAGATAAATTTTCTACCGTGTAGGTATTGATGAAATTTTTTAACTCCGCATAATATTGCCACAGCTTCACGATCGAGTTGCGAATATTTCCTTTCCATTTCGGACAATGTTCGCGATGCAAATTCTATTGACCTTTCTTCACCTTGATTATCAACTTGTGATAAAATTGCTCCAACCCCTACTGGGCTAGCATCGACTGTTAATTTTAACTGAAAAGTTGGATTATAGTGCGCTAAACAATTGTTAGCGGACAATAAGCATTTTAATTCTTTCATGGCATGAGAACATTTTTCTGTCCATGCGAAATTAGTGTCAGCTTTTAATAAATCATACAAAGGGCGTAACAAGGTTGATGCCCCTGGCAAAAATTTCCTATAATAGTTTACGATTGTAGCTCCTTAACATTCGTAGGAATGCAACCTTATCTGTATTCATGTGTAACCCATTTTTATCAATAACATGACCAAGGTAAGTAATCTTTTCGCAGAAAAAACTTTTTTGACAAAACTTTTCCTAATCGTATCATATGAACCTTCATATTTGGAGTAAATCAACCTTGTATATTGGAAAAGTTCTTTGGACGTTGATATCGTTGTAAATTTTCGCGAATCCTTATCTAATCCAATTTGTTGATAGCCATAATTAAATCGAGCTTTGTAAATTCCGTACCGCCATGTAGTTTTCTACATTTAACATTGAGTTCAATGTGACTTTAAAGTCACCGCATATACGCACACTGCCATTTGGGCAATTCACAACAGGTGTTGTATCGTTGTATCTGTTGTATCGTGTATTACTTTAGAATAGTGTAAAATTGTTATTGGTAATTTTCATTGAAAAATCTGATACAGCGATACAACTTCATTTGCTATGTATAGTAAATGTTGTATATTGTATCATAACATATCAGTCCCAAGTGAATGCCAGCTTTTATGAAAAAGAAAAAACAAATACATACAATTTTAACAGCATAAATAATTATAAAATATAAAATGACAAATAATGCAAATAACGAAAAGTTTATTTATATAAAAATTAATGTTTATATTTTTAGTATGTATTTTCTCTTTCTGTCTCAACCAAAACATTTTAACTTTTTTTTTGTATTCTAAATTAAAAAGGAAGAGGTACGTAACTAAAACGCCAGGGTATATCTTATGACCAAAAAGCAAACACCGACACGAGTTTTCTCTTGTACGAAATAACAGAAGTGACGAAGTAACCTTTCCTCGTTGGGTCGATAATTACTAAAGAAAACGTTTTACATTATGAAAATACAACTGACTCTTCACAACAAATGATTATATTGGGTATTTTAATACAAAATACAATATACAACACCTGTTGTGAATTGCCCAATTGTTTTTAATTACTGGCACAATCGGTGTGCCCCATTCCGAAAAATCAACTGGTTTTAACACTTTTAACTCGACTAATGCTTCAATTTCCTTCTCAACTTTGTCTTTAATTGATAGCGGAACTGGTCGCGGTCTAAAAAACTAAGGCGTAGCTTCCTCTTTAACTTTTAAAGATGCTTGACTTTTCTTAAACAATCCAAGCGTACCATCAAAAAGGTCTTGAAACGTTTTTAATATTTTTGTCTGTGTCACTTTTATTAACGGGAGCAACGTAATTAAGTTCTGCAAATTTAATACCGAAAATGTTCAAAAACTTCATTCCGAGTAATGTCGGCCCACCATTTTCAATAACTATAAAAGGTACAATTTTTATTTTGTTTTTAAATTGGACCTTTACATCACATTCGCCAAGCGGACGAATATTTGTACCCGTATACGATTTTAGCAACGTATAACTTCACGCAATGCACATTTAGTGTAAAAAGCATTATAAGTGCTCTCAGACACAATTTCCTGACCCTGTATCTAATTGCAACACAAGTTCACGCTTTCCTATAATTACTTTAACATAAATCGGTTCATCGTCTTCACTATTGATTGCAAATAAATTTAAGTCTACGTTATCTAAAAAATGCATACTTTTAACTGTACACATTTTTTTTAAATGTCCTCTTTGTTTGCATTCATTGCATTTGTAATTCTTATATTTACAGTTTTCGCTTTTGTGGTTAGAATATCCACATACCTTAAGGTGCTATTACATGATGTGTTTTTTACACATGTACTGTCAAATTTTCCCACAACAAAAGTTGTACACATCGTGTGATACATATAAAACATTGTTTATGTACAATACATGAGAAAAGTCACATGTACATTTTTCAATTAGAACAGGTTCTATTTTTGCATGACAAACAAGTGAAAATACAACACTGCTTGTGGCGAAAGAAAAACAGAGTACATTTTAAAGATTAATATTGAAAGAAAAATAAATTGTTTAGTATTAATTAACAATTAAAAAATACATAACCTTTTTTTTAACAAAAAATTTTTGTAAATTCACAAATTAAATCAGCTGTTGTTCACATTTAGAGGTTATGTCATACGGAAATACATACGCACGTGTGATAGCAAAAATTATGAATCGTATGTAAAAAGACAATTTTGACAGACATGAAGAATTTCATGTGGATAAAAAAAGTGACAGTACATATGTAAAAAACATTTCGTGTAATAGCACCTTTACATGACTCTTTTTGTTGCTCGTCATTTTTGTGTTGTTGTTGCTGCTGCTGTCGATCGTTTTGCTTCTTATTTTTGCCTTTGTTGTTTCTTTTTATGTAGTTGAAGCCATCTTGCTTAACGTCGACATTTTCATATTGCTGCCTTATGTACTCCATGTTGTTTGCTATCTTCACCACGTGGTCAAATGATGTAATTCCTTCTAGAAAAATTTTACCTCGGGCTGGACCTTTTTCCAGACCCATTACAAATTTGTCTCGAATCGTCTCATTTAAGTGAGTTCCAAATTCACAGTTAATTGCCAGCTCTGGTACGCGTACTGCCCATTCACTTACAGATTCTGTTGGTAATTTTGAAGCTGCATAAAATTTGTAGCGCTCTTCAAATCCGGACGATGGTGGTTTAAAATGATCACGCATTGTCTGCACACATCTATTAAACGTAACCGAAGTGGCATCAACTTGATCTGGACTTATCAAGTTTTGTAGTAATATGTATGCTCCTTCAGACATGGACGTAACTAAATCGCTTTTTTCTTTGACTCATTTTCAATGCCGTTTGCCAACAAAAATTGTTCCAATTACTATTCTATTCACTACTATTTCAATTTCACTCATAATTAATTAAATGTAATTGATTTCAGCTCTCATTTATGTATAAATTTTGTTTCTTTAAAAAAAAAATTATTTCTTTTATATTTATATTTATTTATTTATATATTTTTATTAAATTAACCCATTATGCTTCATATGTATTAACCATTTTTTTTTTTTTAATTTTTTATCTTTTTGGGTTTATTTATTAAATTAATTTTTTTCTGTTATACTGTGTACTATTTATATACTGTGTATTTTTACATGTACTTATTCATCATTGCTTTGTAAAAATCCATTACTTTAATTATAGGATTGTAAATCTTGTTGTAATGGAAAAATAATGAAATAAATTAATATTAAAAATTAAATTAAATTACTTTTGGAATACAGACCACGAGTTTTCGACATGATCGAAATACGGCACTTTACCAATAATTCCAAGTCGTACTTTTTGCCCTCGTCGACAATTGTTGTAAATTCAACTTTATTCTTTATTATAATTCTTTTAGTTCGGTTTTACAATGTGTGTTCTTAATGTTAACGTGGGGAGCGCAATGAAGTTGGCTGCGGTTGTTCTCTTGTTAGTGCTAGTTTACATTATTATGTTTGTCGTCCTCCAAATTAAATAAAAAACTCCGTCGATATGCGTATAAAACTAAGTTGAGTAATTTGAGTAATTTATTCTCTAAAAAGATATAGGTTAACAAAGTTCTTTGTATTTACGGGCCACTTACATTTTGTTGGACATCTTATCTTTTGGACGACATTAAACAAACTGCCGCCAACATTAAATAGTTTCAATAATAAAATGGCCGTAATGCTTCTATATATAATTATTAATAATTTAAAAGTTGGCCTTACTGTCTCAAAAGGAGAAATTAGGGGAAATGATAATTAAACATAAAAATACATAAACAAAGCAAACAGAACAAAACAGCTGATCAGGGATGAGAGTTATCGGCATTATCAACATCCCCGCCTCCGTGAATGGTCTCCATGTGGACCACTTCACCAACATCTTGAACATCTAATACTGCAAGTTTTGAAACAGGACGTCGCAGGCACCCGGTATTCGTGTTCACCTCTGCTGATCTTGCAACACCATCTTTGCCCACAAACAAATGTACGATACGTCCTCTTTTCCATTTAGATCTCGGCTGGTCAGTTTCGCAGATCAAAACTAAGGCTCCTGTGGACAACGGTTTAGCAGGGAGACACCATTTTGTCCTTCGAGTAAGCTCGGGCAAATATTCCAGCGTCCATCTTTTCCATAAACAATTTTTTAGGTTTTGTAGAATTCTCCACTGCTTTCTTAAAGAGCAAAATCTTGGGTTAAATGGAGCTGGAGTCTGTGTAGAGTTGTGGCAGCCTAATAAAAAATGATTGGGCGACAGCGGCTCTGGCTCATCCGGAGTAACAGGCAAATGTGTGAGAGGCCTCGAATTTACAATATTTTCACACTCCACTAATAGACTATACAATGTTTCTGGCCGAGGTGTTTTCTCTTTTAGTGTTGCATACAAAGCCCTCTTTATTGATTGGACGAGACGTTCCCATGAGCCACCAGCACTGGGATCAGAAGGGGTGTTGAATTTCCACTTTATGCCTAGAGGTTTCAACCCAGCATCAATTTTATCAAAATCAATAAAGTTCTCTTCTTCGCCCAGCTCTTTATTAATACCAACAAAATTTGTACCGTTGTCGCTTCTCATCTGGACGGGGACACCACGACGATTTATAAAATTGCGAATACACAGCAAACACGAATCGCTAGACAGATCCACGGACAGCTCCAAATGTACAGCTCGAGTTGTCAAACACGTAAATAGTGCAACCCAACGCTTTTCATGACTGCGGCGTACGGCCACCAAGACAGGGCCGAAATAGTCCAAGCCAGTATAAGAAAATGGACGAACAAAGGCACTTAAACGATCTTCTGGAAGGGGCCCCATTATAGGTTGCAAGGGCTTACATTTCCTTAGTTTGCATCCACAGCATGCAGCTTTGACACTTCTCAGCACGACACGTATTGATGGAATCCAAAATTTAAGGCGTATTTGACAGATCACAGACTCATCATTGATATGGTGTTGACCTTCGTGATACCATTTAACTATAAGGTGGGTCAATGGATCACTTTTGGGCAAAATGTACGGTCTTTTGGTACCAAACGTTATAAGTGGTGCGTTATCGATCCTGCCACCGCAGCGTAGATTTTCAAATGCGTCAATATACGGGTTAAGAGATTTTATGGGACTGTCTGGAGGCACATTTATCTTCTCTAAAAGACAGGAATATTCATTATTAAATGCAGTTCTCTGCACTGACCTTATTATAAATCGTTCAGCATATTCCTCTTCGTCCACAGACAGATCCCCCTTTGAATCTGGCAGTTGTTTGCATTTCGACTTCAAGTTGTTTATGTATCTAAATACCCATGCCATACACCTTTTAAGCCGCCGGTACTTCGAAAATCGTTTCGCATCAAAAATCGAAATGTTTATAGTTTTAGTGGACAGCACAAAACGTCCTTGGCGTAGTTCTTCTTCACTGTGTGTTTCTTCAGTTGAATTACCGCTAGAGGGCCACAAATTTGAAGGGCGACTCAAAAAACCCGGTCCATTTTTCCATCGGCTATCAGGATTATATACGGTACACGGCCTTGTACCATCATCAGCAGGATTCATTTCACCATTTCAACGCCATTGATCTTCTTGTGAAGACTCCAAAATCTCCGCGACTCGGTTGGCCACAAACTGTTTATAACGTCGATGATCTGATGTGAGCCATTTAATCACTGTACTGGAGTCCGTCCAAAACCAAATTTGTTCTGGTTGAATATTGTGGTATTTGATGATGCCAGCTTTAAGCCGCACAGCCATCACCGCAGCCTGCAATTCTAGCCTTGGGATCGTCATAAACTTATTGGGGGCACAATTACTTTTTCCCGTAACAAACGATATTTTAGTTCCGCCGTCAGTATCGAGCCTCCAATATGCCACCGCTGCCATTGCTACCTCGCTTGCATCGCAAAATATATGTAAGGTTGTACCTCGATGAGACAAATTAGAAAAATAACATCTTGGGATACAAAAGTCCCTTACCTTTTTCAACCCACAGATCCAAGAACTCCAACGACCGCGTAACGCCTCTGGTATTACTTCATCCCATTCCAAGCCACACTTCCAAAGCGACTGCATAAAGATTTTGCCAGCGATAGTGAAATCGCATAAGAAACCGTAGGGGTCAAATACCGACATTATCAAACTGAGCACTTCACGCTTTGTCGGTGTCCGTTTGTTTTCCAAAATATCCGCAGAGACACGATTAAATTGCAAATTGAAGATAAACTTATCATTTGCTGGGGACCACTGCATTCCCAAAATTTTCTCTGTCTTATCAGCTGATATGTTTATGTTTGATAAAGCAGGGTTGCCAAAGTGTTCATTTATTTTATCCGAGTTGGAAATAATTTTGTGCATCGTAAATCCCGCCGCTCGGTGTATTTTGATAACATCTTGGACCACATTCATAGCTTCATCAACGGAGCTAAAACAATCAGCATAATCATCCACATAGTGACGTTTTACAATAGCTTCTGCTGCTCTGGGCATACTTTGTTTAAATTTTTCAGCATTCAAATTTTTAATGTACTGGGCTATTGTGGGTGAACATGTTGCTCCGAATATTGCCCTTGTCATGACATATTGCTCAATGGGCCCGTTGTTGTTTTCGCGATATAAAAAGCGTTGGAAATGCTGATCCTCTTTTCGGATGGCCACTTGCAAAAACATTTCCTTTATATCGCCACAAACTGCAATTGGTTCTTCTCGAAATTTAAATAAAACACTAAGTAATGGTTGATTTAAATCTGGACCCGGCAAGAGACAGTCATTTAACGAAACACCCTGTACTTTTGCAGCAGCATCAAATACCAAGCGTAGACTTTCCTTGTTAGGATTAAATACTGCAAAATGAGGTAAAATGAAAATATTAGAGCAACAAATGTTTTCTTCTTCTGAAGTAACACGTCTTGCATAACCATTTTTCAAAATATGTTGCATTTTTTGCCTGTATTCGATTTCAAATTTTGGGTTTATTTTAAATTTGTTTTCCACTAGATGGAGACGTCTTGAAGCTGAACCATAGCTATCGGGAAACGACCTACTTTCGTTTCGCCATAAAAGGCCACATTCGTACCTGCCATCATAGTATTTTGTTGTGGACTTTAGAATATTTAGCGCCTTTTCTTCACTTTTAGGCATGACAGGTTTCGAATCGAGTTTTACCAAACACGATTCAATTTCAAAATATTGTTTCATCATGTGCTCCATACAACTGTTATTTTCTTGGTGCTTTGCCAGAAACACACTTTTGACCATGTCCTTGTTATTGTTACCAGTTGGACCATAAACTACCCAGCCAAGTCTTGTCCTTACAGCTATAGGGCCATTTTCATCTGGACATCTGGGTATTTCCACGGGAACTGACAAAAATGCATGCGACAAACTAATTATCATCTTTGGCCTTATTCTGTAATAATCGGCGAGGGGCAACTCTTCAAGATGATTTTTACAATTTATGCCACCCATGGAAAACGACTGTGTTGGCAACTCTAAATTTTTAACCAAATATACTTTTGAAATGTTATATTTCTCACTTTCATTTTGTGAGCCACTAATTGTCAAGTCAACAATTTCTGTTTGTTGGCTACTACTGTGCCCATTAAGCCATTGCAATCTCAAATTTTCCCTTTTTCCTTCCAATCCAATTTGTTTTCCAATATCCCAATCTAGCATGGTGGCGTCAGCGCCGTCGTCTATAAATGCGTAGATGGATATACGTTTTTTGGGACCATAAATCATCACTGGGATTATTTGAAATAAGATTTCACTCTTTTGAGTACCTGCATGTAGATTTACAACTTCTCTGGGATTTTCATTTCGAGCAACTGTGGCAACGCTATTGTTTTGTTTACATTTTTTATCATCTGGTGAGTGCAATAATGGATTGTGATATTTTTTACAGCCACTTATACCACATAATTGTTTCTTGTAACACTTTCCAACTTGATGTGGTCCTTTTAGGCATGCAAAACAAAGCCGGAGTTCCCGTACCTTCTTCCAACGTTCATCAATAGGAGCGCTCTTAAATACTGGACAATCGGTAAGTGCATTACAATTTTCAGAGCAGACCATACATTTTTTGGTAGAAGTTGTGGTTAATGCATATTTATTTTTACTTGCCTTTTTTACAGATGATGACGACGACACGGGAAGACCATCAGAAACCATGTTGGCGACTTTTCTGACACCATCGAGCCACTCGGAGAAACGTTTCAAATTGGGAGGCTCTTCCAGGGCAATACATTTTTCAGCCCACTGCATCTGTTTTGTTGGCGGCAGCTTGGAAACTAATTCGCTGAGTAAGGTTGGGTTGTTCAAATGATGCGTACCACTAGCTGTCTGCAGAAACCGTACCATATTTGTGACCTTTGTAGCGAATTGTATCAATAAATCAAGTCTTCCTTCAGGGACATATGAAAGTGAATTTATTTTGTGTATTTGGCTTTTTATTAATTGTTCAGGACGACCGTAAGTTTCACACAAAATATCCAAAATCACATTTACATTTCTGGAACTTGATAACAAAGACTCCACTGTTTCTTTTGCCGGACCATGTAGTGCTTCACGAATGCGTATTATGTTCTGTAAGGGACTGTATTCAAATTCGGCTGTCGTTTGTTCAAATTCTTCTTTGAATGTCGGCCACTCCTCTGGCAGACCGTAAAATTTTGGAAGGGGGTAAATTTTCTTGGCTCTTACGGACGTGGAACCTTGGCTGTGGGAAGAAACATTAGTAGAGGACTCACCGTTTTCATCCAATAATGCTGCCTGAACTGTATTTGAAGTTGAGGCCCTCAAGGCTGCTCTTGGTATATCGTTGACATTTGCTGCGACCGTCTGTCCACTATGAGCTACACTTTGCGACACCAATTGCATTTCTTGTTGCAGTGACGTTATGCTTGCGGCTGTCTGCTCTCTTTGTGCCACGAGCAAATTTTGCAAATTCATGTTCACTGCATCAATCTGCTTCATCATTTCATTTTGCATGTCCGCCATAAGACGCAAAATTTCGGGCTGAGATGACTGTGGTTGTACTTTACTACCTCCCGGCTGACCGGGCGGTACCACTGGTGAATTGACGGACGATTGTTGGCCGGTCGCCGGCGCCGCGGCTGCTGAATTTTTTTTTACATTACCATCCATATCGGCCAAACGTTTTGGTGGCACACCTTTATTGGACCGATCACTTGTTCTGGGAGACTGTTCCGCCATACGTTGTACAAACAACACAAAATTTTAACAATTGTTGTAACACTGGAGACACAAGGACAACAAACTCCGACAATGTTACTAGACAGAACCAAACAAGTGTCCAAACAAAATGGTGAAATCGCCTACCGTTCTATACAAATTACTCTTTATTCCATAAAGAATAATTGCGCCATAATAGAATAAAGATGTCGTCCTCCAAATTAAATAAAAAACTCCGTCGATATGCGTATAAAACTAAGTTGAGTAATTTGAGTAATTTATTCTCTAAAAAGATATAGGTTAACAAAGTTTTTTGTATTTACGGGCCACTTACATTTTGTTGGACATCTTATCTTTTGGACGACATTAAACAAACTGCCGCCAACATTAAATAGTTTCAATAATAAAATGGCCGTAATGCTTCTATATATAATTATTAATAATTTAAAAGTTGGCCTTACTGTCTCAAAAGGAGAAATTAGGGGAAATGATAATTAAACATAAAAATACATAAACAAAGCAAACAGAACAAAACAGCTGATCAGGGATGAGAGTTATCGGCATTATCAACAATGTTAGTGTTGTTTTACACTGTGCAAGTATACTACAATTTTAAATGTGTAAATTATTAACAAATAAAATAAAGTCAATAAACTATTTGATATTTATATTTCACTAGCTGACCCGGCAAACTTCGCTTTGTCCAAAAGATTTTTTTTGATTGAAATAATTTCGAAATTCTTTTTTAACGAAAATTATCGACCGTTAACAGATGATGTAATAATATAATTTAAATACAACACTTTCCGAATTCGGTTGAATTTAATATCTTATAATTATACGGATAGCTGACCCGACGGTCTTCGTCCCGTCCAACATTTGGCGAAAATAGAATAAAATCAAATATGAATTAAAAAAATAATAGAACAATGATTGTGATCACGATATACAACATTTTTTGTTTTCTGCTCCGGGGCGTAAATGAATAGTGAGGATGGTTTCCAACTCGGGAACACGCAACACATAGCTGGTCGTGCGAAAAGCATGACATTTTCAGATTTATGCAGCACACTTCCAGGGACTGTCGTTGTGACTTGTTTATTGTCATGGCAAATGCAATTTTCACTGGGAACTGAACACCTTTCAACTGGAACGTCAAATCGGTTGAAGTCAAGGGAATTCGCGGAATTAAGCATCTCCCTTGAACCGCCATTTCAAAATCCTTGCCACTATCACATTACTCATTAATTTCGTCACAATCAGTCGGGTTCCATTGCATAGTTTCGGGGCATAAGGATGACAGATCCAACTTTAATTCGAATTAGGAGATTCATATGTAGCTTAAATTTAAGTATATTATTTTAAGATCCAACTTTGCTATTAAATTATGTGTAGAAGACCTGGCAAATAAAGTAAATTAAAAAGTCTTTTGACAAATTCACTCCTTCGTCTTATATTACCGCATTAATAATTAACTTTAATGAAAATTGAGGAAATTTCAATTTTTTGTTATGCTGCTGAAATTGTTATTTATCTGAAACATTTTCCTTCAAAACGATCCAATATATTAAAGTCCAATAATTACTTTTATGGAGCTGACCCCAGCCATTTGATTCCGCACATTTTCACACTCACACTATTAATGCCCGTAACTTCTACAAAGAGATAACTACGCGTGTAAATATCCAATAGATATCTTTACCTATCCGATAAAATTACATTGGTAATTTTAACGTTTATTTTACCTACGTGTTTCTACCGAATAGAAATCTGCTAAAATATGGCAACATTCTCGTTTGACATTTAATATTAAGTCAAAAAAATTAGTAAAATTTTGTTATTTTTATTTGTGAGAATGCCTTGTAAATAAATAAATTTTGTAAATTTAAAATGTCGGGAAAAGGAATCAATAGAAGTGCGAATTTTACGGAGGAAGAAAAAAGATTATATTAAAGTTCGTGTAAAATAATAAAGGTGTTTTAGAATCAAAAGAAACAGATGCAGCCAGCAACCAGAAAAAAGCCGCCACGTGGGTAAAATTAGCAGAGAAGTTTAACCCAGCCAATGGTAGATCTCTGAAAAAGAATCTTCGAAAGAAAACTGCGAACGATAAACGAGAGATGTACAAAACAGGCAGAGGACCGGTACCGACTATAAATTTATCATCATATGAAGAAATCCTATTATGGTTAATAGGGCCATCAGTTTTTGGTTTAGAGGATCGTGGATGAAGCGGTAAGGAATCCACTTCGAATGTAAGTTAAAATTAATAAAGTTAAAATTTTTTTATTTATATGCATCATCTTTTTTTCATAATCATCTGTTTTCAGGATGAAGAAATTTTTGAATGCATCAAAGTTTTGGAAACCTGGCCATCAGTTTTTGGTTTAGAGGATCGTGGAGGAAGCAATAAGGAATTCACTTTAAATGTCAGTTAAAATGTATAAAATTAAAATTTTTGTATATATGTATGTGTGCCTACAATAATCATCTTTTTTCATAATCATCTTCTTGTGTGTTTTAAATAACGATTGTGTGTTAAATAAAAATATATGTGACCTTCTCCGAGAAAAGGGACCTAGTGTGTCAAAAAACGGGTTGTGTCAAAAACGGTGGATTCTGGTACCTAAAAGGGTGTAGAAACTTTAAATGCGTTTTTTCTTCAAAACTTAATTTTCACACACTAGGTCCCTTTTCTCGGAGAAGGTCACATATATGTAATAAAATAAAAATAAATAAAATTTTTCTGAGAGCATTTTGCAAGCAATTTTAATGAATTTCTTTTTTAATTATATTTATCTAACACATTAACCAACTACAATCGTCCGTGTAAGAAACACTAATGTTTACACAGTCGATAAGTCATACCCACGAGTTAAAATTACGAAATTTGATTTACACGATAGGTAACCATGCACTAATAGATATCTATTCGTAGAAGTTACGGGCATAACTCACACTAATAACCTATGAACTCACACAAATTATCTTCACTTTCCCTTTTATATTATTCAAGATACTTTTATTATTTTTAAAATTTATTTTATACGGTAAGTGACACGCCCACTTGTCCAATCCCATCCATTTTCGCCAGGGCTAATCACAGAAATAATAGATAAACTCACACAAACTTGCAAGGCTCTCCCTATCATTATACTCGGTATATGTACATAATATTTAATCTGTACTTTGTAGGGGATGTACACCGCCCACTTATCCGATCCAGCCTATTTTCGTCAGGTGTACCTACACTACTAACAAATGACGTCACATAAAGTATCAAAGCTCTTCCTGTCATGATATTAAGTCTGATATTCAGTGATTAATTTTTTTGTTGGTGCCACGCCCACTGTTCCGATAATGCTAATTTTTACAACGGCTACTCACAGCAACTCACAGCCATAATAGATGACCTCATACAAAGTTGCAAAGCTCTCCCTAAAACAGTACTCAAGGTACATGATGTTAAAAATTAATTTTGTATGGGAGGTACCACGCCCATTTAACCGATACCGAACATTTTCGGTATGACTATCTATATTAATAATAGATGGCCTCACACAAATTTACAAAGCTCTCCCTCTCATAGTACTCAATATTTATGATGTTAAAATGGAATAACCACGTACAGCGCCATCTGTTGATACTTTTTGTACTTTTGTTTTTTCCTAAACCTTCGCGTGGCAGTTGCAAACAAACTCGCAGAAGAAAGTATCCGTTTTGGTCCTGTAGTTTTCAAGTTTTAAGCGGACGAAAAAGCCACGATTCATTTTTAAAGCAAAAAACTCATTGATTCTTCTTTACTCAGCTCTGTATATACTTTTAACATTGAATTTTACTTCTTTTGTTATGCTGTACTGTTATAACTTCGGTCCAAATTAATAAATACGTCGATTTCAGTTTAAAGTATAAATTTAATCTTATTTTTATTGTTGAGCTGTAGCTCTATTTATGTATATGAATTTTGTAAGCACATACTTATTTATTTCATTCAGCATCATGAAGGGTCGTATTGCTATACTGAATGTCTTTAAATTGATTGTATGTCAATTAAATAATATTTGTTCGGCACAAATTATGCATTGAACAACTTGTATCGTTATTGATACTTTTTTTGTTCATACACAATACATGTATTGTTATCAATACTTTACTTATTTGACGCACAATACATAAATATATATATAATATTAATAGGCTAGGCGATTTCTTGTGACCGATGTTTTGTTCTGCCCATTTATCCTGATTTTGACCAAACGTATATTATTTGCAAGGTATTTCTCTTTCGCCATTTTGTAGATTTACAAATTTTTTAATTTTTTCCTTTATTATGAGTAAATTGCATTTATAGTTGCTACTACCACATGCATAAAATTATACATATGCTATGTGCGTTACGATAATAGTAAACCATAAAAGTGTTGGTTTGTGAATTAGCTAAGTTGAAAAATAAAGCTTCCTGGAAATTGCACTCGAATTTTGAGCGCTGGAATCTGCTAGTTTATATAAATATACAAAATATATTATATATATTGGTTAGTGAGGTACTCTACACTAGAGTAAGTTCGGGTAATATGGACCCCCTATTTTATTTTTACATTTTTCTGCCAAATAACGGGTGAATTTGATATTAATCTCTTCCGCCGACTGCTTTCCTAATATGTCCAACGGTATTAAGTGTAAGAGGATGTTCAAGGCATCCGAAGGTGTAGTACGAAGGGCATCAGGTATACACATGGAAGCCATTCTCTGTACCCTTTCAAGAAGGTTGGTATTGGAGGACTTCTCTAGAGCAGACCACCAAACGATGACCCCGTACAGCAGTATTGGGCGAACTACCGCTGTGTAGATCCAGTGAGCAATTTCCGGGCTGAAGCCCCATCGTTTACCAATGGCCTTTTTGCTTGTACTTCCTCGTGAAAAGAACAAGTTCCGTTTTAGTCGGATTTACCACTAGACCGCAACTACTTGCCCAGCTAGATAGCCTCATGAGAGCCCACTGTAGAATATCTCCAAGTGTGGATAGAAACTTCCCATTTACGGCTATGGCCACATCATCAGCATAGGTGACAACGTCGCAGCCATGTCCATCCAACGAAACTAGCATTGAGTTCAGCGCTAAATTCCATAGAAGTGGTGACAGAACGCCTCCTTGTGGCGTTCCCCTGTTAAAAAATCGGGATATTAGAGTCGTTCCGATTTAGACGTTATCCGCCTGTTGCCAAGCAGATTTCCAATCAGCGAGATGATCACGGAGTTCACTCCTAGATTAGATAGCGCTGCTAATATCGAGTCCGGTGTGACTTTGTTAAAAGCCCCTTTTATATTCAAAAAGGCTGTTATGGTGTATTCTCCTACCGAGATCGATTTCGCAATGGTACTTACAAGCTCGTGAAGAGCTGTTTCGGTTGACCTTCCCTTGCTATAAGCGTGATGTCGCGCCGACAGCAGTTTAGGATCAATAACTCTTCGTAAGTAAGAATCTATCATACGTTCCATTGTCTTCAATATGAACGATGATAGACTTATTGGTCTGAAGTATTTTGGGACAGTGTGTGAACTTTTTTCAGCTTCAGGGGAATATAAGCTGAGTCGATACAGCAAGTGAAAAGCCTACATAGCCAAGGGGAATTGTAGTCCGACCCGTGCTGCAATTCAGCTGGAATGATACTGTCAGGTCCTGGAGATTTGTAAGGTTTGAAGCTTCTAATCGCCCAGGTCCGTGTTGGTATGTTGACTATCTCCGTCGTACTAGCGTCTGAGTATTCTGACGCCTGTAGCGACGTATTTGCCCGGAAAATGGGTGTCCAGTAGGTGGCTAAGTGATTCCCCACTAGAGATAGCCCACGCACCCAACGGATCAAATAACCTAATGTGTGAGGGGAAGAAGCCAGAACCTTCCGCAACCTGGATGCTTTGGGGACGTCTTCTATATTATCACAGAATTTTTTCCAAGAATCACATTTTGCCATTCTAATCTTCTTCTTGTAGGTCCTAAGCTGCAGCTTGTAGGCCAACCAATCCTGGTCCACTCTTGAAGACTTTGCCTTGTTAAACAGTTTCCTGCAGGAGTCTCTACCCTGATGCAGCTCGCTAGACCACAATGGTGGTTTCTCCTTGCCCTTTGGCCTTGCCGCGGGGCAAGAAGTATCTAAGGATTTGTTAAAAACCGTCGTAATATGATCCACAAGACCATCAATGTCCGCGGAATTACGCGGTTCGGATAAGGGTATTGTCGTCAATAACCCGGCAAAGGTTTTCCTATACTTAACCCAGATTTCTTGGGACACTTTCCACCGGATCTTTTTCCCTAAGCAAAAATTCAATGTAATGGTCAGAAAAGGAGAGGTCATCCGACACCCTCCAACAATCAATTTTATCAAATAATGTGTCCGATATAAAGGTAATGCCAAGAACCTCCCTATGAATACTAGTCATAAAAGTCGGTTCATTTCCCTTGTTACTTATATATAGATTAGTATTAAGTAAGTCACTCACCTCTTTCGTTCAAATTGGTACTTCCCCAGATCGGATGGTGTGCATTGACGTCACAGCACAGCACTAATTGGTGTGTAGTCCTTTCGGCTTCCCGGATCAGCTTTGCCACATTGTCTGGCCGAATAGGCCCAGGATCACAAAAATAGTCGGAGGTGAGCCAGATTGAATTCCCATCTAACTCCAGGCTGGCCGCTATTACATCCCTGTCACTGAAATTAGATAACAATAAAATATTAAGGCTGTTCCTCCAAAATGCAGGTCCTTGGTGTACCTTTATCTTTAGCGACGAACAGCTTATAGTCGGGAGTCTTCTGTCCGCAAACTCTGCCTCCACGAACCCAGGGCTCTTGGATGAAGACTATGTCTACTTCACCTGTCGTCAGGCAGCCGTGGCGACTTTACATTGATGAAGATTTATCTGTAGGAGCCGCATCATCTGTAGCTGCCTGCACGTCCATCTCCCTTACCGTGATTTCGGCCTCGTCCTCCGTGCTATCAAGGAGGTCATCTTCGCCACAAAATAGGCCGTGATTGGTCCTTGGTCACCCTTGTAGACTTTTAAAAGGATTTGCCCAAAGCCGTAGGAAACTATGCCGTTTGTCCCGGTTAAATGTGGGAGGGATTCGACATTGCGTAATAGTACTACCTGTCTACGAAACTAGCATTGAGTTCAGCGCTAAATTCCATAGAAGTGGTGACAGAACGCCTCCTTGTGGCGTTCCCCTGTTAAAAAATCGGGATATTAGAGTCGTACCGATTTAGACGTTATCCGCCTGTTACCAAGCAGATTTCCAATCAGCGAGATGATCACGGAGTTCACTCCTAGATTAGATAGCGCTGCTAATATCGAGTCCGGTGTGACTTTGTTAAAAGCCCCTTTTATATTCAAAAAGGCTGTTATGGTGTATTCTCCTACCGAGATCGATTTCGCAATGGTACTTACAAGCTCGTGAAGAGCTGTTTCGGTTGACCTTCCCTTGCTATAAGCGTGATGTCGCGCCGACAGCAGTTTAGGATCAATAACTCTTCGTAAGTAAGAATCTATCATACGTTCCATTGTCTTCAATAAGAACGATGATAGACTTATTGGTCTGAAGTATTTTGGGACAGTGTGTGAACTTTTTTCAGCTTCAGGGGAATATAAGCTGAGTCGATACAGCAAGTGAAAAGCCTACATAGCCAAGGGGAATTGTAGTCTGACCCGTGCTGCAATTCAGCTGGAATGATACTGTCAGGTCCTGGAGATTTGTAAGGTTTGAAGCTTCTAATCGCCCAGGTCCGTGTTGGTATGTTGACTATCTCCGAAGCAATATCCGTCGTACTAGCGTCTGAGTATTCTGACGCCTGTAGCGACGTATTTGCCCGGAAAATGGGTGTCCAGTAGGTGGCTAAGTGATTCCCCACTAGAGATAGCCCACGCACCCAACGGATCAAATAACCTAATGTGTGAGAAGAAGCCAGAACCTTCCGCAACCTGGATGCTTTGGGGACGTCTTCTATATTATCACAGAATTTTTTCCAAGAATCACATTTTGCCATTCTAATCTTCTTCTTGTAGGTCCTAAGCTGCAGCTTGTAGGCCAACCAATCCTGGTCCACTCTTGAAGACTTTGCCTTGTTAAAGAGTTTCCTGCAGGAGTATCTACCCTGATGCAGCTCGCTAGACCACAATGGTGGTTTCTCCTTGCCCTTTGGCCTTGCCGCGGGGCAAGAAGTATCTAAGGATTTGTTAAAAACCGTCGTAATATGATCCACAAGACCATCAATGTCCGCGGAATTACGCGGTTCGGATAAGGGTATTGTCGTCAATAACCCGGCAAAGGTTTTCCTATACTTAACCCAGATTTCTTGGGACACTTTCCACCGGATCTTTTTCCCTAAGCAAAAATTCAATGTAATGGTCAGAAAAGGAGAGGTCATCCGACACCCTCCAACAATCAATTTTATCAAATAATGTGTCCGATATAAAGGTAATGCCAAGAACCTCCCTACGAATACTAGTCATAAAAGTCGGTTCATTTCCCTTGTTACTTATATATAGATTAGTATTAAGTAAGTAACTCACCACTTTCGTTCAAATTGGTACTTCCCCAGATCGGATGGTGTGCATTGACGTCACAGCACAGCACTAATTGGTGTGTAGTCCTTTCGGCTTCCCGGATCAGCTTTGCCACATTGTCTGGCGGAATAGGCCCAGGATCACAAAAATAGTCGGAGGTGAGCCAGATTGAATTCCCATCTAACTCCAGGCTGGCCGCTATTACATCCCTGTCACTGAAATTAGATAACAATAAAATATTAAGGCTGTTCCTCCAAAATGCAGGTCCTTGGTGTACCTTTATCTTTAGCGACGAACAGCTTATAGTCGGGAGTCTTCTGTCCGCAAACTCTGCCTCCACGAACCCAGGGCTCTTGGATGAAGACTATGTCTACTTCACCTGTCGTCAGGCAGCCGTGGCGACTTTACATTGATGAAGATTTATCTGTAGGAGCCGCATCATCTGTAGCTGCCTGCACGTCCATCTCCCTTACCGTGATTTCGGCCTCGTCCTCCGTGCTATCAAGGAGGTCATCTTCGCCACAAAATAGGCCGTGATTGGTCCTTGGTCACCCTTGTAGACTTTTAAAAGGATTTGCCCAAAGCCGTAGGAAACTATGCCGTTTGTCCCGGTTAAATGTGGGAGGGATTCGACATTGCGTAATAGTACTACCTGTCTACGGTTCCCCTCCGCATCACCAAATCTACCAATCTTCCAATTGTGTGTTGTAAAGTTAGGATTGGAGAACTTCAGCATCTTTAACACCGATTCAGCGTCCCCGGGAGTTGCTGGAATCCAAGCATGCGCTCTAGGTCTGGACGTGATATCATGCTTTTGCACGACATCCAGTTTTGCTCCCGGCCATAGCTCTCCAAGTTTGCTGACGGCAGCCTTATACAGGGCTATTGATCGTTGATCAGCAAAAGCAATCAACTTTGCACGGCCTTGAATCCAGCCTGCGTCGCGAAAGGTTGGAGGTGGACCTGGAATGTCCTCAAGGACGGTGAAGAACATTTCGGCTAATTTAACCTCCACATAACTCCACTTGTCCTTGGGGATAGTCCCATCTCAATTTCTCATCTCCATCTCCCCTGTTAATGATGATTGCAAACATTTAACGATTTGCTCAATGCTGTAAATAAAATAAAAACAAAATTAGTGAGAATAGTATTCCACATTATCCGGCTTGCGGTATTCGACATTAACATTTAAATTAACAAATGTATTATAAAAAATTTAAAACTTCATAAATAAGTATAATAAGCGATAACAAATAATTCTTAATTATTTTTAAAATATTATTGCAAACGAAAATATATGTAACAATTCTGAATGACATCATACCTCGAACATAGTAGCGAAAAAGTCTAAGGCCCAATTCACCCCACGATTTTTGACGGCGTCGTTTTTCTTAAATCTCTTTTGAAGCTGCTACCAAAAACCTATTGCATTCATACGATGATTTTTAGTTCCATCCCTTTTCTTTAAATCTGCTTTAGTTTATTTTTCGCATTAAGAAAAATAAAAAAAATATGAATTAATCTAAATTCAAATTATCTTTTTTATTTTTCAATTCAATTTATTTATTTTTTTTATACTAAATAATTTATCATAATTTTTCACCTATATACAAAAACCTATTTAATATTTTAATTATTAAGAGTAGAATGATTAGAATATCTAACCAAATAGCAGAACGTATCAGTATTTAAAAAATTGAAGGTAAACATATTCAGTTTAAGGAAATTATGCATATATTAAATAAAAAATAAATAAAAATGGAAGCGATTCTTGATCTCGCTGAAGTGGCCACTTCAAAGTACGAAAAAGAATAAAACGCAACAAGAGAAAAGAAATGAGTCTAAAGAGATATATGAAAAAAGTCGTGAAAAACAGAAATCGTGTCTTTTTGTTTACCCCTCTTGCTTCTCTACACCGTTCGTCTACAAACAACAAAAGACGTCGGAAAACGACGTCATCAAAAGTCGCCGTGTAAACACAGCCTAACACACCCAGAAATGGTTTTCGACTAACGGTCAACTTACCGTTACGAGTATTTTCGTAGCCCAACATGTAATCTTAATACATTTTGATATGAAACGTGGATGTAAACCCAGATTTGCGAAAAACATTAGTTTTCGAAAAAAGGGGGGTTCCGCATTACCCACGTATCCCACAATATCCGAACTTACTCTTCGTTACAATGCATAATACTGTATGTCTTTGCCAAATTTTGTTATTAATTGTTTATTTTAATGCTGCTCATTTATATTACTCAAATTTCGGACATTTATGTTTTTGAGGAGTAAAAGTTACCTCTTTTAATGGGGTATTTTCCAGCCTAGTTCCTATATATAAGTAGCATCGGATATGAACCTATATTCATATTTTCTGTGTACATTTGTAGCCTCATTATGATTGGATATAAGATCCTAAAATGGTATTGACTGACTATAACTGTCTTACATATTTTTGCTTAAAATCAAAATAATTACAAATTACTGTAATCATTTAAAAAATAACAGGTCATACTCGTATTACAATTATAAAGGTATTGAGAAGTATGGGTAGGTCTTAAAAATTGAAAATACAAATACCTATTTAGTTGATTATGAAAAAATTCCACTTATTCATAATATGTTTGGGAAACTCTCATAGCTATGTAAGTGTGTATAGCTCTGTTTCCAGTAAAAACCAGTAAAAATCGAAATTTCAAAGAGTAAGAAAAATTAGTTTTCAAAAACATAAATATCCAAAATAGTAAACGAACAGCAATTTGTAAGAATTTGCAAGTTCATAGAAACAGCTGATTGTAAACACTTTTGAAAGTGAAGAAGAAGTTAAACTCTAAATGAAAAAAATATATATATATGTATATATCTTAATTAGAAGAATTTATTTTATTTAACATGTTAAAATATTCATTGAAACTAATATCATTACCATTTGGTTTTGAAAATAATCATTTATTATGAATGAAATTGGCAGATACATATACATATTTTGATGTGTAAACATCTATACGCGCAGGGGGTTAAATTTCTAATCCACAATACAATCACAAAAACAGCGTAATATGTGAGCGTAAGATCTTACGCGTAACATGTAAGCATTAAGACAAATCGGTGTGACATGATTGTTTGGTGAAAAAATTATGATATGTAATAACCTTTTTGTCGCTGTTTTCTGCATTTTATTTTTTTACAGATGTTTACACATCTCCCCTGTGATCGGACTCACATGATATTTTTTTTTTTGGCAGGAACCGGTTTTAAAAGATTAAAATTAATGAAACCTTGTTATGTGAATATTTACTTACTTCTTGTTTCGTTAATTTCCTCAGAATTATTTAAAATTTTTGCACAAAAATAGAATTGCAGTATTTTTGCTTTATTTACCACAAAACTCAATCAAATGTTTTTTCTTGCTTGCTGATTCTTACTGGCAAAAATATATCCAACAAAAACTAGCAAGTTTTCAGAAAATGAACTGTCACTTTACGCTCTCATTTGTTCTCTTTTACTGGGTTTTTGAAGTAAACGAATAGGATTCAGTAAATTTTGTGATAATTTGTACAAATTATTACAAATTATCACGTAAACGAACAGAGCTTATGTATGTACATACCGCTAGAATCGGTTATAATAGCTTATTTATTTAGTTGAACAACATTATAAAAAACGATTTATTTTTGATATTAGTGTCCCGCCTGTATTCGTTTCATAATGTTCAGTGCTTGTGCATGGCTAAGTGTTTTTATTTTCTTTTAACAGTTTTGTACCGTTTTTTATTCTTGATGATAGTTAAATTCCTTCAAATTTAATAAGTTAATTGTATGTATGATGTTTTTATTTGTTTAATCTTCATACATATGTAAAAATTAGATAATAAGAAATTTTAAGTATACATAAATAAATATTTATATCGAATATGTCATACGGCAAAGAAGCAAAATATGATGACCCTATTGAATTACGTGCAGCAATCGAAGTTCAACAGGATTTTGCTATTGCATCTAGCCTACGTTCAGAAATTGTTTGGGATGTGTAAGTTTTCGATTTATATGTACTTTTTTCACTTTAAATTTTGTTTGATTTTTATCCAGCTTGGCTCCTGATCAACATGAATTTTTATTCAGAAAACTAGAATACATGTTTCCAGATGATAAAAAGGTCTATACATTGAAACGAGATATAAGAAGAGTTCGAAGGCATAATGCTAATGTGAAGGAAATAAGATTAAATCTTTTTAAAAATATTTGGCAGCAAAGTATGTATACATTCAATTCATTTCAAATACTTAGCTCATGCTTAAAAATATCTTAACAATTTTAAACAAAACTTTTTATTGATATTTATTAGCTCATGTTTCGAAAATTAAATAATTTACTTCAAATCGAATCAAATCTCATTACTTAAAATCACGTTATTACATTTTATTCCAAAGAACTCGGTTGAGTTAAATACTCTTATATGAAATACCATGACCAACAGCAAGATCCGAAGGATGGAAGACGGGATTTCTAAACTTTAAATTTTTATTATATTTTAGTTAATTATAAATTCAACAACATATTTTAAAATAATCAATTATCAGAATTATATTCGAGTTTTAATATAATATAAATATTTGATATATTTCGCACGTAAACAATAATTCAAAAAGTTCCAAATATCCGTATGAAGGCTGCATGATCGTCCAGTAAAACACCTACAATGCAGTGAAGATTATCAAAGAATCTTTAGCCAAGATATCAAATGTTCATTGAGTCGTGACCGCTCACATAGCGTATATTGTTCTGACTACTCTCCACATTCATACAGTTCCTGCAGAATTTGCCTACTTGGCCATCTATATCGTCGCCCATTCGCCCTAATCAACAGTGTCCACTCCTTAATAATTCCAACAAGTGTTTTAGATCTCTTTGGATTTTTCAAGGGCTATGGGTCTGGGATATCTTTCAAAAGCATCATTGTTAATTGTCCACTTCAACAATTCGGAGTCCTTCTATCACTCATTAGCAAATTCGTTATCAATGACCCACTATGTCCTGTAACCTATATTAGCCTCATACTTTAACCGCACTATCTTCGATTCTAAGATTTGGGACCAGCAAGACTATTCAAGAAAATATTAATGGTTGATGGATCTTTATCAAGTTCCACAATTATTTTCGTTTCTAAATGAATTGCAGGATTCTCGGCCTGAAATACATTACATTCGTTAGAAAGTCTACGAGACATCACAATATTAAATTCCCCCCAAGTAAATCACTCAGCCTCTCCCCGTTTCCATTTTCGAACCAACAGTATAATCTAAGATCTCAACTCTGTCTATAACACAGTCTGTTGGGCAGACATCCCTGGAAGCTGTTTTGACTGTTAAATTTTACCAAAAATTCATCACCGGTGACATATAATTGGTTTCCCGATCAATCTGTGTCCCAACCATTGTCCAGAGGAGTGTACTATGTCCCTAAGGGCTCCGACCACATGGCTCTCTTCACCGGAACCATGTAGTCACAATTTCTGTCTTGCTCTTTATGAATATAACCAAATGCAGCCTCGATCTGGTGGACACTGCACGAGTTTAGAAAGCCTGACATCCACAGCACTCCAACACTCCAGGTTACCACTCATATTTTAACTTATCATTCAAATCAATTTATAAATTAAGTTTGACTGATCCTTTTTCAGTAAGTCAAATAACTATTAAAAAATATGTTGCATTAAGAAATTATTTATTTACTCAATAAACTGAGTAAATAACACATATTAAATTATGTATATATTTTTGATTTTACAATAATGCCGGTTTTCTAATATATCGAAAGATTTTCCATTTAAAATATATGTTATCATTTTAATTTTTAAATCTTCATTGTGAAAATATCTTATCAGTCATATTTGCTTTTTCATCACAAAAATAGAAAACACTCAATGATTTTATTCCAAAATAAGTCATTTGCATCAATCATCATTATCGATATAGCAAATGACACAATGTACATATATATATTTTTGATCACCTCGACGACATGAATTGATATAAGTTATGGTTACTCATTTCAAGTCACGCAGTATACCTATGTATCTGTCAAATTTCTTGACATAAGTCCAATCATGCCAATGCAATAAATACATCACTTATTAGCTCTATTCGTTTACTTTCCCAGTAAAAACCAGTAAAAACCGAAATTTCTGAGAGTAAGAAAAATTAGTTCTAAAATCAAAAAACATTAATATCCAAAATAGTAAACGAACAGCAATTTATAAGAATTTGCAAGATCATAGAACCAGCTGATTGTAAACACTTTTGAAAGTGAAGAAGTTAAACTCTAAATTAAATATATATATATATATATATATATATATATATATATATATATATATATATCTTAATTAGAAGAATTTATTTTATTTAACATGTTAAAATATTTATTGAAACTAATATCATTACCTATTGCTTTTGAAAATAAACATTTGTTATGAAAGAAATTGGCAGATACACATATTTTTTTTTTTTGCAGGAACCGGTTTTATTTACTTCTTCTATCGTTAATTTCCTGGGAATTATTATTTAAAATTTTTGCACAAAAATAGAATTGTAGTATTTTTGCTTTATTTACCACAAAACTCAATATTATGTTTTTCAAACATTTGTTTTTTCTTGCTTGCTAATTCTTACTGGCAAAAATATATCCAGTAAAAACTAGCAAGTTTTCAAAAAATGAACTGTCATATTATGAAGTAAACGAACAGGGTCCAGAAAATTTTGTAATATCTCGTAAACGAACAGACCTATTGTCAACACTGAACAATTAACGCATAAAATACTGCAAGTCAGTTATGTGGCAGTGTCCATTTTCTAACAGACATGGGTATCGTATAAGGAAAATAAAAATCATGCCTTATCATATTTGTAAGCGTTTACTTAATTTGTTCCCTTACAATCGTGCTTAGATGCATCGTTTCCTACTGGGCTGTTATTAAAGTCATAAAATTTGATTTTACTGGATTTATATCCAGATCACCAAATATTTGCTCAAATAAGAGCTTTAATCGGTTTGAACTATCGAAAAATTACCATTTGCTATTCAATGGAAATTTGTTTTTAATAACCAATTGCACACAAGTTTTTGTTATACTCCCTTTCTTTGTAAATTAAGTTTACCGTATCTTACTCAACAATTGTAAATTCTAGTCAAAAATATTTTTTTTTATCGTTGCCACGAGTCTGCCTGCAAAGTTTCAGCTCGATTGGATCACGGGAAAAGGGTTAAAAATCGATTCAAAGTTTTGTCGAAACGCAGACAAGCAGACACTACGAGTTAATATAAAGGGAGTAAAAAGTCATTGAGTTATTTTTATTTCTGATTTAACGATTGATTTTTAATAAAAACAAGTCTATATATAAAAAAAGTAACAGTGTTAAATTATATTGAGCCGAATTTTTGATCTTCCAACCGTGGTCTAAGCACATTATTTTAACGAAGTTTGTCAACACTAAGAGACAAATTAATAAGATAACAAAAATTTTAGTAATTTTCTTGATTTTTTAATTGAAACCAATTGTTAAATACAATGAGTATAAATGTCCAACATCTACAATTATATCATTGTTGGTTTGTTTGCTTGTAGCAAACAAAAATGTGTATGCATCTCTGATACATACAATCTATATGCACATATTCTGTTAAGTGTAAACAATTTCCACTATTTTTAGTTTTTTATATGAAATTTTATCGGAGTATCTTTACATTTTCGTACTTCATTCCTCACCTTTTTGATCTAGATGCTCCAAATGCAATAGCAAACTGCTGTAGATTTTGACGAATATTCTAAGCGTAAGTAGTGCGACTCACTCAACCTGTTGTGGACAGGAGAATATTTCAACAGACAGACATGCAGACGCATATCGTCAGATCGATTTCTCCTTTTATAAGAATCAAGAATATAAAATAAAATATTCGAGCTCGAGGCCGAATATTTTATTTTACAAATAAATTTGGAAAGGTCGAATAGAAAACAACTATGGAATCAAGAATATATATAGTTTATGGGGTCTCCGGAATTTATTTCGATGAGTTACAAACGGATTAAGAAATTGCTATTTACCCTCTGCACAATGGTGTGGAGGGTATAAAAAAAAATAATTTTCAGAGCGATATAAAATGTAACAAAATTTCGAAATAATTCTTAAAATTTAACTTTTTTAAATAAAACATATGTTAAAGTCTATCCATATTCGAAGTAAAAATGCGTTACCATGTCTTATACAAAATCCTTTTTCGACAGTTAAAAAAAGGCATTAGTAATTAGAAAATAGTTTGATTACAAAGTTTACATTACACACAGACAGACAGACAGACGAACGAACGGAAATCGCTAAATAGACTTAGAAAATGATTCTGTGTAGACCGGTATAATAAAATAAGAGTCTAGGTCTAATATTTTTGGTAGTTACAAACATGTATGTATGTATGTGCTTAGCTACTCAAAAATATCAAAAAGCGGGATAATTCAGGATTTTTGCTTAAAAAGCGGGATGAAAATTTATGAAGGATGGATGCTCAGGTTAAGTTTCGGGTATCGTAGTTAGCGAGCTCGTATATAAGTTTTGGTCCTTTTTGCTATATGTATGCTGTTATAATTTAGATTTTCAGATTGTATTATATTTTAATATCAAATTTTTTTTTAAAAGTTTTTGACTAATGCTAAATAATTTGGATTCTTTTTTAGGAAAATACACCAATGGTGCTTTGTTGCATTCTATTATTTACATAATAGTGACTCCAGAATTAGATCTGGAAAAAGCGAAATTTTCACATAATTATACGATCCATCCCATATTTCGTACAAGACGTTGTTTAAGTAAGTTAATTATAATTTTTTATAATTACCCTTTATCTATTATTATTTCTTATATGTACTATTACAAGATACTAACAGCAGTACTGGCTGCTGTATGATTTTTATTGATGAAAAGTCTCGTATTTATCAGAATTGGAATGATTTTGTGGGAAATAATGAATTACCTCTTGGCACAATGATAGCACCAGCCAGGGGTTGTTATTCATTTAAAGATAATTATGAGGTAATACATACACGTAATAAATTTTACGTTATAATCTTTGGATGATTCTTGCCATGAAGTTTATTAGCATTTCGCGTTAATAACGAAATGCAACAAATGCCTAAAAATAAATCAACATTTTTTTAATTACAAAAAAAGTATGCTTTTCAAAACTAGTAAAATCAAATAAATACAAACGAATATTTACCCGCTTATTAAAGCAAAAAAGCTCATGGCTAGTCCAATAGTAACTTACCATAACTACGGCGCATAATTTGCTCTTCAGTTGTATAATAATCTAGATGTTAATTAAAACTAATCATAAACTATGTACACATTCTTGATCCTTATAAAAGGAGAAGTCGATTTAGCGATGTCCGTCTGTCTGTCTGCCTATTGAAAGCATTCTCCTGTCCTATATTCATATAAAAAACTAAAAGTAGCGATGCATACACATTTTTGATTGTTTGTTGCTTTTGTCGTTTTTGTTTCTACGTGCGAATAATAACACGCAAAAAATGTGTATGCATCGCTAATAAACGAGCAAACAAAAATGTATATACATATTTACATTTATTCTGATTGCATTTAATAATTGCTTTCAATTAAAACAACATGAAAATACCTAAAATTTTTGTAATTATCTTACATATTATCATATGTAATTATCTTATTATCTTATAATGCAAAATCTAGCCTTTTTTTGTCTCATAGTATTAACAACCTTGGTTATAATAATGTGTTAAGAAATAACAGGGGTGGAGGGAATCTTTGATACCCAGTCGAATTTAACACTCTCACCTGCTTTTGTTTTATTTTGTTATCAAAACTTAATTGCAAGGAAATAAATAATTGGTAGTAATATATTCAATAAGTATTATTAGTAAATAAAATATATTATTTAACACCATATTTTTTTTTATCAAAAATATGAAAATTTTATGAGGCCTTAAAATACAGCTGACTGCGCCACATTTTCTTATAAGTCAGCCAAAAGTCAGATTTTTTATATTCAGCGATTTTCGTATCAGTTATCTTATATGAAAGTAAATACTAGGAACCTAAGAATTGGGCTAAGCTCTAAGATTATACAGTACTAGATTTTCAGAATTTAAATGCGTATAACTCTTATTTTTTCGCTATCATAATATCTAAAATTTTTATTTATGGAATTACAAGTAATTATTATTATTATTATTATTATTATATTGTTTTATTGAATTGCTATCACAACAAGAATAAATCTTATAAATTACAGTGATAGCAAGTAACATTTGTAATATTAACATTGAGTTACAGTAAATTTCGAGATTAATAAAAATAAAGTAAATTAGTCATAAAAATTAACATAATAATGAACATAATAAAGTTGACATTTAACATAGATTCAAACAAAAAAATTTTTTAAGTTCCTTTTTGAAAAGTAATGCGTTGCTTTGTACTTGGATATATGATGGTAAATTGTTCCAAAGACACGTGGTGTAGTTGAAAAATTGTCTAGTAGACATTAGATATTTGTATTTTTGTGATATCAAATTTCTTCCACGAGGCGATTGTGCAAAAATAATTTTGTTAAAAAGATATTCTGGGTTCTTCAGATAAATAATCTTATGCATCATTAAAAGGCTTTTATATTTTAGTAAATCTTTAAAACTTGTATTATATAACTGGTATGAATATGATGATATACTATCTCGTCTACCTCTGTTGAAAACGTATCTGGCTATATTATTATATGTGACCTCGAGGCGATTAAAGTCAATAGTGTCGCAATTTGCAAATATTTCACACCCGTACAGTAGAACTGGTATTAAATAGGTTTTTGCCAAAAGCATTCTTATTTCAAACGGCGTCGATGATTGCACAGCCCACAAGTTTCTCAACATCCCATGAACTTTACCAGCTGATATATTTATATGGTTAGACCAAGAAAGTTCAGCATTAAATGTGATTCCCAAGTTCGATGATGTTTGAACAAAGTCGATTCTTGAGTTGTTAATATGTAGAAAAATATTGTCATTCAGTCTTTTTTTATTACTTCTTGAAATGAAAATACATTTTGATTTGTCAGGGTTTATACATAAGCCATTTGTACATGCCCATTTATGTATATTATCCAAGTCACTATTAATACAGTCAGAACAATGTTGAACATCTTCTATTCTGCTGCTTAAGTACAACTGTACATCATCAGCATACATTTGTACGTCACAGTAATTCAGAACCTCAGGCAAATCGTTAATATACATACAGAAGAGCAATGGACCAAGAATGGACCCCTGAGGCACACCTCTGTCAATATCCGCTGCTTTAGAAGTCACTCCATTTAAAGAAACCACTTGTTTACGATTAATAAGGTAAGAGGAAATAAGTTTATTAGCCGAACTTGAGAAATTAAAGATTTTCTCGAGTTTAGTGAGTAGAATCGAGTGATCAACAGTATCGAAGGCCTTACTGTGATCTAAAAGCACAAGAAATGATACCATATTCTTATCCAGCTTTGATCTAATTTCTTCCACTACATCGATCAAAACCGTAATGCAGCTTCTGTCCTGTCTAAACCCAGATTGTCTATCCGTAAGGAGATGTTGATTCTTTAAATACTCATTCATTTGCCGGTACATAAGATTTTCCATAACCTTGGATAAAAATGGTAGTATCGCAATAGGTCGGAAGTCGCTGTTATTCTTTGGAATAGGAATGATTTTTGCTTTTTTCCACATATCAGGAAAAATTGATTTTGTTAATATTGTATTAATTAAATACGTAATAAATGGAAGAAGTTTAGGAACGACAATTTTTAAAAATCTTGGATTAATTTCATCTAAGCCCACAGCATTATTATAATTAAAGACGTCAAAAATATTATAGCTTGGAATTTTTTATAAAATGTGTCCGGGAGCTAGATCATTTTTTTTGAAGAGCTGCTAAGAATATTTCGTTGGCTTCTTAAAATTATATGTAAAACAAGTAAGAGTATTAAATTCGGCTATGCCAAATCTTTGACACCCTCCACCTAGAACTTACGTTTTCATTACTATCAGGACTTATTGCACTATTTGTAACAAATGTAAATATAATATTTGAAAAAATAAACTATTTGCTAAACTTAATACCAAATCATAAAAATTAAAAATGAAAAATTAAAATTAAAAATTTAACAGATATTCAGGTTTGTCCACTTGTTTAGCCAATCTCTTCGTTTCCCTGAAAAATTTCTTTATTAAGTTACAGGTATCCACGTCATATTTAAGTCTTATGTGTGCAAAAAAGTTTTTCATATTGTTGCTTTATTTAATAATCCTATATTCGGCGGGCCCTCCGATAACTTTAATTGATTTTAAGTTTTATCGACCTTTTTTGGTAAATATTTGTTAAGATTTTTTGAATTGTCTAAATTGGGCTTCTAAGGTCATTTGTTTTCAAAATATATAAGACTATTTATTCATTATCCTCAGGGATAATTTTATTAATCTGGCAACGTTATGAGAAATTAAAATAAAAGAACCATAAGTTAATAACAAACTTCAAGAATACATAATACGATTTTATTGAAACATTTTACTCACATATACTTTTTTTAGTCAAATTTTATACATTTATTAAACAATATATCTGTTTTATATACACAACTTAAAACATAAAAAAATTAATTTAAAGCAAATGTAGAAAATAAATTAAAGTAAATATCATAGTCAAAAATATCTTAATCTAGTATCACAGCTGAAAGTTAGATACTAAAATAAAGCTATTATATAATTACGTTTGTTTTATATTTCTGTGGTTTTCTGGAATAACCGCGTACGTCCATTTTTGTCGGTTTTGAGTTAACGATGCCAAATATATTAGTTTTTAAAGCTCTTTACATGTGTTAAATTAAAAAAAAAAAATATTGACCATTTCTGAGTTTTTTCTTTAAATAACGACGTAACTTAAATGTTTATTAAATTAATTTGCAGCACTAACGACGTATGTCAACCTACGTTTGATCGCTGACAAATTATTTTCTCAGAAAACGACACATAGCGACATACGTTGTTATTAATGCAAAAAAAGGCAAAATAATCTTGGATTATTTTTCAGTTTATAACCACTTATAAAAACTGTTGTGTTTAGTTCTGTTATTTGTTGTCACTATTATTCTTGATACGTTGTTATATTCTCACCCTAAGTCCCGTTAACTTTCTGTTGACGAAAAAAGAAATTCAATTTTTCAAGCAACAACAAATTATGTCTAAATGTGTAGTTTTGCATTGGTAATTTTCTTTTTCAAAGAAAACGACATTTGTCGACAAAAGTTGTTTTATCTGCACACACTTTAAGTGTAATTTACATACTGTTTTTTCGTCCTTCTCTAGGATCTATTCCTTTTAAGATTTTTGACTCAAAATTTTTTATAAAGTATTTATTGCCCATTTATTTATTGCCCATTTTATTTAACAGTCCTGTAGATCTGTTAAATAAAAAGTCCTAAAAACTTTATATCGAGCCCATAATTTCAAATATAGCGTTTTTGGCTCTCCGGAACGTTTTGATTTTATGACATACGCGGTTATTCTAGAAAACCACAGATTTATTCTATTTTTGTTTTATTTGTTTATTTTCGGTAAGCTTGTGTATATACTTATGAGAGGTAGCAAAATTAGGTGTTGCCAGATGTGTCGTTTTTATTATTGTTTGTTGAAATCGCATTTATTGCCTTTGTAATTAACACGGTGTCTCGACTAGCTATAATTCATGGCAATGTTCTTGTTCAAGTCAGAGAAACAAAATGAGACAAAACGCGAAGTGGACAAATTATGTTCAGACATTTCATTTCCAAAATGTCTTTTAACCGTAAACAACAAAAATGCGTTCTTGTACTCAATGCTTTAAGAGTTACAAAAAACTAAAAATACAAATTGAAGAAAAAAATGAAAGAAAAAGCACGAGATTTTGGGTGAATCCTTTTTTAGAATGAAATTAATAATATCGCTTTAGTTAATTTAAGTTGCGCCACTTTAGCATACTTTAACGTCAAAATCGAATGAAACTTCAAATTAATAGCTATGTTTTTGTCAGACTTTCTGTCAAGGCCAAAAGTTCATTTTTTAGTCCATTGAGTCCACTATCCATTGACTTGAACATTGCCATGAATTATGGCTAGTCGAGACACCATGTAAATTATTTATTATATGGTTTGTGTAACTATTGTCTAATAATATTTCTTTAATTTTATTTATATTTTTGGTTTTAAATTTATCGTCGCTTAATGATAACACTTTGTTTATTAAGTTTATTGCCGTATTTGTTTTCTGTGATTTAATTAAAAATTAAAACTTTAAAATTAAAAATTTAAAATTTAAAATTAAAAATTAAAAATTAAAAATTTTAAATTAAAAATTATCTCGTTTTTTAAAGCTTTAGTCAAATAGTTAAAAGTTATAAGTGTTAAAAAAACTGAGTTTAACTTAACTAAGTTTAACTGACAACGGAAAAACTCACTCTTGTTAAAAAATTAAATTTTTATATTAGAGTTTAACAAAAGGAAGTCTTTTGCTTCATTTTCATGGTCGATTTTTGAACATTTCTGTGCGGTGCAAGATTCATCCACTCCCATAAATATTTTTATGTATAGGAACTACAAATTTTTCAAAACGAGAATTTAATATATTTTAATAATTTTGAATTAAAGGTACAATTGGAGTATTCTTTAACTCCAGCTTATTCTAAAAAATCTGTAACCAAAATGGATAATTTTTTTGCTACTGCTTCGGTTGTCGGTCAGGCTGCAACAATGTTTCATCCGTTTTGTGCTGTTCTGGCAATTGGTACAAAAACCTATGAAACTGTGCGAAATTATCAGAAAATGTCGGCTAATGTTGAACGTGGTACAGGTACAAAACTGAGAGCTAACTTAAATTTAACTGGCAATATAATTTGTTTGACATCATCGGCTGTTACATTTGGATCTTATATGTCAGTTCCAACAGGTGGAGCGTTATCATTTGTAAGTATATAATTTGGGTTGATGTCATTAAAATACAAATGCAGAACTGGGACTAGGTTGTATTTGTAGTACATATGTGTATACATCTTCTATAATATTAATAAGCTAGGTGATTTCTTGTTACCGATGTTTTGTTCTACGGTTTTATCCCAATTTGGACCAAACGTATATTATTTGAAAGGTATTTCTTTTTAGCTATTCACTAGATTTACAGATTTTTTAATTTTTTCCTTTATTTTAAGTAAATTGCATTTAAAGTTGCTACTAACACATACATATAATTATACGTATGCTATGTGTGTGTTTATTAAATTTGTTAATGTGTTTGTTAATGAGTTTATTATCTTCATTCACAACAATAATAAACCAAAAAAGTGTTGGTTTGTGAATTGGCAAAGTTGAGAAATAAAATTGCCTAGAAATTGCACTCGAATTTCGAGCGCTGGGATCTGCTAGTATATCCAAATATATAAATATTTTTCAAATAATATACACATAAGTTTATAGTTATAGTGGTGCTTAAAGCTTCACGATGTTGTCTATAAGAAATATTAAAAAATAACAACAATTTCACGCCTTAATTAATCTGAAAATTATATTATTTTAGATCTCAATTTTTTCGACGTTTAGGTGAACTTAGGTGAACAATATGTCAGTCTGTACAGATTGAGTAGCATCTATATTAGGTCGCAAAAATGGACTTAAATCTCGAATACAATGTGCGTATCGTTTAATAAAGGGGAATCAATGCATTGTATATAGAGAAATATTAGTTTCAAAGCAATTAAACGAAGATTGAACTCTTTCTTACAAATTAGTGTTAGTAAACGTAATAAAAGCAAGATCGCTGAATTCGCACCTTTTTAAAGTGCTATGTCTTGACATGGGATCCGAATTCACTACATTATTGCTTCATACTGAGATTCATTGGCTTTCACGTGGAACTTATTTCTAAGAGACTAGTTACATGACTGGGGTACTTAAAAATCAAATAAATAACTAAAGGGTACTTTACTTAAAAAGTTTGAGAAACACTGAAATACTAGAAAGTTATACTTTCGGGTTTTAAATAGAATAAGTTTCTTAGATAAAGAAAACGGTGTTACACAGTGTCTCGGCTAGTTATAATTCTCGGTAATTCATAATTGTCCTCAAAACACGAAGTGGAAAAATTATGTTTAGATATTTCATTTTGCAAAAAATTTGGTAAAAACACACCGCAGATTACAGAGTTTACTCTCCGATATATAACAATATGAAAACAAAGAAACACGTTTCACCCATATCGAAAACAATTTACCCGCAATCATCAAATATTGACACATATGCTTGTAGAAATTATCCAATTAATACAGACCATCCGCTAAATATCCAATCATATGCTAATGTTGTGCGTTCACATCCCGCTGTAACAAATTTTGAATGCGATCCCCCGAATAAAAATCAAAGTTAACCTGGGTCGACCCTCGATACTCTTATTCAAATGATAAATACATTCACGAGCGCTATGGACAACATGATGCAAGAGATGGTGAAAATGCAATCCATGATATTGCAAGCTATGCTAAGCAAACCTTGAACTGTTTGAAAATATGTTTCTGGAACGCAAAAGGCTAAAGCCAGCATAAAGACGAACTTGACCATTTTCTTAGAGACAATCAAATTGATATTTTGCTTGGCTCTGAAACTCATTTGACTCGTAGCAGTCTCTTTTCACTGCACGGATACACTTTGTATGATACTAAGGATTCAAGAGGTAGAGATTATGGTGGCTCAGCTATCCTAATTAAATCCAGATTAAAACAGTATTTAATGTGTGATCGTTGTGAAAACTACCTTCAAGCTTTCTATATTAGAAAATCAATATACAAGTTTTTTTAAATCACTAGGCCCTCGTTTCATAGTGGCTGGCGGTTTTAATGCCAAGCATACATTCTGGGGGTCACGGGTGATTACCCCGAAGGGTCGTGTTTTGTTCAACACAATTTCTAAAATGGATATGTATGTGGTCGTTTTGAGATACGAGAGGTCGAAAAGGCTATTGTTGATTTAAACCCCAAAAAAGCATCGGGGAGCGATGGGATCAGTAATAAAATGCTTTTGGAGTTACCCCGAATAGCATTAAGAACAATTATGTTTATTTGTAATGCTATAGTACGCCTTGAATATTTTCCCGCAGAATGGAAAGTTTCACTCGTTACAATGGTACCTAAACCAGGTAAAGATTACACAAAGGTCGATTCGTATAGACCAATACATAAGTTTACTGTCGGACTTGTCAAAACTATTCGAGAGAATTTTAGTAAACTTACAATATCAGTCGATCAAAATAATGACATTCCAGCACATCAATTTGGTTTCAGACGAAAACAGCACCACTGAGCAAGTTCACAGAATTGTAAGTGCTATAAGAAAAGCCTTTGAAGAGAAAAAGTACTGACCTGCACTTTTTATAAACATCTCGCAACAGTTGTTGCCCCCGAACACACATAAGCTAATGGAGCTGTAAGCTAGTGTGAGCCTTCCACCGACAATTCATGCTGGTGTACCGCAAGGTAGTATTTTGGGCCCGCTTCTGTACATACGTTACACATCAGACATGCCAACAAATGAAAACACACGTTGCACGAAAACCCCTCAACAGCTTATCTTCTTTTACAGAGCCAAATTGCACAGCTGGATGATTGGCTAGATATGTGGAAGATTAAGGTAAATGAACAAAAGTGTGTCCACGTAACTTTTAGCCTCAGAAGGGAGACTTGTCCTCAAATTGTAATCAGGAACCAGCCTATACCTCAACATTCCTCTGTTATATATCTCGGACTACATCTCTATCGCCGGCTTACCTGGAAAAACCATATAGACGCTAAATTAACACAATTAAAGTTAGCCCAATTCACATGGCTAATTGGCAGGAAATCAAAGTTAAGTCTCGATTGCAAGCTCTTGATTTATGGTATTCAGTTATGGGGAACAGCCTCAGCTTCAAACACAGAAACATACAACGATCCCAAAACAATTTTTTTTATCATTAGATTACATATACATATCGCACCTGTACCTTTAAAGTGAGTCAACTCAAAATTTACAAATTTTCCGTAAAGGCAAAAAACGGTTTATTTAAATATTTCCTAGAGAAACCGTGCTGCTCCGCAGCATTATATTATATTATATTATATTACTTTTTATAATGTAATACCAAAATTTGCCAAGAGAAGTTAACGTACAGTAATGCCAAAATATGCCAAGAGAAGTTAACTTTCCTCAAACCCAACGAATTTTAGCAATTAGTTAATAGCTCAAATAAAAGAACTTGATCCACTGAGTGGATAATTAGAACTCTAGTTATAGAGGTTTGAGTGAAGTAAAATATTGAAAAAATCTTGAAAAAGTATAATTTGAGTAAGGTGGGAGTTGAGTAAACTCCAATGCTTGATAACATATCTGTGTCTAAATACCTTTCATTTAAAAAAAATGAAGGAAATCGGCCGGATAGTACGGCCAGACGGACTGACTTTAGTTTTCATAAATTCTTTTAATATATATTATAAAATTTTAAAACGGTTGTTTCATTGTAAAAAATTGCGAACAATAAGTATACAACAGTAGTGATTTTTGCGATTTTTCCAATGATCCTCAAAAATAAGAAGTTTTTTGGGTGCAACTCAAAATATGTCTTTTTAGTGGATTCTAAAGCAGCTACTCTTATAACACAAAGAGGGTTACAACTGTATTTTTTTGCGAAAGACTAGAAAAATCGATGTAATATTTTTACAGTGGATAGATATGACCACTGTGTATCGTTTTCTTGCAAAAAGCGAAAATTGAAAAATTTTGAGTTGACTCACTTAAAAGGTACATGTGCGATACATATAGAATAAATTAAATTTTGTTTGGCACTGGCTGGATTTAATATTTGAGTTTTAGTTTTAAGATTTGAGTAACTTATTGTTAGTTCCCAAACTATGTGAAGATCCAATAAATAAAGATGAATTTCAGAAAAAAAAATGTTTTTTTCAAAATGGCTTTGAACCATAAACAACAAATGAGCGGTCTGACACTAACTGCTAAACACTTTAATTTGTGTCCAATTTCCTCCCAAGAATTTCTTTTCAAATCGCTTCTTTTGCAGTTTTCTCTTTTATAATTCCACAAACACTCATACTCCCGATAAATGTTTATGAAATTAATTATTTCGCTTCTATTTAATTTGAGTTGCGCCATTTTTTAATAAATTAATATAAATAATAGTTCATGTTAGGGTTCTGTTTCTGTTTATGTCATGACTGTTGTACATATTAAAACTGAAACATTTAGATTCCACCGATTTCATACCAATTTTCTTATTTTTTACTTCTTATAGACTGCAGGCATGTCGATACAGGCAATTAATAGTGCAGCCACTGTCATTAATTGTACAAAATTTATTTTAACAACTTATGATATTTTTACAGTAAGTATATATTTTCATATATTTATAGAAATTTGGATATAATTAACACGTTGCATTCTAATTTTATACCAAGAGATACTTTATGGATGATGAAGAATTGAATTTCAATGATGTGATGGCATTTGGTTCTTCATTAATTTTATTAACACATTCAATTAATAATATGGTGATTACAACACAAATGGGCAATGTTGGTGGTGGTAATGCAGCAAAGAGTTTGTTACAAAATAAAATCAAGTAAGAATCGGATTAAATTGTATTTGTAAAAAATATATATCACAAGTTTTAAACAATTTTCATATTTTCAGAGCTGGTCTTACATTGATATCGGCAGAAGTCATAAAATTTGCTGATAATAATGGTGGTAATTATGATCTTTTACGCTTGATCAATGATATTCCCTATAAAGATATTTTACGCCATATTCATACAATGTATAAAAACCTTTCGTATTCGGGTTTCTTGACAACACTTTCAGTCCTTGGTTCCGGTGCTTTGGAGGTATTACCCGGCCTGCTGGTACAGGTTTCTGACAAAGAAATCACCGAATTTGATTCGATTGAATTATCGAAACATTATGGTTTGAAATTTGTGAAACATATAGCCAATTCTTATAATTTCATCGATGTTCTCAATGGCATGGGTGTCTATTTTTCAGCAACTATTGTTCAAATGCTGTTGAACCAAACGCGTTTATTTATTGAAACTATGGTCGACGCAATAGACTCAAAACAAAATACTTTCGTTACTACCGAAATGGTTTTATTTAAAATGTTTTCAATTACTGTGAAAAATTATAAAAACTATTCGTATGAGTTTTTAGAAAAAAAGAGGGATGATATTCTATTGAGTGTCATGAAATATTTTCAATCGCTTAATCCAAAACCTTCCGATGAGAATGCTAATAAACAAACTTGTAATGTTTGCGGTGGTTATTATTATTTAACTAAAATTTAAAGGAATGCATGTGAACTAAAATCGATTTTCATACTCGTAGTGTTAAGAATTAATGTTTGTAATAAATTAACCTGAAGTCAGGTCAGCTTAATGTTTTTGAAAACTTTATACCTATTGTTATTTTGTTTAAGCTCTACATACTATATTTATGATAATACTATAATAATAAAAAAAAACATACATACATATATAAGAGTAAAGCTAATTCAATGTCCGTTAAAATTCTTGAACATTACTTTTATCAGTATCAATGGTGTTTAATATATTAATAAAAAAATTAATTACCGTTAATAGTATATCAATTTAAAAACAAGTAAGAAAATTATAGCCGGTCTACCCTGAATATCCGACACCCTATAGATACTATGCGTTTAGAGAATTGGTGTTAGGTCCAAGTAATTCGGTATAGAAAATAAGCATATGAATAAACTAAACGATATATTACGTTAACACTTCATTGAGAAAGAAAAACCATAGCCATAGCCATAAAGAAAAAAAAAATAATAAAAAATTCTATATCCAAGTAATATATACATACCATATAACATTAAACTAAATTCCCATTTAGTGGTGTTTCTAAATATACAAAAAAAAGAGTATAATATAATCTATAATATTAATAGACTAGGCGATTTCTTGTGACTGATGTTTTGTTCTATCGTTTTATCCCGCTTCTGACCAAACGTATATTATTTGATAGGTATTTCTTTTTAGCCGTTTTGCAGATTTACAGATTTTTAAATTTTTTCCTTTATTTTGAGTAAATTGCATTTAAAGTTGCTACTAACACATATGTACATAAAATTATAAATACAATGCTATGTGTGTGTTTATTAAATTTGTTAATGGTTTGTAATAAAAATAAGTTTTTTTGTGTTGATTTGTGAATAGCTATAATTGATTAGCATACTTTTTGGGTCTTTATTTAATGAAAAAATAAAATTTCCTAGAACTTGCGCTCGAATTTCAAGGGCTGGAATCTGCTAGTACATATTGATAAATACAAAAAAAAACAAAGACAAAGTTTGATTATATGCTTTATTTATTTTACTAAGAGCGTATGGAATCTATAAACTCTCAACCCAACGAAAGAGAGCGTTCGTGCTTCCCTATAATATGGTCAGGATCGGTCCATTTTTCGATCTAGTCCCTATATAAATATAGCTTCCGATATTAACTTTTTCATATCTGCAGCCAAGAAAATTAATAATGCCACTCAAATTTGGTCCATGCTTATTTTCTATATCCACTTAATTGGACCGAAGAGATTTTATTTATTTATTAAGTCTATGGTAAAACCTTACAGACTGTTAAGTATAATACAAAAAAAAAATAATATATACAAATAATTAAATCAGAAATTTGAGATTATGTATTTAAAAATAATATAATATTGCGTTTAATAATATTACCATTTAAAGAAAAATCAATTAAATTGTATAGATCATTGAAATCATGGCACATTCTTCTAAATGGATCAGCATCGGAAAACTTTTGACGACAGATTGGGATAAACAGTGGAGTGTAAAAACGTGTTGACCGTGCCGGAACGTTGATGGAGATGTTGTCTATAAGAAAATTTGAGCATATGTCGCCTCAAATTAAGTTAATTAAAAACATAACATTAAGCATTGTTCTCGGCTTGTTAAAGACGGCAGGTTAATTTGAGAAAGTCTAATTGTATATGATGGCAGATTAAAAAAACTTGGATAAGAACGTCTTAAGCAGAAAAGGAGAAATTGTTCTGGACCGATTCAATTTTGGCACTGCGAATATTAGATAGTGGATCCCAAATAACAGACCCAAATTCTAAAATTGGTCTTACTATGGAGATGCATAGTTGTTTGGTAACTGTAGGGTCATTTAGGCCAGTACACCACGTGCTTTAATAGTTATCATCGAAATGTGTTGAGCACACAGCCATGGTATAGGGTATCGTATAGTCGGCATAGACCGACTATAATTTTCATACTTGTTTTTACATGTGATATACCAACGAACCAAAGATCAACCACATCAACTTGCAGATGATACAGCCATTCTCAGCATTCACAATAACCCTGGAATTGTATCAATGTTGCTAAATGAACACCCACGCGAGTTACGTATCCCCTCCACAACTAATTGTAACGGCTGGCAAAGTGTAGTGACCATTTAGAATCTTATTGCATTTTTGTATCGCAACATTTTTTGTATTATATTTCTGTTTTATTCCCACACTTTGCCAGACAGCAACGTAAGCATTTTTGTCTGCGTTGCTTAGCCCTAATTGTATTTTAAATATTTTTAAGCCTCAGTCTTAAGATTCATTTAAATAAAGATAGATATATCACAATTTTCTTTGTGTATTTTATTTTATCTATAATTGGCGCAGTCGTAAGTAACTTATTCCAAAGAATAAGTGAAAAGAACCAAAAAAAAAAAAAAAAAAAAAAAATAGGACTAAGTGAACGCAAAAACAATTAAATAAGTACCATTAAGATTAAAAACAAAAAATAAATAAAAAGAAATTAATGAATTAAATAACATTAAAAACCAGAAAATTGTAAAATAAAAATATATTAAACAAAAAAAAAAAAAAACCAAAAACCAAAATTGAAAAGTAAAAAATTAATAAACAACAACGATAAGAGACCAAATTTTTATGAACAACAAACGAAATAATACTTTCGACTCACATCGCAAACTAAACGAAAAAAACATGGCAGAACATTTGCAGCAAAGAATAGTAGAACTTGAAATGGTTCTAAAACAACAGGAGTTGAAAATAAATCAACAACAGCAACAGCTGGAACAACAACAACAAATCAATTTACAACAGCAACTACAACAGGATCAACAACAACAGCAAATACAACAAGCTCAACAACAACAGCAGCTACAATATGATCAACAACAACAGCAACTACAACAGGTACAACAGCAGCATCAACAATTTTTATTTAATATGTCGGCCAAGGACGTCATCGAACAATTTCGGCGTCTTAAGCCACTTGAGGAGAACCACAATTGCAGATCATTTATAAATGCCGTGGAGACAAACCTCACTCTTTGTGGAAATAACCACGATCTTATTAAGTTTTGCGTTAAAATTGTTGCAAACGAAAAGGTTCTTGGGAACGCTGGCCGAAGAGTGAGGGAGTTACAAATCAATGCTACCTGGGAGGAGATGAAAGCCAAAATTCTACAGGAGTTCAGCCCGAAAAGGACTTATGCGGAGGTCTTCAATTCTTGCAGGACTATAAAAGTAAGAAATTTAAGCGAATTATTTAGTTATTTTGAGAGATGTAAATACGAGGTAAATGATATTTATTTAGCTGATCCATTTAAACCTGGCATATATAGACCAGAAAACGTTGATAGGGATTTGGTGGACATATTGTAGGAAAAAATAGATGGACCAATAAGGGCACATATAGGTGAACATGAAACAATGACCGATATAATTGCCAAATATACGAAATTAAAATTATTACATGATACTAGGGCCATAGCTTTTGACCATAGAGTTAATTTGCAATATAAACGGAGACCAGAGAACAATAATAATAGCGGTAACAATAATAATTACAATAGTAATAATAAGAACAATAATAATAGTGGTAATAATAATTACAATAGCAATAAAAATTATAATAATAATAAAAATAACAGCAATAATAATAATAAGAACAATAATAATTATAATAATAATAATAGTTATGATAATAATAATACTAGTAATAACAAGAACAATAATAATAATAACAGTAATAATAACCGGTACAATAATAACTATAACCGCAATAATGGCAACAACAGCGGAAGTTATTACAACAATAATAATCGACAAGGGACAAGTTCAAATAGGACTCGTACTTCACACATGAGCGTTGATCGCGGAGAAAGTGTAGGGCACGTTACAAACGATTACAATAACGGCACCATGATGGACATTAGTAATGTCGAGGAAAACGAGGTAAATTTTTTGACAATGCCTCCAAATCTAAACTGCCCATAATAATAATTACTATAGGTAGGCAAAGAATTAAATGCCTTATAGATACTGGCTCAACAACGAGCATTGTTAAGCGGAATAAATTAGTTGAAAATTACCCGGAACAAAAACTTAAAAAACCTATTAAATATCGAACGATAAACGGAATTGATGAAATACATTTTCAAATAGTAACACCTTTTCCAAAAGACTTTAATTGTAGCGGAACGCTTAGTTGGAAAGTAATTGACTTTCAGAATGATAAATATGATGCTATAATCGGACAAGATTTTTTGATACCCCTTAAGGCGAGAATAAATAACGAACATGGTTATGTGGAAATTTTGGGTGATAAATTCCTTTTCGAAGAGATGCACTACCCTTTTCATATAGAGAACATAGGTTTACTCGAACCAATTTTGAAAGAAAATGTTTTAAACAAGCTTGATTTTAGCCATTTGAATGAAGAAGAGACTGGAACGATAACAAATCTTCTTACTGAATTTAAAGATCTATTTTATTTCGAGGGAGATAATCTTTCAGCTACAACTGAAATAGAACATCAAATAATTACTAACACTGACAAACCCTTATATTCGAAAATATATCGGTACCCTCAAATCCATGAAGGTGAAATAGAAAAGCAAATAAATGAAATGTTGAAACAAAATATTATCCGTGAGAGCAATTCTGCTTATAATAGCCCTTTGTGGATTGTTCCCAAAAAGAACGATAATTCTGGGGAGAAACAATGGAGAATAGTAATTGACTATCGAAAACTGAATGAGCATACGATAGAGGACAAATATCCTATACCTAACTTAAATGGACTATTAGATAAGCTGGGTAAAGCACAATATTTTTCGACCATAGACCTAGCTAAGGGTTTCCATCAGATACTTCTTAGGGAAGAGGATAGAAAAAAAACGGCCTTTTCTACTCCTTTTGGGCACTATGAGTTTATACGAATGCCCTTTGGCCTCAAAAATGCACCATCAACCTTTCAGAGATTGATGAATTCGCTACTTAGAAATTTTATAAATAAGACATGTGTTGTTTATATGGACGACATACTAATATTTAGTTCATCCTTAATGGAACATATTAATAACATCAAGGATATACTTAGAACCTTGAGAAATGCCAAACTAAAGATACAAATAAATAAATGTGATTTCCTCAAAAAGGAAACGCAATTTCTGGGTCATGTACTAACAACTTGTGGTGTAAAACCAGATCCTAACAAAATCTCTATAATACAGAAGCTTAAGCTTCCAGATACCGAAAAGCAAATTAAGTCATTTTTAGGAATGACCGGATTTTATCGAAAATTCATCCATAATTACGCTAAAATAGCATATCCAATGATTAGGTATCTAAAGAAGAACGGAAAGGTAAATAAAAATGACCCTAACTACATAGTAGCCTTCGAAAAACTTAAGGAGCTCATAACAAATTCTCCCGTATTAAGATATCCAAATTTTTCTAAGCGTTTCAGAATTGTCACCGATGCAAGCAATAATGCAATTGGAGCTGTCTTAACTCAAGATGGTCACCCAGTTGCATATGCTTCGCGAACGCTTAACAAACACGAAACAAACTATGCAACAATTGAAAAGGAATTGTTGGCAATAGTTTGGGGTGTTAAATACTTTAGGCCATATATATACGGACAAGAATTTGACTTGGAAAGCGATCACCAACCCCTGAAGTGGCTTATGAGCAAATATTCGGGCAGGGATATAAGCCCAAGGCTACAGAGATACCTTATTGAATTAGGCGAATATAATTTTAAAATAGAATATATAAAAGGAAAGTGTAACTATATTGCAGACTTTCTAAGTAGAATTAATGCGGAGACAAATAAGATAAATTTAGCAGAAATATTTAATGAAGATTTTATACATAATGGAGACACAAGTAATGACGGAGATTCTATGGATGTTCAAACGATACACTCTCAAGAGGAAGACTTTAATGATGGTATTCCAATTTTGGATACTGTAGTCAATCGTTTTAAAATTCAAATTATTGTAGTGGAGAATAAGGAAACGGACACGATAACAGTTTTTGGTAATAAACGAATTTATATAGATAGAAACGACATTGAAAACGAGAACGTGTCTAATATTCTAAGGAGAGAAATCATTAAAGGAAAAATAGGAATATATTCGGAGGTGACTGATCATGAATATTATAAGGTTCAGTTGCAATTGATTGAAGAATTTCCCGATAAAGAAAAATTTAAATTTGTTAAGTGTTCCTACTTTGCTAAAGATATAGACGATGACAATGAGCTGAATAGGCAAATAGCATTATTCCATAAGTATGAGAGCGGACATTCTGGTATTATAGCTACATACGAAAATATCAAACATAAAGTATACAACCCGCATCTAAAATTATCAATTCACAAGATAATAAACAACTGTCATATTTGCTCATCAGCAAAATACGACAGAAACCCAATTAAAAATAAATTCAGATTAACTGAAACCCCTTCCACAACGAATGAAATAATTCATGTTGATACTTATGTCAACAGTAAACATTCATTCATAATTTTCATTGACAAATTTTCAAAACATGTAGTTTCATTTTATTTACACGACAGAAATAGTCAAACCCTAGTTGGGAAGATTCGGGCATTTTTGGCCATTAAGGGCAATGTTACTAAATTTGTACTAGACAATGAATTCAATAACGCAAATGTAATGAATTTCCTTGATCAGTAGGGAATTCAATATCATTTTACAAAACCGAATAGCCATACCGGTAATTCGGATATTGAAAGATTCAATAGTACGATCACAGAGAAAATCAGAGTCTTTAATTTAGAGGAAAAACTTCCGATAAATACCCAAATTAATAAGGCGATAAAACTGTACAATAGTAACTATCATAGCACGATAAAATGTAGTCCCTTAGATGTGCAGAATAAATTGATCAATCATAGCATTATAAAGGAAAGATTAGAAAATGCAAAATGCAAAATGATTCAAAGAAGAAATGAATCTAGGGAAAACTACGTAGAAAATAGGAAAGAAGGTTACATAAAGAATTACAGAAACGTAAGGCACAAGGAACAACCTAAGTTTAGGAAACAAAAATTGGAAAATGTTCATGTTTCTAATATTAAAAGACCTTCGAAATTTTCAGATTCTCATAATAACACTACTGCTAATGTCCCTGACGCAGCTGAGTCGAGCAACTCTGCAAGTTAATAAGATTTCCGAGGAAAATGGATTTGTCGAAATAAAGATGCGAGAAGTCGACATCGTAAACGAAACTATAACAATAGTCCACGTTATAGATATTGGTGAGGTGAGAAACATACTAGATACTATAGAGAAAAATATAGAAACTTTAGATATAAATAACCGAAATGTACTTGAAAATGAGGTACAACTTTTGAAATCAAAAATAAAAACTATAATACCAAAAGACAATAGGAAAAGGAGAGGATTGTTCAATTTTGGAGGAAGGGTATATAAATGGGTGTTTGGAACTATGGATGATGAGGATAGACGGGAAATATATGACCATTTGTCAGTCACTGATCAGAATTCCCATAAGGCTATAGAAACATTAAATAAACAAATAATCGTTAATGATTCTTTTAATAAATCTCTGGGGTATTTAAAATCCGCGTTAGAAGACGACAGGAAAAAAATATTAAACTATTTCGGAAAAATTAAAATGGACAACAATGAGTATATTTCAAGATTTTTCTTTCTGGATCAATTAGCAAAGCTTAAGAATTTGGAACACAAATTAGATCAGATCCAGGATAACATTGTGTCAGCAAAAAATAACATAATTCATCCCAGTATATTTTCTCCGCAGGAAATAAATGACTTTGAAATAGATTTTTATAAGTTAAAAATGTTAAAGGTAGGAATTATGACATTTAGTGACCAGGCTATCATTGTAGCAATACAAATCCCAAAAACTTTTATAAGAACTGAACTAAAACTAATTACTAGAATCCCCAATAAAAATAGCCTAGAAATAGATTCAGAAGACCAATATATAGTAGATATTAACGGCCAGAATTTAATTTACAAAGATAACGTAGCAATAAGAACCTTGAAGAAAAGCAAAAATTGTATTTTTTTTAATAATTGTAAATTTATATATAACAATGAAACGGAAATAGTTAATATAGACGAAGAAACCCTTATTGTTAAAAACTCTAATTATGTAAAAGTCGATCAAGATTGTGACGATAGAAAATTTAATCTTACAGGCAATTTTTTGATTATTTATATTTCTATGCTTAACGAAAGTTTTTCAAATAAAAAAGTTCTGTACAAGGAAAAATATTTTTATCCAAACAACAACAAATTAGATGTAACAAATATAGATTTTAAATTCAAAAACATTGCCACTGAACATTTTGAAAATATTAAGGAAATAAAAGAACTAAAATTCCACAGAAATGTGTCGTATGGGATAAGTTTGACACTTGTATCTGTAATTTTTGCTCTGTTCCTCATTTTATATTGTCTAACTAAGAAAAATAATGTAAAAGTAAATATTAGACAAGAAAGAGTCCAGGAAAACTTGCAAATTAGGGAAAGAGAAGTTTTGAACCCTTCGCCCCAGATAAGTGAAATAATCGCCAAATACTCAAAATAAAATATTTTTTTTATTAATCATATATCACAAAAAAAAAAAGAAAAAAGATTATTGTCTTTAGAATATATAATTTAAGAAATGAAAAAAAAAAGGAAATTGTTAATAAAACAATTAAAAATAAAAACCGAATCAAATGAATAATAATAAAAATATAGAAGACTCAGGAGAGTCTTCATTCAAAAGGGGGAGAAGTTACGTATCCCCTCCACAACTAATTGTAACGGCTGGCAAAGTGTAGTGACCATTTAGAATCTTATTGCATTTTTGTATCGCAACATTTTTTGTATTATATTTCTGTTTTATTCCCACACTTTGCCAGACAGCAACGTAAGCATTTTTGTCTGCGTTGCTTAGCCCTAATTGTATTTTAAATATTTTTAAGCCTCAGTCTTAAGATTCATTTAAATAAAGATAGATATATCACAATTTTCTTTGTGTATTTTATTTTATCTATAATTCGCGACGTCGAGATATGGCTATATACCTGGAGAATCAAGGTAAATGAACAAAAGTACAAACGTGTAACATTCAGCTTAAGGCCCAAAATCTGTCCCCCAGTTTCACTGAACAACGTTGCAATCCCACACACCAACGATGTCGTCTACCTTGGCATTCATTTGGATCGTCGACTCACATGACGCAAACACATTGAAGCTAAGAAAATCCAAATAAAATTAAAAGTCTCAAGTCTACATTGGCTAATAAACCATCAATCGAAACTGACACTTGAATACAAATTCCTGTTGTATAACAGTATTATAAAGCCAATATGGACATATGGTATCCAGCTTTGGGAAAACGCATCTAAAACGAACATCATTGTTATACAGAGGTCCCAATCGAGGATATTGCGAATAATAACAGGAGCCCCTTGGTACATAAGGAACGAAATCTTACATAATGACTTGAATATTCATCTAGTGTGTAGCGGCTGTCCTTCGTGGTAACTCGAAACGAAAAAAAGTTCAAAAAACTTTTAACGATGTGCTGCCAAACTATCAGCGGTTCTGGTACGCTCGCGTTTAAGCGCGGCTAAGCTCGCCGGATGGGGTGGTTTTTGCCGATGGCACTTGCAGTTCTCGAACAGACGGACAAAAAATATTTCGTACCAGACAAAAGGGATAAAAACATCCAATATACAAAACTTTATTGATGGGGACCGAAGTAAAAATCACAAAAAGGGATAGGAAAACTCCCTGTATACTCACTGGACGGTATCATTTTGACGCACACATTTGGAAATATACATATATAAATAGACATATTTGCATATATCCATATATATCCATATATATATATATATATATATATATAGATATATAGAGGCTCGATGTTGTTCCTACTCCTATACCCTCCCTCTTAGAATTAAAAAAAATCCTACCATAGTAACTGATTTAAAAAAGTTTTGTTACCCCTAATTCAACACTCACCTTTTTTTTTTATACCCTCCACTCCAGTGTGCAGAGGGTATATATAAGTTTGTCATTCCGTTTGTAATAATTAGAAAAAAATTTTTGGACCCCATAAAATATATATGTATATTTGTGATCCTTATAACAACCGGAGTTGATATAGCGATGTCCGTCTGTCCGTCTGTGGAAATCACGATGGCGGCATCAATCGGGCAGCTACGGTGTTCGCTGACATAAAAAATGATTCGCTAACATCCTGAAAAGTTTGCTACTTAACATCGTCCAAATCGGTCAATTAGGGCCCGAGATTTGAACGAAGAACTAAAAAAAGTCTTGAAAAAATATAATTTTCTATGTTGTTCTTGTCACGATCAAGCCCTCAATGGGATAGCTAAGGTGATCATTTTTAGTGAGAATGATTCTCCAAATTCATGGGAAGATTTCTATTTCAAAAGTCATTAAAATCGGTGGAACAGGTCCAGGGAAATCTCTGAAAAAGTAAAAAAAAATAAAAATATGTTTCTATATTGTTCTTGTTGTTATTCTAAATGTTGTATTGTTGTCATAGCTGGACTTGTTGTTTTTGTTGTTGTTGTGGTAATAATATATTAAAAACTAACCCTTTGTACATTTTTTTATCAACTCTGGTAGAAAAATTTAAAAGTTTCCATTGTTTTGGCATCAATAAAAAAATTTACTAGGTCATTGCCACGAGCCTGCCTGCAAAGTTTCAGATCGATTGGGTCACGGGAAAGGGGTTAAAATCGATCCAAAATTTTTTCGACAAGCAGACACTACGAGTTAATATAAAGGGAGTAAAAATTCACCAGCATCTAAAGCAAATAATGCTAAAATATGTACCTAGTTGTTAATAAAAAAAAAACAATGTAAATTTAGCAAAAAACAAGTAAGAGTGTTAAATTCGGCTGTGCCGAATCTTTGATACCCTCCACCTCGGTTTGAGTCTTGATAATAAATGTAAATGAAAAAGTAAACAATTTGTTAAACTTAATACCAAATTATTTCAGCAAATTCTTTGGGTTGGTTTTCTTCTTTTCTATTATACCGGATTTATTTCGGTGTTTGCTTTTTGGTCATCGTGGTTGCTGATCGGCATGCATTTTGGTTATATACCTATATGCATGCGTTTCCGGTTATATGACATAACTTCTCGTTTAATTTAGTTTTTGCTAATTAAATAGCTCGCCCTAACCTCCATTGCAAAGGTAATGGTTGTGTAGAGTGGCTATATGCATTAAATCGTGCTAATTGGAGATGGCTGTATAGTTTCTTTTAACTGGCCAAATATTTCTTCATTGTGGCCATATAGGTCGGATGGAGTAACAAAATAATAACCAAAAAAAAAAGCTCTCTCAACTTTTTTTTAAAATATTGCCATATTTTGAAAACATAGAGAATAAATTTATAATAATAAATAATCAAATTAGGGATGAAAAACGCAAAAAACGAAAAGTCCCAAACATTTTAAATAAAATAATTTAATGTTATCTTTATTTTCTGAAAAACTTCAAATTTTCATCCAAAAAAAATTGTGAAAATTTATATATAAAAAATAACATTCTCGTAAAATTACGTTTACTTATGTAACAATTTTTATGTTAGCAATTCTTAAATATCATTTGAGGTTTTCTTAAATTCATTGAATTTAAATTAATATCGACAAATCTGTTTTTCTATTTATTTAAATTGTAAAGGAGTGGCATCTCTGTCAAAATAAGCGAAAAACACAAAGAATAGAAAAAAACAAATTACTTCGTGTTTGACAGGATGATTTTATGTTTATGTTTAATATCTTTATTTTTTTTACTAATATTTCTGTTTATTTATTTGAAAATGAAATAATGAATTGAATATGCTATTTAATTTTTTTATTTATATAAAAAAGTTTTTTAATTAAAGCAAAATATTTTCACTATTTCATGATTTTTATTTATGTATGACGACATTTCAACCTAAAAATTTAAGTTTTTATCGATTGGATAAACAACACAAAAATGGTTGTCGTTTAGATAACAACAACAGCTGACTTTAACAATAGCGAATATCGTTTCAAAATTTTACTGATAATTTTGCAATTTTCTTTTTTTTTACAATTCGACTATCGTTAAAAGAAGTTACTGAATCGCGGTACTGAAAAGTTATTAATATCTCCTGAATGGCAATATTTTTTTTAAATGTAAACATTTTTAAATGTAAAGATATTTCTAAATTTAAAATTATTATTTCCGACGTTTTGATATGATTTTCTGAAACTCAATTAATATTTTCTAATTTATAATTGGAAATTTTATTTTCAGTTTTTATTATAATTGATATTTTCTTAAATTTGAATGGAAAATTTAAAAAGTGAAATTTTGTATTTATGTGAATAATAATGCTTTATTAATTATAAACAATTTTTAAAAATTAGATGTAATCGCAATCAGATATTTTACAGGTAAAGCAGAATAATAATTCTATATAACTATGTAGAACTGTTTTGTAAGCAAAAAACTCATTGACGAACTCGGTAACTCTATTTTGTAAAGACAACAAAAAGTTAACCCCCCAATCTCACATCACACTGAAATTGTAAAATCGTTGTGTACGTATTATCAACGAAAAATTGTTCGAATTAGTCGAATCCATCGCCATTAAATTTTATGCTCAAACATCTGACTGCAATCTCATTTTTAAAATGTTGTCGAAGTGTAAACTTGAAAAAATTTGTATACTTCTCTCTCTTATTTTATTTTAAGTAGAGTTACCAAGTTTATTATACAGGCACATGTTTGAGGGAAAATGTTTACATTTATTATTATTAGTATTATTTTAATAATAGTTAATAATATTTATGCTCTATAATTAACAAACTTGCGGTTTTGTATGCGCATTTCAAAAAATAAATCATAATAGATTTAACAAGTTAAATCTTTAATTACAATTTTACAGAATCCAGTAAATTTGCATTAAATTTATAACAGGGTAACATTAATCATCGTTAGTGTCTGCCACTATTCGCACGAAAAATTTGGTACCATTAGTGTGACCACTTCGGAAAATGTGTGTGTATTAGTAAAAAAAATGTGAGTGTATTGAGTTTTTCGAACTTGCAGTGTGATGTGAGATTGGTGGGTAATATGCCAAACTTATGTTCATATTTGTAAAAGAATAATGAAAAAACGTATGAAATAAAAGACCAACCCGTGTATACTCTTAACATTGTTCTGTATGATATCTAGTTGAAAATATTAACATTTATGTTAAAATAGAAATAACTATTGCAAAGCTAATTAGAACAAACAAAAATTATGGCGGCATCTACTGTGGCATAGTCACGCTGAGCAAAATGAAGTGACACTCTGTTATACAAAAGAAATGTATTTTCCCCACAACAAAATACTGCAGAATTTTATGTAAATAAAATAACCGATTTATTTTTAACATGCAGTTACTATGAATATACATACATACATATATATAATATATGTACATTATTTGTATTATTTAATATGTGTATGTATGTATATTTAAATATTACACACAAAAAATACAACATCAAACGTTATTTTTGTGTTTTTCTCTTTAAATAAATTAATACATAAATTTTTTTGCTAAATTTACATTTGGGCAATTCACAACAGGTGTTGTATATTGTATGTTGTATTGAAATACACAATACAATCATTTGTTGTGAACACTCAGTTGTATTTTCATATTGTAAAACGCTTTCTTTAGTAATTTTCGATCCAACGAGGAAAGATCGCTTCGTCGCTTCTGCTATTTTGTATAAGAGAAAACACTTGTCAGTGTTTGCTTTTTGGTCGTGAGATATACCCTGGAGTTTTAGTTACGTACCTCTTGCATTTTAATTTATAATGAAAAAAAAAAATGTTAAATGTTTTGGTTGGTACTGAAAGAGAAAATACATACTAAAAATATAAACATTAATTTTTATATAAATAAACTTATCGATGTATTTGCGTTATTTGCATTATTTGCCATATTTTATTTTATAATTATTTATGCTGATAATATTCTATGTATTTGTTTTTTCTTTTTCATAAAAACTGGCATTCACTTGGAACTGATATGTTATGATACAATATACAACATTTACTAAACATAGCAAATGAAGTTGGATCGTGTATCAGATTTTTCAGTGAAAATTACCAACAACAATTTTACACTATTGTAAAGTGATACACGATACAAGAGATACAACGATACATTACCCATTGTGAATTGCCCAATTGTTTTTTTTATTAACAACTAGGTATTTTAGCATTATTTGCTTTAGATGTTGGTGAATTTTTACTCCCTTTATATTAACTCGTAGTGTCTGCTTGTCGAAAAAATTTTGGATCGATTTTAACCACTTTCCCGTGACCCAATCGATCTGAAATTTTGCAGGCAGGCTTGTGGCAATGACAGAAATGATGCCAAAACAATGGAAACTTTTAAATTTTTCTACCAGAGTTGATAAAAAAATGTACAAAGGGTTTGTTTTTCTTATATTATTACCATAACGACCACAAAAACAACAAGTCCAGCTATGAAAACAATGCAACATTTAGAATAACAACAAGAACAATATAGAAATATCATGTTTTTCATTTTTTTTTATTTTTCAGAGATTTCCCTGGACCTGTTCCACCGATTTTAATGATTTTTGAAGTAGAAATCTTTCCATGAATTTGGTGAATCATTCTCACTAAAAATGATCACTGTAGCTGCACTATTGAGGGCGTGATCGTGACAAGAACAACATAGAAAATTATTTTTTTTTCAAGACTTTTTTAGTTCTTCATTCAAATCTCGGGCCCTAATCGACCGATTTGGACGATTTTAAATAGCAAACTTCTCAGGATGTTAGTGAATCATTTTTTTGTCAACGAGTACCCTAGCTGCCGGATTGATGCCGTCATCGTGATTTCCACAGACGGACAGACGGACAGACGGACATCGCTATATCAACTCCGGTTGTTATAAGGATCACAAATATATAAATTTTATGGGGTCCAAAATTTTTTTTCTAATTATTACAAACGGAATGACAAACTTATATATACCCTCTGCACACTGGAGTTGAGGGTATAACAACTCTACAACAGCAACAATGACAGTCATATGTTTTTCAAATAGGAAAACACTGTTTATGTGTTAGTTTCGGTCATTCCCCAGTATGCATTGAAATATTATTTCTCCAATGTTGGAGAAAAGTTAAGTTCTTAAATTGATGTCAAATGTAATTCTCAACTTGGGTTGAACAATTTTTCTCCTTGTTTGTTTTCAACTTGACATCAAGTTGAGATTTAACATTTTTTCCAATCTTTGAGAAACATTTTTACTCTCAATTGGATATCCAACACTTTTCTCCACTTGAGACCAAACATTTTTTCAACTTGAATACGATTTGTGTTAAGTCTGAGATATTATTTAAATATGTCATAAATAATAAATTAAATTAAAAAATGCCAAAAAAGTACAAATAAATCATTGATATATTTTTAATTATTTTTGCTTTTTGTCGAATTTTTCAAAAAATGTACAACTAATTAATTCATTTATTTTTAATTCTAGATTTTAAAAAATGTACATAATATGTACATTTAATGTTAAATATGTACATAGTAATGTTAAATATATAATGAAATTAAATTGAAACATTAAAAAAGTACATTGTTTTCATTTCTAAAATTAGTATATTTTTTAATATGGCAATTCCGTACCTTCCATTTGATACCGATTGGAAATATTTCTTTGCTATCAAGTTGAGAATCACAAATTTCTCAATTTGATAACTATGAAAATCGCCATATAAAAAATGTGCCTTTTAAGTTGAGAAGACTATATTCGAACTATTGAGGGCATTTGAGAATTAACGTTGGAGATTTGAGAAATGTATTTGATCTCAAATGCACCTCAAGTTGATAGCAAACAAAAATGTTTATTGGGACATTTATTGTAGGGTCGTTTGCACACACACAAAAAATAGAAAATAAATTGTCAATAAGCAAAGCAAGTGGCTTCGAAATTCGATGATGCCAGTTAATCATTTTTTGTTCACGTGGAATTTATAATTGGAGGAATTTTTTTCTCGAGAAATGTATTTTCCGTGAGAAAGAAATTCCTTGAGAATATTCATAATTGGGATGAATAACTTTTAATTGGAACTTTTTAGTCGGAATAAATCATAATTCTAGTTAGATATTGGTTAATATTTAATTAGAAAAAATATTGTGGTGGCATCTACGCAATTATTGAGGCAGTCACGGAAAAATTAAATGCAAGTCTGTTTTTTTTAATATAACAAAAATGGATTTTCCCTTTAACAAAATATGGCAGAATTCTTTATAAATGAAATGCAAAATGGAAAATCAATTTTGTGCTAATTCTTAACAAAATTAATAAAATATATATATGTATTATTATATTTATTAATATTTGTAATTTTATTTGACACAATTTCACACACAGTTTTACAGATCAACTGTTTTAATTAGAAAAAATATTGTGGTGGCATCTACGCAATTATTGAGGCAGTCACGGAAAAATTAAATGCAAGTCTGTTTTTTTTAATATAACAAAAATGGATTTTCCCTTTAACAAAATATGGCAGAATTCTTTATAAATGAAATGCAAAATGGAAAATCAATTTTTTGCTAATTCTTAACAAAATTAATAATATATATATATATATGTATTATTATATTTATTAATATTTGTAATTTTATTTGACACAATTTCACACACAGTTTTACAGATCAACTGTTTTCAACTGATTTAGAAGTTTTCTGTTTTTGAAACAGTAGTGCCAATTTGTAACATTTTGTGATGTAATGAAAATCGCAGAATAATAAGTTAATACACAATAAAAAATATTAAATTTTTAAGTTTTATATACATATTGCAATAAAAAAAACTTTGGTAAATTTACATTGAAGATGGTCAGAAATGAATGAGAAAAAATATATAGACATTTTAGAAAAGCACATTTAATGTTAAACTTTATGCACAAAATATATGGGTTTTTGTTGTTTCGAATTTAACTGTGGCTCTAAGTGAAAAGTTTTAGACCGATCGTATATTACATCTTGAGGATCCTCACCTAATATTTTCAAATATTTTAAATTCTTTTTAACTCATTTAACCTCATTACGAATATAGTAAAACAGTAAATATGGAAAATCCACGCACCTCAAAAAATTCTTTTCTATGAAATAAATTAAAGACATTTCATATTATACAATTTTCTTTCAAAAATGTATCAATTATTGCAAATTTGAAATTTGACATATAGTATTTGTACATATATTTGTATAGATTTCGCAGTATGAAAAGAACTATTATTTCTTTATTTAGAATATATGTAAGTATTGCTCGCAAAAAAATGCAACATCATGAATGAAACACATAGACGACTGCTGGCAGCAGCATTTGTAGTCGTATAGTCAGCTACTTGATTTTTCTGAATACGACAGCAACATATAATACAAATGCATTTTTATTTAAATATACAATTACTTTTACTTATTTAAAATGCATTAGTACAACGTAAAAATAAATAAATTAGTTTAACGCCTTTTGATTATTAATGGAATTATAGCCTTTCATTTTGCGATTTTTTTTTTTAACAAAATAAAATATTTCATAGCACTAACTTCTTTTACATATTTTGTTATATTGTCAACACTATTTTTGTTTTGTAGCCAACAAAACACACTTGCAGTTTTTTTTTCTATTTGAAGAACATATGACTGCCATTGTTGATGTTGTAGAGTTGTTTTTTTTTTTTTTGATTTTGTTTCGTTAACTCTTTTGTATTAAAGCACCTCCAATATATGTATCCATTTTAGTTTGCAAATTCAGTATATTTATAATTTATTACTTACAGCAAAAAATAATAGAAACAATTTTATTAGTTATGCTTACGAAACTATATAAATAGACTTGAAGTTGGCTGCAAAAGCAGTAGCCTGTGTAAAGAACAAGTTAGCGACATGTAACTGTTACGTAACGTGTCAGCCTTTTTTTCACATGAAAAGTATTGGGACGTTCCGGTTACGTTCGGTAACTGTTTTAAATGATTTTCATGTAAAAAAAACAACTGACTCGTTACGGTTACGGTTAGAAAACATTGACCTTTTATATGTATTATAATGCTATGAATGCATTTATCTTTATTTTATTTTATTTATATATTCTTTTTTTTTTTGTATTGTATATTATTTTTTTTTATTATTATTCCTATTTCATTTAATTATTTTTTTCTTTAAATAAATTAATACATAAAAATTTGTTTTTTAAATTATTGGTGAACTTTTACTCACTTTATTTACTGCCTTTATATTAACTGGTAGTGTCTGCTTGTCGACAAAATTTTGGATCGATTTTTAGCCCCTTTCCCGTGAGCCAATCGATCTGAAATTTTGCATGCAGGCTCGTGGCAATGACAGAAATGATCTAACAAATTTTTTTAGTGATGCCAAAACAATGGAAACTTTTAAAATTTTCTACCAGAGTTCACAAAAAAATGTACAAAGGGTTCGTTTTTATTATATTATTATCACAACGACCACAAAAACAATAAGTCCAGCTATGACAACAATGGAACATTTAGAATAACAACAGGAACAATATGGAAACATCATGTTTTTCATTTTTTTTTAATTTTTCATAGATTTACCTGGACCTGTTCCACCGATTTTAATGATTTTTGAAGTAGAAATCTTCCCATGAATTTGGTGAATCATTCTCACTAAAAATTATCACCCTAGCTATCCTATTGAGGGCGTGATCGTGACAAGAACAACATAGAAAATTATATTTTTTCAAGACTTTTTTTAGTTCTTCATTCAAATCTCGGGCCCTAATTGACCGATTTGGACGATTTTAAATAGCAAACTTTTCAGGATGTTAGTGAATCATTTTTTATGCCAACGAGCACCCTAGCTGCCCGATTGATGCCGTCATCGTGATTTCCACAGACGGACAGACGGACAGACGGACAGACGGACAGACGGACAGACGGACAGACGGACAGACGGACAGACGGACATCGCTATATCAACTCCGGTTGTTATAAGGATCACAAATATATATATTTTATGGGGTCCAAATTTTTTTTTCTAATTATTACAAACGGAATGACAAACTTATATATACCCTCTGCACACTGGAGTGGAGGGTATAAAAATTTTATATATTAATTTATTTAAAGAGAAAAGCACAAAAATAACGTTTGATGTTGTATTTTTTGTGTGTAATATTTACATATACATACATACACATATTAAATAATACAAATAATCTTATTCTTATATATACATATTTACGCTGATCCCTGACTCACTGACTGACTGACTGATTCTGTAACGCTGAAATAATACACACACATAGCACTCCCTACAAAGCTACGTGAAATACACAAACAAAATTTAATCTTTCTCATTTTATACAAACACACACACGATTTTCTCTCTTCTTTGTTACCGACCAGTGCTGCTAATAAAATCTTCTGAAAATCTACAATTTTGGAACTTAATCGCCAAAATTGTTATTTTGAAACAAGAAATTGTCAAGAAAATTTTACCGCTTATAAAACTCGAGAAAATATTACAAAAGGAAGCAATAAAATTTATTTATATCATTCATATTACGAATATTATTACAGCATTGGTTATTTCTTTATATAAAAATGTATTAGTGATGAAATTTCAACGAAAAAATTTAACACAGCAATCAACTAAATAATTTTATTGACATGTATCTATAGCTGAAACATATAATATTGGTTTAAAGTATCGCCGTAATTAAAACCTTAATCTTAAATGGAGATGCTATTCAAGGTGTTTCCGTTTCGAAACGACTTGACCCAGAATTAAATCTATACATATTTTGTAATTTACATTTACACTGAACTAAAACTATCAATTTTCGATTAACAGACCATTAATTATTAACCCTTGAAATCCTAATTTTTATACTACTGAAAATTTAAAATCTTCAATCATCATTTTAACAAATTTAACAAATCATTTTAACAAATTGAAAAATCGTCGAAATTAAAATAAGTTGTCAAAATTAGCAATACAATTAGCAACGACAATAGCACTACATATGCAGATTTCGTGTTACATATGGAATAAGATGAACGCAAAAAATGCATCAAAAAACTAATATCTATTCAAATTCTTCTTTAAATTCCCTTTGTTGGTCAATGAAAAAATTCTGCAAAAAAATTAATGAAGGAAATTTTAACCATTTTTACTTTTCTCATTTAACTTCGTCCGATATGCATACATACTTTTTTTTCAAACTAAAGGTGCTATTACACGAAATGTTTTTTACATATGTACTGTCACTTTTTTTATCCATATGAAATTCCTCATGTCTGTCAAAATTGTCTTTTACATACGATTCATAATTTTTGCTATCACACGTGCATATGCATTTCCGTATGACATAACCTCTAAATGTAAACAGCATCTGATTTAATTTGTGAATTTACAAAAAATTGTTGTTAAAAAAAAGGTTATGTATTTTTTAATTGTTAATTAACACTAAACAATTTATTTTTCTTTCAATATTAATCTTTAAAGTGTACTCTGTTTTTCTTTCGCCACAAGCAGTGTTGTATTTTCACTTGTTTGTCATGCAAAAATAGAACCTGTTCTAATTGAAAAATGCACATGAGACTTTCCTCATGTATTGTACATAAACAATGTTTTATATGTATCACACGATGTGTACAACTTTTGTTGTGGGAAAATTTGACAGTACATATGTAAAAAACACATCATGTAATAGCACCTTAAACTTTTCCGTTTGTCTGTTTTGTTTTTCATCTCAAAATTGTTTTGAATTGTTAGGAGTGCTTTCGCTCAGGTTCTCTGATTGCCAGCACTTACCAAAGAGTATGCTTTTTATACCCTCCACTCCAGTGTGCAGAGGGTATATATAAGTTTGTCATTCCGTTTGTAATAATTAGAAAAAAAAATCTGGACCCCATAAAATATATATATTTGTGATCCTTATAACAAGCGAATTTGTTATAGCGATGTCCGTCTGTCCGGCTGTCCGTCTGTCCGTCTGTGGAAATCACGATGACGGCTTCAATCGGATAGCTAGGGTGCTCGTTGGTATAAAAAATGATTTACTAACATCCTGAGAAGTTTGCTATTTAAAATCGTCCAAATCGGTTGATCTGGTCCCGAGAATTGAGCGAAGAATTAAAAAAAGTCCTGAGAAAATATGATTTTAATATTGTTCTTGTGATAACGCCCTCAATAGGGCAGCTAGGGCGCTTATTTTTAGTGAGAATGCTTCACTGACATCATGAGAAGGTTCCTGTTTTTAAATCATGACAATAGGTTTCATAGGTGCCGAGAAATTACTGAAAAGGTAAAAAAAATATGACGTTTTCCTATATTGTTTTCCTAAATTTTGTATTTTGTCATAGCTGTGCATGTTGTTTTTGTGGTCGTTGTTTTAATAATACAAAAATTCATCAATATCAATATTTTTTGGTGTAATATTTAAGTTAATTAATTAATAAAAGAAACTACGTAAAATCAACATCAATATTCTGCGATTTTTATAACATCACAAAATGTTACAAATTGATACATACTACTGTTGCCAATATCAAAATACTATAAATAATATTCATATATTCTGTATATGTATATCCATAATAAACGCATATTAAAATAAATCGGTATTTTATTTTATTTTTACAAAATTCTGAAATTTTTAGAGTTGCAAAAATAGTATGGTTTTAAGAGTTGTATTTTTAGTACATGTATAAACTCTGCATACTTGCATTCAAATGTAGTAGCTAGGTAAACCATAAAAAAATTGGTGTTTAGAAAAAAACTATTTTTTGTCAGATGTTAATTTACAATTTTTAAAATTTGTTATTTAATAATGTCGGGACGGAGGCAAACGCCATTCCCAAAATTTTGTTTCAACAGCTATCCACATTAAGAATAACTGCGGAGCTCAGCTCAATCAATGTGCAATGATCGAGCCTTGCTCTGGGAAACATGCATTTATGCTTTTCTTAACACAAACGCCATTCCCAACTACCAAAAATTTTTGACACGAGCTATTCACATTATGAATAGTCGCGGAGCTCAACTCAATCATAGTGCAATGATGAAGCTTCGCCCTGGGAAACATATATTCATGCTTTTCTTAGCACAAACCGAACTTCTTATGGCACATTAAAAATAAACTAATTGAGAAGTACAATTCATCATTACGCTGTATTATAATGCTATTTTCTTATTTTCTGGTAGCTAGTAAACAAAGTGATCGTATCATTGTGAACGAAATAGAATTGAAATTGTGTGCAGATTTGTTTTACTTAAAAACCTGTTTCTATAGATAGTGAATAAAATCCCAGTAAGCATTTTATGCAATAAATGATCATGTAGAGTCTTTTTGACTCATATGTGCTATTAAAACAGTAATAAATGTGCCCTTTTGCTGATCACAAAATATTCTTTTGTTGGGATTAAATATTACCTTACCCGCGAATCTTCTTGGGAGTCCTTTTTATCCGCTTTTCTGATCAGTTTCGACTCATTTTAGAGTCTTATTTAATGTAATTTTTCTATAAATCACTTTTTAAGAGAAAGCAAAAATCATTTTCTAGTCTTTTTCTAATAGCGCATGTGATTAATCAGTTTTTAATCATCAAAAGTGCTCGAAGAAGACACAGTAAGTTAATTTTTGCTAAAACAATCTTCGAAATGATGACTGGGATATTGTATATTTTTGTTAACACACAAACATATACATAGCAGCACGAGTAAACTGAACTCTAATCGGCTTCTTATATGTATACAGCCGAACAAAAACGAAAATACTCACCAAAGAGTAAAGTAAGCAACAATTTCATTCAGTCTTATGGAAGCTTTTGAACAAAGCAAGTCTATGTCGCGTTGTCTTGTGAATTTTTACATTGTTTTTTAATAGGTACTAGTGATGCCAGGAGATTTTTTCAGAAATCTCTACGCTTATGAAAAAAATTCCCTTTTTCCCTACACCCACTTTTTCCTCTACACTAGTTTTTTTAAAATTTATTTTTAATTTGTACATTTTCAATTTGAATTATGTAAAAATAACATAAAAACAAAGAAAAAAAATATAAAAAATAAGATAAAAATATCATGAGAATTACATAAGAATAATATAAAAGACATATAGATATTATAAAAAAAATATTTTTACAATTCTGTATAATTGGTCTTTTTGATCTTTTTGATGTTACAACTCAAACAGAATATTTGTTCTTCGTTTTCAGTGTTGCCGTTTTAGCTTTTTAGTTGCTAGATTTAGCAACTTTTTTTGTCGTTTAGCATCCAAAATTTATCAAAAGATGCTAGATGCTAACTTAGAATCTTTTATTAATAAAAAGTTGCTTTTAGCATCTTTTTTTTTGATATTTTTTTTTCATTATTTTTGAATATATAATTTTAATGGTATTGATATGTTTTAATTTCTCAAAGTGTAGGACAGTAATTTTGTGTACTACTCCTTTTACCACTCTGCTCGTTTCTTTCAACAAATATAACAAAACATTTTGAAATAGAAGAATGTAAACACCAACAGCAGTTTTTAATGAATTAGAAAGTCGATTGCCAAAAAATATTATTGTATTAAAAAAATGCCAAAATTTTCAATACAAAACACATTAAATCGGGTAAAAGAACAGATAACCAATATATTAGAAGAGTTTAAATTTATATCATCTGAAACAGACAAAATTCAAATCCAATGGAGTTATATCACAGAACAAAACTGGGATACAACACTGAATACAACCTCTTTATGGATTGAAAAATTCTATTGGCGAAAATCCATTTAAGGAGTTATCAATATTTGTATTGTAGATATTAGTTTTGTCTTTCTCAAAAGCCGAAGTTGAACGTTTGTTTAGTTTAATGGCTTTAGTTAAAAGCAAACTTCGAATAGAATAAAATCCGAGTTGTTATGTTCTGTAATACGTATAAAAGGATTGAAATTGAAAAATCGGTGCTGTCACACTTACAATATACCGAGCGATGTCGTTGATGGAAGTCGATCGTCAGAAAAATATCAGAGCCAAGAAGAACTTGAAGATGAAGACATCACAGAAATGTTAGATTCCATAAACCAATTATTCTAATATAATCGTATTTTTTGATAATGTAATTTCTGTTATATTTTAAATAAAAAAAAAAAATCCCTCTAAAATTAAAAATATTTAATTTAAGTTTATTTTTTTTTTAAGTTTAAATCCAAAATAATTTTAATTAAAATTTAAAAAATATAAATCTAAACATATGTTTTATATTAATTTTTCGATTTAAAAATCAAAGAATTTATTAATAAGTATATAATTTTTCAATATAAAGGGAATGAAATTTAAAAAAAAAAAAAAATTAGCATCCAGTACGTTTAAGCATCTTTTTTTGCAATTTAGCATCTTTACAATTTCAAATTATGGCAATACTGTTGGTTTTAAAAGATTTTTTATAACAGTGGTTATAAGCATGTATACTTAGATCTGATTTGTCGCATTTTAATATATTTTCAAAAGCCTTGCATTTGCATTCATAGTCGTCACCTTTGACCTGCTCCAGCCATCCAGTACCTTCTCGTGTCTCAACTAACTGAAGCAAAATCTTTATGTTCTGTATTTCTTTGATGTGTTTTCAGCATCATCTAAAAACGAATCGGACATTTTTCTTAAATTAATTATGTTTCTAAAATTAATTATGTTCAAATTTACAATATTTTAATGTAATGCACAAAAAAGTGTTTTATACTTGTCATTGTTATTAAAGAATCCACATATTTACTTCCTTCATATTATAGAGTTAATACCAGACTTAAAAAGACTTTAAAGTTTAAAATTGAAAAAATATATGCGATATTTAACAAATACATTCAAAATAGTTTTGACTGAAATTTTTGGCAGTTTTAGTTTTGCCTTGTGTCAGTAAAATGTTCAGATATTAACTAAAAAAAAAACAATTCGTTAAATATTTTCATCTTAATTATCTTAATTAATTTAAAGACACAAAGATAGATTTAATACAATAAAAACAAGTAAGAGTTGAAAGTTGATCTATGCGGACTCACAAATGTGCCCTATACTAATAGGTCTGGAAAATTGAAAAGGATTGTAAAAAATGAAATGCACCTTTATATTAAAAAATCTAAATTAAAAAGAAAATTACAAAATAAACCATTTACCTGGTTAAACTTAATATTGTTTGTAATTATCTGGATCAGGTTAGTATTTAAAATGGGATAAATCGGGAGTCATTGTGCCAATTTATGACCTAAAATATATAGACACCTCTATCAAATGCTGAAAATTCAGAGCATTTGTTGTAATAATTCGGTAGTAGGTTTATCAAAGTGTTTACATATTCAAATATTTTATATACATTTGTTACAAATAGTGCAAGAAGTCCAGATATTAATGTAAACGTAAAACCCAGGTGGAGGGTATCAAAGATTCGGCATAGCCGAATTTAACACTCTTACTTGTTTGATAAATATTTGAGAAAAAAGAGATCTTCAATGTATATTTTGTTGTTGTCCAACCTATGATTTCGTTTAAAGCCCTGTATTGAAAAGCACTTGAAAAAATAGTGCAATATTAAGTTTTAAATATATTTAATTATTCTGACTTTGCTTAATTAAATTACATTGTAATTTCAGAAGAGTGGTGGGAAAATATTTTTTTTTCACTCATATTAATTTTTGCAAAATTTGCTTTCAAAAATTTAGACAAACATAAATTACGTAAATAGGTATATTTAAGATTTTAATTTGAACAATATATTGAAATTATCATGGAAGAATTAAAGGCGATTTGGAATAATAATTTTGTTCTTTAAGTAAAACTAATACGCCCTTATTTTTTTTTTTTGTGGATTTATAGATAACTGGAAAAAATGTTCGCTTTTTATACCCTATACCACCATGTGGTTTGGGTATAATGACTTTGTGCTGCTGTTTGTAACAACCAAAAATATTTGACCTAGACCCATCTTTAATTATACCGATCGAATCAGAATCACTTTCTGAGTTGATTTAACAATGTCCGTCCGTCCGTCCGTCCGTCCGTCCGTCCGTCCGTCCGTCTGTGTGTCCATGTAAAGCTTGTAATCAAACTGCAGGTCGCAAATATGAATATATTTTGATGAAATTTGGTATATAAGCTTTTATCGGCCATGGGATGAACGCTATTGAAATTGGTGAGAATCGGTCCATGTTCAGACCTAGCCCCCATACAAATTACCCATATGAAATCGACATAAATTGCCATAAGATCCAAATTATCATATATATGTTACTCAAATTGGGTTTGCATGCGTTCATTACATCCACTAATGAGTAGTCCAAAAATGATTCCTTTGACCCCATATAGAGCTGCTTCCCGATCTTCACTTAAATCTATTAAAAAACAAAAATATTGCACTGATTCTTCTCAAATTTTGTTTGTATATATTTTTGCAAAACACAAGAGACTTTACCAAACATGATCAGGATCGGTCCATTTTTGGACCTAGTCCCTTTATAGATATAGCATCCGATATGAAGTTTTTCATATCTGCAGCCAAAAAAATTAATAAAAATCCCACTCAAATTTGGTTTTTTGGAATTTTCAATGTCCAGTTAGTTGGGCCTAAGAGATAGGGTTTCTAAACGCATGGTATAGGGTATCGTATAGTCGGTCTAGACCGACTATAATTTTCTTACTTGTTTCAGTTTACATTTGTTATGACATATGAAGTATTTTTTTCTCTTTTTATACCCTATACCACTATGTGGTTTGGGTATAATGACTTTGTGCTGCTGTTTGTAACAACCAAAAATATTTGACCTAGACCCATCTTTAATTATACCGATCGAATCAGAATCACTTTCTTAGTTGATTTAACTATGTCCGTCCGTCCGTCCGTCCGTCCGTCTGTGTGTCCATGTAAACCTTGTAATCAAACTGCAGGTCGCAAATATGAATATATTTTGATGAAATATGGTACGTAGGCTTTTATCGGCCATGGGATGAACGCTATTGAAATTGGTGAGAATCGGTCCATGTTCAGACCTAGCCCCCATACAAATTACCCCTATGAAATCGACATAAATTGCCATAAGATCCAAATTGTCATATAGATCTTACTCAAATTGGGTTGGTATGCGTTCATTACATCCATTAATGAGTAGAAACAAAAGTGATCCCTTTGGCCCCATATAGAGCTGCTTCCCGATCTTCACTTAAATCTATTAAAAAACAAGAATATTGTACTGATTCTTCTCAAATTTTGTTTGTATATATTTTTGCAAAATAAAAGAGACTTTACCAAACATGATCAGGATCGGTCCATTTGTGGACCTAGTCCCCATATAGATATATCATCCGATATGAAGTTTTTCATATCTGCAGCCAAAAAAATTAATAAAAATCCCACTCAAATTTGGATTTTGCTTATTTTCTATGTCCAGTTGGGCCTAAGAGATAGAGTTTCTAAACGCATGGTATAGGGTATCGTATAGTCGGTCTAGACCGACTATAATTTTCTTACTTGTTTGTGGTTGTATTGGTGTTTGCACTTCCTTAAGGGGTGGTAGGTTTTAAAACCTTTTTTTTCCATTTCTCTTTCTGAATGCACAACATGTCGAGAGTGTTGTGTCAAAATTTTAAGTAAATCAGAGCAAAACTTAAGAAGATACAGCGTTTCCAGCGACCGGCCTCATACGGTATATAGTATATAAATCATAGTATATAAATTCGAAGTCCGTCAACATCATAGCTCAAAATCTACTTGACCGACTCTTTTGCAATTTTAGACACTATATCTACACATAAATCATCACGTAACCACGAAGGGTTTTATTTAATTCCATTTTCTTTCCCATTTTTTAACTACAAATTCCCGAAATTGTATAGCAAAAATCGTTTTTCGCTTCAAAATGCTGCCAAAAAAAAATTGAAAAAACTCCGTCACTACCACATATAATATGAAAAACTCCTTATGTATAGAGGCAGAAAGTTCAAAGCAAAGGTTGGCTACTGGCAAACTTTTACGAATATATACATAAAAGGACCTTTTACAAAACTTCATTTGAAAATCGAAGTTTTTGTTTTGTATTAAAATTAAATGAAAATAAAATTAAATTAAATTGAAATTAATTTTTTTTAAATATATAAAATATACGAAATTTCTGATATGGAAAAAAATTTGTTTGTTAAAGTCAAAAGTTTGATATAACCACTGTTCGCTATAAGAGAAGCAATTTGTATGATAAATGTGATTAAAACTCTTGGGACCGAAGAAATTCTTCGCATAAACAAAAATTTATTACAACCAGGGTTCGTTATAAGCGAACTCCATTGTATTAAATTTTAATAATTTTGGGAATCTCCAATCTCCTCACTTTACCCGGCCATCCCATGTTCAAGTCAAATTGATCACACATCCAATAGTCAAAAAATTGTTAAGCAACTGTCCCATTGAAAAATTGAAAGAGAGAATTGAAACGTATGATTGTTTAGTAAAAAAGAGTAAAAAAGTATGAGTGCATTACAACCTGAAAGCCAAAAATATAACGTGTGAAGGCCGGGTAATATAATAAATATATTTACGCTGATCCCTGACTCACTGACTGACTGACTGACTGAGAGACTGACTGATTCTGTAACGCTGACCAAAATGATACGGTTCTAATTTCTAGGATTGATCTCGCTCCAACCGATACCACATTACCTTTCATATTAAAACGCCGCCAGTTTCCAGTAATACCTGCATACTCAATTATCATAAACAAGGCTCAAGGCCAGTCATTTGATTAGGTTGGCATTAATTTGGAGACCGCGGTATTTTCACAAGTATGTGGCTTTGTCACGATCAAAAGTTGCAAGCCAAGTTAAGATACGTATTCAATCGAACCCACAGCAAGGAAAACTATTAAATGACCAACGATATTTCACACGAAGGAATTTAATTTATTATAAATTTTTCGTGTATTTAAATTTAAACTGTTTTATTTATTATTTTTAAACGGGCGCCTAGGCGCCACACAATCAACTAGTCATATATATTGAGTATTATTATAGAGAGAGCTTTGCAAAATTGTGTAAGGTCACCTATTATTAATGTTAGTAGCTATGCCTGAAAATGGTTGGGATAGGATAAGTGGACGTGGTACCTCCCATACAATGTAATTACTCAATATCATATGTCCCGAGTACTATGACAGAGACAGCTTTGCAAATTTGTCTTCAGTCATCGTTTTTTAACATCATTTGGAGTAAGGGACGTGGCACCCCCATACAAAGTAAATAATAAATGTCATATATCTGGAGTACTGTAAAGGACATATCCCTTTCATTCCGATGCGGGGGGAGGCTAATAATAATAGTTGATAATAAACAAAATAACCCAAAAAAAAAAACTAAATCAACTGAAGATCAAAATTTAAGTATTAATAACCAACCCTCTACAATTTTAATTTTTCCTTTTTCCAAACTCAAAAAATAATTTCTTTATTCCAACATCCAATATGGATGTTAATCTTGATGACTATTTCTGTCGTCCTCCAAATTAAATAAAAAACTCCGTCGATATGCGTATAAAACTAAGTTGAGTAATTTGAGTAATTTATTCTCTAAAAAGATATAGGTTAACAAAGGTTTTTGTATTTACGGGCCACTTACATTTTGTTGGACATCTTATCTTTTGGACGACATTAAACAAACTGCCGCCAACATTAAATAGTTTCAATAATAAAATGGCCGTAATGCTTCTATATATAATTATTAATAATTTAAAAGTTGGCCTTACTGTCTCAAAAGGAGAAATTAGGGGAAATGATAATTAAACATAAAAATACATAAACAAAGCAAACAGAACAAAACAGCTGATCAGGGATGAGAGTTATCGGCATTATCAACATCCCCGCCTCCGTGAATGGTCTCCATGTGGACCACTTCACCAACATCTTGAACATCTAATACTGCAAGTTTTGAAACAGGACGTCGCAGGCACCCGGTATTCGTGTTCACCTCTACTGATCTTGCAACACCATCTTTGCCCACAAACAAATGTACGATACGTCCTCTTTTCCATTTGGATCTCGGCTGGTCAGTTTCGCAGATCAAAACTAAGGCTCCTGTGGACAACGGTTTAGCAGGGAGACACCATTTTGTCCTTCGAGTAAGCTCGGGCAAATATTCCAGCGTCCATCTTTTCCATAAACAATTTTTTAGGTTTTGTAGAATTCTCCACTGCTTTCTTAAAGAGCAAAATCTTGGGTTAAATGGAGCTGGAGTCTGTGTAGAGTTGTGGCAGCCTAATAAAAAATGATTGGGCGACAGCGGCTCTGGCTCATCCGGAGTAACAGGCAAATGTGTGAGAGGCCTCGAATTTACAATATTTTCACACTCCACTAATAGACTATACAATGTTTCTGGCCGATGTGTTTTCTCTTTTAGTGTTGCATACAAAGCCCTCTTTATTGATTGGACGAGACGTTCCCATGAGCCACCAGCACTGGGATCAGAAGGGGTGTTGAATTTCCACTTTATGCCTAGAGGTTTCAAACCAGCATCAATTTTATCAAAATCAATAAAGTTCTCTTCTTCGCCCAGCTCTTTATTAATACCAACAAAATTTGTACCGTTGTCGCTTCTCATCTGGACGGGGACACCACGACGATTTATAAAATTGCGAATACACAGCAAACACGAATCGCTAGACAGATCCACGGACAGCTCCAAATGTACAGCTCGAGTTGTCAAACACGTAAATAGTGCAACCCAACGCTTTTCATGACTGCGGCGTACGGCCACCAAGACAGGGCCGAAATAGTCCAAGCCAGTATAAGAAAATGGACGAACAAAGGCACTTAAACGATCTTCTGGAAGGGGCCCCATTATAGGTTGCAAGGGCTTACATTTCCTTAGTTTGCATCCACAGCATGCAGCTTTGACACTTCTCAGCACGACACGTATTGATGGAATCCAAAATTTAAGGCGTATTTGACAGATCACAGACTCATCATTGATATGGTGTTGACCTTCGTGATACCATTTAACTATAAGGTGGGTCAATGGATCACTTTTGGGCAAAATGTACGGTCTTTTGGTACCAAACGTTATAAGTGGTGCGTTATCGATCCTGCCACCGCAGCGTAGATTTTCAAATGCGTCAATATACGGGTTAAGAGATTTTATGGGACTGTCTGGAGGCACATTTATCTTCTCTAAAAGACAGGAATATTCATTATTAAATGCAGTTCTCTGCACTGACCTTATTATAAATCGTTCAGCATATTCCTCTTCGTCCACAGACAGATCCCCCTTTGAATCTGGCAGTTGTTTGCATTTCGACTTCAAGTTCTTTATGTATCTAAATACCCATGCCATACACCTTTTAAGTCGCCGGTACTTCGAAAATCGTTTCGCATCAAAAATCGAAATGTTTATAGTTTTAGTGGACAGCACAAAACGTCCTTGGCGTAGTTCTTCTTCACTGTGTGTTTCTTCAGTTGAATTACCGCTAGAGGGCCACAAATTTGAAGGGCGACTCAAAAAACCCGGTCCATTTTTCCATCGGCTATCAGGATTATATACGGTACACGGCCTTGTACCATCATCAGCAGGATTCATTTCACCTGGAATCCAACGCCATTGATCTTCTTGTGAAGACTCCAAAATCTCCGCGACTCGGTTGGCCACAAACTGTTTATAACGTCGATGATCTGATGTGAGCCATTTAATCACTGTACTGGAGTCCGTCCAAAACCAAATTTGTTCTGGTTGAATATTGTGGTATTTGATGATGCCAGCTTTAAGCCGCACAGCCATCACCGCAGCCTGCAATTCTAGCCTTGGGATCATCATAAACGTATTGGGGGCACAATTACTTTTTCCCGTAACAAACGATATTTTAGTTCCGCCGTCAGTATCGAGCCTCCAATATGCCACCGCTGCCATTGCTACCTCGCTTGCATCGCAAAATATATGTAAGGTTGTACCTCGATGAGACAAATTAGAAAAATAACATCTTGGGATACAAAAGTCCCTTACCTTTTTCAACCCACAGATCCAAGAACTCCAACGACCGCGTAACGCCTCTGGTATTACTTCATCCCATTCCAAGCCACACTTCCAAAGCGACTGCATAAAGATTTTGCCAGCGATAGTGAAATCGCATAAGAAACCGTAGGGGTCAAATACCGACATTATCAAACTGAGCACTTCACGCTTTGTCGGTGTCCGTTTGTTTTCCAAAATATCCGCAGAGACACGATTAAATTGCAAATTGAAGATAAACTTATCATTTGCTGGGGACCACTGCATTCCCAAAATTTTCTCTGTCTTATCAGCTGATATGTTTATGTTTGATAAAGCAGGGTTGCCAAAGTGTTCATTTATTTTATCCGAGTTGGAAATAATTTTGTGCATCGTAAATCCCGCCGCTCGGTGTATTTTGATAACATCTTGGACCACATTCATAGCTTCATCAACGGAGCTAAAACAATCAGCATAATCATCCACATAGTGACGTTTTACAATAGCTTCTGCTGCTCTGGGCATATTTTGTTTAAATTTTTCAGCATTCAAATTTTTAATGTACTGGGCTATTGTGGGTGAACATGTTGCTCCGAATATTGCCCTTGTCATGACATATTGCTCAATGGGCCCGTTGTTGTTTTCGCGATATAAAAAGCGTTGGAAATGCTGATCCTCTTTTCGGATGGCCACTTGCAAAAACATTTCCTTTATATCGCCACAAACTGCAATTGGTTCTTCTCGAAATTTAAATAAAACACTAAGTAATGGTTGATTTAAATCTGGACCCGGCAAGAGACAGTCATTTAACGAAACACCCTGTACTTTTGCAGCAGCATCAAATACCAAGCGTAGACTTTCCTTGTTAGGATTAAATACTGCAAAATGAGGTAAAATGAAAATATTAGAGCAACAAATGTTTTCTTCTTCTGAAGTAACACGTCTTGCATAACCATTTTTCAAAATATGTTGCATTTTTTGCCTGTATTCGATTTCAAATTTTGGGTTTATTTTAAATTTGTTTTCCACTAGATGGAGACGTCTTGAAGCTGAACCATAGCTATCGGGAAACGACCTACTTTCGTTTCGCCATAAAAGGCCACATTCGTACCTGCCATCATAGTATTTTGTTGTGGACTTTAGAATATTTAGCGCCTTTTCTTCACTTTTAGGCATGACAGGTTTCGAATCGAGTTTTACCAAACACGATTCAATTTCAAAATATTGTTTCATCATGTGCTCCATACAACTGTTATTTTCTTGGTGCTTTGCCAGAAACACACTTTTGACCATGTCCTTGTTATTGTTACCAGTTGGACCATAAACTACCCAGCCAAGTCTTGTCCTTACAGCTATAGGGCCATTTTCATCTGGACATCTGGGTATTTCCACGGGAACTGACAAAAATGCATGCGACAAACTAATTATCATCTTTGGCCTTATTCTGTAATAATCGGCGAGGGGCAACTCTTCAAGATGATTTTTACAATTTATGCCACCCATGGAAAACGACTGTGTTGGCAACTCTAAATTTTTAACCAAATATACTTTTGAAATGTTATATTTCTCACTTTCATTTTGTGAGCCACTAATTGTCAAGTCAACAATTTCTGTTTGTTGGCTACTACTGTGCCCATTAAGCCATTGCAATCTCAAATTTTCCCTTTTTCCTTCCAATCCAATTTGTTTTCCAATATCCCAATCTAGCATGGTGGCGTCAGCGCCGTCGTCTATAAATGCGTAGATGGATATACGTTTTTTGGGACCATAAATCATCACTGGGATTATTTGAAATAAGATTTCACTCTTTTGAGTACCTGCATGTAGATTTACAACTTCTCTGGGATTTTCATTTCGAGCAACTGTGGCAACGCTATTGTTTTGTTTACATTTTTTATCATCTGGTGAGTGCAATAATGGATTGTGATATTTTTTACAGCCACTTATACCACATAATTGTTTCTTGTAACACTTTCCAACTTGATGTAGTCCTTTTAGGCATGCAAAACAAAGCCGGAGTTCCCGTACCTTCTTCCAACGTTCATCAATAGGAGCGCTCTTAAATACTGGACAATCGGTAAGTGCATTACAATTTTCAGAGCAGACCATACATTTTTTGGTAGAAGTTGTGGTTAATGCATATTTATTTTTACTTGCCTTTTTTACAGATGATGACGACGACACGGGAAGACCATCAGAAACCATGTTGGCGACTTTTCTGACACCATCGAGCCACTCGGAGAAACGTTTCAAATTGGGAGGCTCTTCCAGGGCAATACATTTTTCAGCCCACTGCATCTGTTTTGTTGGCGGCAGCTTGGAAACTAATTCGCTGAGTAAGGTTGGGTTGTTCAAATGATGCGTACCACTAGCTGTCTGCAGAAACCGTACCATATTTGTGACCTTTGTAGCGAATTGTATCAATAAATCAAGTCTTCCTTCAGGGACATATGAAAGTGAATTTATTTTGTGTATTTGGCTTTTTATTAATTGTTCAGGACGACCGTAAGTTTCACACAAAATATCCAAAATCACATTTACATTTCTGGAACTTGATAACAAAGACTCCACTGTTTCTTTTGCCGGACCATGTAGTGCTTCACGAATGCGTATTATGTTCTGTAAGGGACTGTATTCAAATTCGGCTGTCGTTTGTTCAAATTCTTCTTTGAATGTCGGCCACTCCTCTGGCAGACCGTAAAATTTTGGAAGGGGGTAAATTTTCTTGGCTCTTACGGACGTGGAACCTTGGCTGTGGGAAGAAACATTAGTAGAGGACTCACCGTTTTCATCCAATAATGCTGCCTGAACTGTATTTGAAGTTGAGGCCCTCAAGGCTGCTCTTGGTATATCGTTGACATTTGCTGCGACCGTCTGTCCACTATGAGCTACACTTTGCGACACCAATTGCATTTCTTGTTGCAGTGACGTTATGCTTGCGGCTGTCTGCTCTCTTTGTGCCACGAGCAAATTTTGCAAATTCATGTTCACTGCATCAATCTGCTTCATCATTTCATTTTGCATGTCCGCCATAAGACGCAAAATTTCGGGCTGAGATGACTGTGGTTGTACTTTACTACCTCCCGGCTGACCGGGCGGTACCACCGGTGAATTGACGGACGATTGTTGGCCGGTCGCCGGCGCCGCGGCTGCTGAATTTTTTTTTACATTACCATCCATATCGGCCAAACGTTTTGGTGGCACACCTTTATTGGACCGATCACTTGTTCTGGGAGACTGTTCCGCCATACGTTGTACAAACAACACAAAATTTTAACAATTGTTGTAACACTGGAGACACAAGGACAACAAACTCCGACAATGTTACTAGACAGAACCAAACAAGTGTCCAAACAAAATGGTGAAATCGCCTACCGTTCTATACAAATTACTCTTTATTACATAAAGAATAATTGCGCCCAAAATAGAATAAAGATGTCGTCCTCCAAATTAAATAAAAAACTCCGTCGATATGCGTATAAAACTAAGTTGAGTAATTTGAGTAATTTATTCTCTAAAAAGATATAGGTTAACAAAGGTTTTTGTATTTACGGGCCACTTACATTTTGTTGGACATCTTATCTTTTGGACGACATTAAACAAACTGCCGCCAACATTAAATAGTTTCAATAATAAAATGGCCGTAATGCTTCTATATATAATTATTAATAATTTAAAAGTTGGCCTTACTGTCTCAAAAGGAGAAATTAGGGGAAATGATAATTAAACATAAAAATACATAAACAAAGCAAACAGAACAAAACAGCTGATCAGGGATGAGAGTTATCGGCATTATCAACAATTTCTATAAAACAACATGGCATTATGCCCATATATTTTTCCAAATGTAAATTTAATTTACAATTTACTATGTCTAATTTTAAGATATTACCATGGAACATGAATGAATGGCTTTATCAACAATATCATCGAACTTTACCTGTTAATAAAAGAGCACAACCCATCCTTTATATCTATTCAAGAAACGCATTGTACAAACAATTTCACTCCAATTCCACCTAAAGGCTTTTCTGCCAAACTCTCCTCTGATTACTTCTTTTAAACAATGAATAGGTATATTAATAAAAAAATGATATACATCATAAACAAATTCATATAAATTCTTCACTACAAGCGCTGATCCTCGAAGTTGAATTATATATTAAATTTACAATTATTTCTGCGTATATACCGCCATGTTAAATATTTTTCTGCCAAACTCACAAAATTATTTAAGGTATGTCCTACCTTTCAATCCAAATAAATAACCTTTTCCGTATTTGTTTATGTTTCTATTTTTTTTATCCTCCCCTCCCAGAGCGATGAAAAGGGGTACGTAAAGATGAGAAGGCAAATGGGGTGTCTTTTTCTTGAAAACCAGATGCTTTAGTTTATTTTTCGCATTAAGAAAAATATAAAAAAATATATGAATTAATCTAAATTCAAATTACCTTTTTTATTTTCAATTCAGTTTCTTTATTTGTAAGATATTATTTACATTATTTCATTATAAGATTTAATCTTTTTTTACTAAATAATTTATCATAATTTTTCACAGTGTATACAAAAACCTATTTAATATTTAAATTGTTAAGAGTATAATGTTCAGAATATCTAACCAAATAGTAGAGAGTATAAATATTTAAGTTTTAAGTTAAAAAATATTCAGTTTAAAAAAATTATGCATATATTATATATAAAATAAACAAAAAATTTAAACGATTCTTGATCTCACTGAAGTGGGCACTTCAAATATGAAAAAGAATAAAATGCAAACAAAAAAAAAAAAAAAAAGAAATGAGTGTAAAGAAAAAACGACGTCGTCAAAAGTCGCCTTGTAAACACAGCCTATTTCTACACATACAGTCACTCAAAGTACTGTCCCATCGTTTTTCTAATGCTAACAGATATGAGTACAACAACAAAGCAATTGCTACAATTATTCTCAAATTGGTATTGTTTGTTTATTGCACTCTTATCTACAACTTCAAATCAATAACTTTGTTGTAATATGTACCGTTATCGAAAATTAGCAAAATCTTGGTAATAAGTCATTGGGACAGTTTTTTGTGTTTAATTACTTGTCGAAGCTTCGCCTGTTTTGTTAAAAAAAAGTTGTATAAAAGTTTTCGCAAGTTTATTTTTCTTGGTTGAATAACATTTTTGAGAAGGTGAGGCTAACGTAAATTTGTTGATTTAATTTTTATTAACTTTTTAACTCCATGGTAAAAGTTGCGGTGAGATTTCATTACATCTCAAAATTTACCACATCCATCCCGTGGGCTCAGAAAAAAAATATTATCTGAGACCACAGAACGGAACATTTTAAGAGATCTTCGTGGGGGGCAGAGGACTGGGCAAAGGTGATATGGTCAGATGAGACCAAAATTAATCGTCTTAGGTCGGATGGCAGGGAGTGGTGTTTGCGAAAGCCAGGAAGAACTTTGCAAGCGAAAGATGTCAGACCAACCTTAAAGTTTGGCGGTGGATCCGTGATGGTGTGGGGTTACATGATGGCTAAAGGCGTTGGAACAATCTACAGAATTGTTGGTACGATGACTGCGCTATCCTACGTGAACATATTAGCACAAATCTCCCCTCCACTGCAAAAAAATTCGAATTACAGTTGGCAGATATTTCAACATGATAATGACGGCAAATATACCGCAAAACTTACGTAAAAATGGCTTAATGACAATGGCTACAAAGATCTTTATTCACCCGATCTTAACTCCATGGAACACCTCTGGGGAGTTCTCAAAAGAGGTTTTATTACTATTTACATCTGGAAACTTTGATGAATTGTGAAATAAAATATGCTAGCATCGTGGAATGGTGTTGATTCAAGCGAATTCCAAAATTTAGTGGAGACTTTGCCGCGCCATATAGAAACCGTTATTACTGCCAAAGGAGGCTACAAAATATTAGGCATTTAAAAAATTATAATATTTATTAATTAAAGTAAACTCAATAAACTGTACCAATAACTAATTAACATTCTTGTAATCGTTACTTATTACAACAAATTTATGGCATTGTAATTGAAGATGATAGTGCAATAAGCAAATAATGCAAATGTGAGAATAATTGGGACAATAGCTTTGTTTTTGTACTCCTATCTGTTAGCATTAGAAAAACACTAGGACAGTTCTTTGAGTGAATGTAAATCAGGTAATCACGAAGAGTTTGCTTTATTTACTTTTTCCCCCCACTTTTTAACAAAAAATTCGACGAAATTTTATAGCAAAAATCGTGTTTTTCACTTCAAAATGCTGCCAAAAATAAAACAAAAAATATTTAAACTCTTCGTGATCATTAGTAGTTTGCTCTTCAACGAATAAACATAGTTTTCGTCGCGTCAATCATCCGCATAAAGGGAAAAATGTTTCAGGTTTTTTGTTTTGTGAAACTCAAGGTTGCTGCTTGGCATAAAGTTGGGTTATGTACCTATGTAAGTTAATGCTTTCTGCAGTAATCCATGTTTCATCGAATAAAAGTCGTTTTCGTCGTTTCTTTTATTTCCGGGTGAGGGATAACACGTTTCGGTGTTTTTTTGTTAATCCGAGCGTTGCTGATGTACCGAAATGCATGCTTTCTGGTTATGTTACATAACCGATCGCTTTGAAATTGATTGAAATCAAATGGCTCTCCCTAACCTCACTTGCGAAGGCATAGGTTGTGTAGGAATCCACGTGTCGTATAACCTGGCATTATGACTAGCTGGAGCTAGCGCCAACCCTATAATTACAGTTAAAAAAAAAACTTCGTGACTACCACGGGAAACTATCACATTTTAAACGCATTTCGATTTTTTATTTCATATAATCCGGTAACGACCTATGATGTTCACCGCAAAACAATTTTTGTTGAGGCGCCTTCGGAGATTCACAGTCACGGACTTATTTATTAAAATTTTGAATTGGAAATTTTTTCAAAGATACTTCAAATTTTATAATATGTATATCGTGTATATGAAATAAATAATCCAACATTATTCATATCTTCAAAAAAAAAAAACAAGTAGGAAAATTATAGTCTGTCTAGACCGACTATACGATATCCTATACAATGGTTTATAGACCCTATCTCTTCGGTCCAACTAATTGGATATAGAAAATAAGCATAAACTAAATTTGAGTGGCATTATTAATTTTTTTGGCTGCAGATATGAAAAAGTTCATATCGGGTGCTATATTTATATGGGGACTAGGTCGAAAAATGGACCGATCTTGACCACATTTGGTAAAGTCAACTATATTTTGAAAAAAATATACACAAACCAAATTTGAGAATAATTTTTTTTTCTGATAGATTTAAGTGAAGATCGGGAAGCAGCTCTATATGGGGCCGATGACTAAGAATTGTCCTACAGGTTTTATTTTTGGACTACTGATTAATGGATACAATAAAAACATACAAACCCAATTTGACTGAGATATATGTGATAGTTTGGATCTTATGGTAATTTATGTCGATTTCATAGGGGTCATTTGTAAAATGATAAAAGCTTATATACCAAATTTCATCAAAATATATTCATACTTGCGACCTGTAGTTTGATTACAAGGTTTACATGGACACACAGACGGACGGACGGACGGACGGACATCGCTAAAACTACTCAGAAAGTGATTCTGAGCTGTTCGGTAGGTCAAATATTTTTGGTAGTTACAAACAGCAGCACAAAGTCATTATACCCAAACCACATAGTAGTATAGGGTATAATTATGAAAACACGCCTTCTTTCGCCTTTAAAACCTAATGTGAATTCTGTTGCAGAAACAGTATCGATGTTGCAGAAGGATTTCGGACGTCAGGCTATGTCGAAAAAAATGTTTACAAGCGGTAACAGCAGTTTCAAGAAGACAAAGAAAGGGTTGGAAGGCAAAGAGCGCCACGTCAAGGAAATATAAGAATTGGTGCCTTCAAATTGACAGTTAGAGATCTTGCTGAAATTGTTGACATTTCAAAAGGATCAGTCAACACCATTTTAAAACATATTTTGAGCCTCGAATGCGTCAATTGGTTCCAACCTTCGTCTTCTTTAAATTTTTCTTCGGCGAAATTCTTTACAACATTTCACACTTATAATAGAGTTAATAAACTACTAGCAGATTCCAGCCCTCGAAATTCAAGTGCACTTCTAGGAAGTTTTATTTTTTTTTTAAATAAAGAAAAAAGCATCACTTGGCAGCACGGATTTCCGTCAAAAGTTTTTTTTTATGCAAACAATTGACAGTGCTGCCGCAAATTTTTGCAACTATGGCATCATATTAATTACTGATGCAATAGAGCGCGAAGCTTCAAAAAAATTAAACATTGGTGCAGAAAGGAAGAGTAAGTAGTGCATTATATAAAAATTGTTAATACAAATTTAAATAAAATCGTTTTATTATTTCAAAGTAATTTTTATTATAGGAATCCGCCTTCTTTTTCGTTTTAATTGATTTCTAATAACCAAAAGTCGTTTCATCTTTCTTTTAATTCTGTTTATACCCTATACCACTATGTGGTTTGGGTATAATGACTTTGTGCTGCTGTTTGTAACTACCAAAAATATTTGACCTACACCCATCTTTAATTATACCGATCGAATCAGAATCACTATCTGATTCGATTTAACGATGTCCGTCCGTCCGTCCGTCCGTCAGTCTGTGTGTCCATGTAAAGTTTGTAATCAAACTGCAGGTCGCAAATACGAATATATTATGATGAAATTTGGTAATATAAGCTTTTTTTCGCTATTGAAATTGGTGAAAATCCGTCCATGTTCAGACCTAGCCCCCATACAAATGACCCCTATGAAATCAACATAAATTGCCATAAGATCCAAATTATCATATAAATCTTAGTCAAATTGGGTTTGTATGTGTTTATTACATACATTAATCAGTAGTCCAAAAATTATCCCAATGGGACAAATCTTAGTCATAGGCCCCATATAGAGCTGCTTCCCGATCTTCACCTAAATCTATCAAAAAACAAAAATATTGCACTGATTCTTCTCAAATTTTGTTTGTATATATTTTTGCAAAATACAAGAGACTTTACCAAACATGGTCAGAATCGGTCCATTTTTGGGCATAGTCCCCATATAGATATATCATCCGATATGAACTTTTTCATATCTGCGGCCAAAAAAATGAATAAAAATCCCACTCAAATTTGATTTATGCTTATTTTCTATATCCAGTTAGTTGGGCCTGAGAGATAGGGTCTCTAAACGCATGGTATAGGGTACCGTATAGTCGATCTAGACCGACTATAATTTTCTTACTTGTTTTATTATAAGTTAACTATTTACAATTAAAAAAAAACAAGTGTATATTCTTGTTTTCGCAATTGCCTATTCTTGATCTCATTTGAACTCACGTGGTAGTCAATTCAGCTTAAAACAGGAATAAAAATTTAGCGATGGCCCGAGGAACCAAATCTTCATCTAAAAGAAAGCTCCTTGCGAACAAAAAGATGACAAAACTTCCTCCAGGTTTTGCTAACCCGAACATCGCGTGAACTTCCAGCAACAGATTTAGCCTGCTTGCTGGCCTCAATGATATGGACGTAACTCCCGTATCAAATATTAACGATGTTAAGGAACACAAACCTCCACCCATTGTTGTAGAAGCTAACGCTTCATTTACAGAAATACAAAAGCTGTTTGGTAAGGATTGTATTTTCAAACGTACTTCAATTGGTACCAAAATTTTTGCTCCAAGTAAAGAAATGTTCGAATGCTACAAGCAAATACTTAAAGAGAGTAAGATGGAGTTTCATTCTTATGGCTCCAAAGAAAATATGTTCTTACACGGTTTACCCCGCATAAAATCTGAGCAAATCTCCAAGGAGCTAAAAAACTACAACCTATCTCCTTCTTCCGTAACTGAAATAGTCACCAAATTCAGTTCGAACAACAATGCTGTTTACAAAGTTCAATTTGTTCGTAAAAATTTTAACCCAACTGCCTTAAAAAATGCACGAACAATATTATAATTTCTTGGAAAAAATACAAATCTAGATCCAGGAACAAACCAACTCAATGTTGGAACTGCTTAATGTATGGTCATGGCGGTGAACATTGCCATCGAAGTGCTGCGTGTATGATATGTGCAGAACAACATCATACAAGTGTGTGTCCGTTTGTTAAAATGAAAATGAAAAAAGACCAGCTCTTTTTACATGCTTTAATTGCAAAAAACAAGGAAATGAGAGAACTGATCACTCTGCAAACGATATCAACTGTCCGTTACATTCTCTCTATTTGGAAACTAGAACAAGAGTTACTTCTTAAAGTCAAAATAAAAGCAGACAACAGCAAAATAACTCATTTCAATTTAAAGTGGGAGATTTCCCTAAGTTTGTGTTCACACATGAAAGTTTTCTTGCTGGAAGTCTTGAGTTTATTGGTGAGACGGGAGAGAAGAATGGCAGGGGTACATACTTTCATGTACTCTGAAATTCTCTTTTGTTTCTTGCTTCGCAATTGTCAAAGTGAAGTTATTTTACGTTTTCTTTCATTTTTATGTTAAGATAATAAATTGAAATAAAGTTAATTTTAATGAATTAAAATGATAAAATAAACAGATAAAATGATAAAATAAACAGATAAAATGATAAAGTAAACATGAACAAATCTTGAATTTCAATACAAAAATTTCAGTGTGTAGCACGGATGAAAGTTTAGAAGAGAATTTCAAACAGTTTCAGAAAGAAAAATTTCATGTGTACACCGGGACTAAATTAAGAAACAACAACAAAAATTGTAACAATAACATCAATATGTCTGTTCCAGTTAATTTCGGGCAAGTTTGGGCAAATGAGAGTAAAAAGAAAATTACTTTCTTGAAGTGTAAAAATTACCCAAAAATTTGCTGGAACGCAAAAAACCATAATTGTGAACCTTATTTTACGTTTTCTTTCATTTTTATGTTTTGTTTGTGTTAAGAAAGATAATAAATTGAAATAAAGTTAATTTTAATGAATTAAAATGATAAAATAAACAGATAAAATGATAAAGTAAACATGAAGAAATATTGAATTTCAATACAAAAATTTCAGTGTGTAGACTCTGATGAAAGTTTAAAAGAGAATTTCAGTTTCAGAAAGAAAAATTTCATGTGTACACCGGGACTAATTTAAGAAACAACAACACAAATTTTATCGATAACAGCAAAGCTACATATGCTAACCAGCTGAAAACAAACAACGATTTATTTAGCATCGATGAGCTTTTCGATATTTTCACTACAGTTATGGATGATTTGCATAGGTGCACTTCAAAAGTACAACAAATCAAAGTTGTAATGTCAATGGTAAAATACGCCCATGATTATACTAATAATTTAAACGAATTCAAAATGCTTCACTTGAATGCTAATGGCATTTCAAACTTTTCTAAATTAAAACAATTTGAGATACTAATTCAACGAGAAAATATTAAAATAGCGTCTTTGAATGAAACATTTTTTTCAGAAAATCATAGACCCTATTTTAAAAATTATTATTTATATAGAAGTGACAGAAAAGATGAAAGAGGAGGAGGAGTAGCTCTGTTAATTCATAAATCTGTCGCTCATAAAAACCTCTTTATATCAAACACCTCATCAATCGAAAACATCTCAATTGAAGTTATTATAAATAATAGACCTATTGTTGTTTCTTCGTTATATTCACCAAGATATACCCATAAATTCTGTGCTGATATCTTGAACCTTACACCTTCCACCAAAGAATATACAGTTTTTGGTGACCTAAATGCCAAACATTGTTCTTGGAATTGCCGTTCAAATAATACGGCGGGCATAGCACTGAACAATCTACAGCAATCAAGCAATTTTTTCATACACTATCCTAATATTCTAACCCTATTCCCCCATCAACACAATCGCGAAGCATCCACAGTCAATATTATTTTAAGCAACTCCGCATTAAATATAGACGTAAAAACAATGGATTACGAAATACCATCAGACCATCGCCCCATTATATGTACACTTAAAAGATCAATGGCGTTGCAGGTTGACCTCAATTATTATGATTATAGTGCAACCAACTGGAACACTTATATGAATTTTTTAGACAATAAAATCGCGCTAAACTCGGATATATACAATACTAATGATCATTAAATACAAAAATTTATAAACGTGGTTTTCGAAGCAAGGGATGTGTCTACACCTAAAATAACAAAATAAATAGCAAAATAACACATTACCAGAAAGTACTGTGAAATATATTAAACTAAGAAGAAGGAAAAGCCAACGATCTTCAAATATAGCCGAACAAACTTTTTATAATCAATATACTAAGTTTCTAAGTAACATGATTGATAAAAGTATTAATTCGGAACGCAATAAGAAATGGTGTCAATTATTATCCAATTTAAAACCAAGGGATAAATCATTTTGGAAAATAAGCAGGAACTTGCGAGGAAAAGTAAAAAATTAAATCTCTCACTTTAAAGTTGGAAATACAAAAATAACATCTGATAAGGACAAGGCTGAAGTACTGGCAATACATTTGTCAAAGCAAATAACCTCACTTCGAATTACAACCACTCAGCGGATACAGTAACAAATACAACAGTAAATAATTTTAAGAAGGAAAATCCTTGTTCTGAATCAACAATTTATACATCTCTAGAAGAAGTAATGAATATTGTCTCATCAATAAAACCCTCAAAATTTTCTGGTTTTGACAATGTTCCCAACCTGCTCTTAAAGAAACTTCCACTCAAAGCTCTAAAATTTCTTGTTATAATATTTAACAGCTGCATCAAACTCAACTATTTCCCAAACCATTTCAAAAATGCTAAGGTTATAGCTATCAACAAAACTAGTAAGCCAAAAAATAACCCAAATAGCTATACTACATTCTCGTCTTAGTGAATTTGTAACGACCAATTCTATTGTTGCTAAAGAACAATTTGGATTTAAAAAAGGGCATAGCACTACTCACCAAATAAACAGAATTAAAAATCAAATAATCACCAATAAAAACAATAAACGTTCAACGGGTCTAATATTGTTATATATCGAAAAAGCGTTTGACACCGTTTGGCATATTGGCCTAGTATTTCAACTTATTGATGCAAATATACCAAAATATTTATGCAAACTTATTTCAGATTTCATTCACGGCAGAAGCTTTTAAGTTGCGATTAATAATGAAACATCATCTCCAAAAACCATTACCACAGGTTACATCAAGGATTAGTCTTGTCGCCATTGCTTTTCTCGATATATACATCCGATTTCTAAGTCCCGAAATATATGAAAATTGCTTACTACGCAGATGATACTGCGTTAATATCTTCAAGCAAACTTACAAGTGTACTCCTAAAATCATTAAAAGCATTATGGAAGGTCATTTCTAAACCACAAAAACAAAAATCTACTCTTCAAAAGTGTTATAAGGCCGATATTAACATACGCGCGTCCTATTTGGAGTGACGCTGCCAACTATCATCTAAAACGCTTACAAATTACACAAAACAAATATCTTAAAATGATAAATAAAAAGCCCTGGAGGTATCCTACAAATCTTCTCCATGAAGAAACAGGTTATGAAAACATTATCGATTTCATAACAAGTATTAATAACAATTACTTTGCCAAAATTGAAAATTCCTCTTACCCACTGATAAGAGAATGTAGAGAAATAACGTAAAATTAAAAAGAAATCACATTGAAAATTATATGCTTATAGAGTTCTATTATTTCTAATAAACCTCCTATAAGCACATTAATATTTTCAGATAGTATTTGAATTTATTAAATCATATAAAGGTTTTTTCCTCCCATTTTCCTTTAAAAATCATTAAAAAATAAAGTAAAAACTATTTAATATATTTAGATCCTATATATTATTTGTTGCAATATCTACATATATGTAGAGATAAGATCTCATATGTGAATATCAAATTTGTTAAAATATGTAAATAAAGGGAGAATATACATATAATTGAAATTGAAAAACATAATAAACATTTGTATTCATTATACTTGGTCTATTACACCTGATATAAATTTGTTTAAACAGATGTTAAATTCTTGTTCACAGAATTTGTTTGTGTTAACCACATTTTTCAATGTTTAGATCTTGTGGAAACAATATTGTCTGCGCTTGGGGCCTGAAAATTTGGCAATACACTCTTGTAATTTTTAGTTTGAAAGCTTTATTAATGTTGTTTTGAACTGAAAATAAAACATGAATGTAAGAAATAGTGTAGAAAATCAATATATATGTATATAAGTTAAAAGTAATATTTCATATAAAAATCTACACAGGGATAATTCATTGATACCATGTTGACAAACAGAAAATTATGAGAAGACAACACATGAATCAGCACGTTTTTCGCATTCGAAACGTGAGCAAATTTTTTGAAGTATTACTACAAAATTGATACCAGGAGTAAAGTCAGTGTTATGAATTAAAACTTAAAATCCTTTAGTATTTGTTAAATTCTGCAAAACATTTTAAATGTAATAATGGTAACTCTGTTCGTTTACTTTCCCAGTAAAATCCGACTTTATTTAACAATATCATTACCCATTGTTTTTGAAAATAAACATTTATTATGAAAGAAATTGGCAGATACACAGCTATTTTTTTAACAGGAACCGGTTTTAAAAGATTAAAATTAATGAATCCTGGTTATGTGAATATTTACTAACTTATATCATTATATTCCTAAGAATTATTTAAAATTTTTGCACAAAAATAGAATTGTAGTATTTTTCCTTTATTTACCACAAAACTCAAACATGTGTTTTTTCTTGCTTGCTAATTCTTACTGGCAAAAATATATCCAGTTTCAATTTTTTTTTTAAATATATCCAGTAAAATCTAGCAAGTATTCAAAAAATGAACTGTCACTTTATGCTCTCATATGTTCTCTTTCAATGGGTTTTTGAAGTAAACGAACAGGATCCAGTAAATTTTGCGATAATTTGTAAAATTTATTACTAATTATCATGTAAACGAACAGAGCTGGTATCAAATGGCCAACTCTGAAATTAAAACACTTTATAACACTGTTTTATTAGAAACAGCTGATGTAAAAATCGTATCAACATTTTTTTTATAGTAAGTGTAATGTTCAACCGGTTAAATATATTTATATTTCCAATATTCTTGATATTATTAAACTCAATACCATGTAGATGTTCTTATAACGTTATTGAACAATGTCCCGGCACAGATGTGCTGAATATAAGACAACAAACTCAGTACTATGAATTGTCTATGATATTCTACTACACACAGTGGAGTGATGAGAGCTTAGAAGCTTTAAAAGAATACAATGATGTGGCAGAGTTGTATGGTGATAAGGTATATTTTGCAACGATTAACTGCTGGCATTTAGAATGTAATTGTTCAAAGACTTTGGCGTCAGGTGTGGGTTCCGGATCGCCCCACAAATGGCCAACATTATTGGCTTATTATGGAAAGAGAGGACAAATGCAAATACCATATCAGGGATTGTTTGTTTTCAAAGACATGGTACAATTTTTGGAATATATTATGTACCCAATAGAACGATTAGAGTGGAGGGAAGAAGTTGAAAAGATAAGGTGGCTTTCAGATGCTGTTATATTGGGTGTATTTGATAAGCCTGATTGTAAGGAATATAAACATTATATGACGGCTTCGCTGAAATGGCTAGAACATGATCCTTTAAGAACTTATCGCTTTGGTGTAACTTTTACTAATACAAGCCGATCGAATTTAAATGTATCTCAAGATGTTCAAATTCCGAATTTGTTATTTATGGGTCATAAATTTCGTAAATCGTTTGGAGATTATCATAAATACGTGTGGAACGTTAGTAATATTTTGAAATGGCTACAACTGGAACTTTTTGATGACAATAGTTTACTCCACGGCTATACCACTCCCATAACTATAGCCCAGAAGTTAAAGAAAAATCCAGTCTTGGCAATATTTGTTAATCAACCCCATGAATTCTTTTCCTATATGGAAAAATATATTGACTTTGCAAGACCATTTACAAAATTTGCAGTTACTTGTAAACGTAAAATAGAATTTTTCGACTATACTAAATCTTACCACGTTTTAGAAATTATACAAAAATTAAAAATCTCTACAGATGCTACCCAATGCCATTCTAATTTTCGGATATTATTAAATAATTTACGCTATTATTATGAAATTAATCGTTATTTAAATGGTTTATTTAAAACTAAAGCAAATCCATTACATCATTTTGACCATCTCGGCTTAGAAGTTAATGATATGTTAAACTTTTTTCATAAAACAAAATGCTTACAGAGTGACATAGCATTATCATCTCCTCTACATATAGGAGTAGTAAAACGATTGGAATACTTTTTAGAAAATGAAACAAATTTTCTATATAAAAACCAATCTATTTCGGTGGTACTTTTAGCCACCCAAAGATATAAAGATTATTTGGAAAATTTAGCCATTGTACCTACTCCTCAAAGTATGGCTACGGTGTTTATTATAGATAAAGGAAGAGAAAGTATATTTGTAATGGAAGATAAGTATAATATTTATAAATTAATGGAATTTTTGAAAAAGTTTTACACCAACAATTTAGAGAACTTTTTCAAAAATGAAAATATTTCAAAAACTGCATTTAAATCTACTTCCACTTCTTTCACATATAATGACATTGAGTTAATATCTATCAATCGTTATATATTTTTAAATTATTTACACCACTCTCACAACCAAACGTTGATTGTTTTAATTTACTCTCCCGAATGTGCGCTATGTGGAAATATTTTGCATACTTTTCTACAATTATCATCTTCACTGAGACATTTTCCCGAATTGAAATTCATAAGGATAAATTCTCTAAATAATGATTTACCTTGGCAGTTTGATATGCCTTTTACACCTTCATTATTAGTATTTCCTAAAGCCCGTTTTTCAGAATCACGCCTATTTCCGTTACATTTAAAACCAGACCTTCGTAATGTTTTTGCGTTCATTCTAAATCAACTTTCTGCGCAAGATCAAGTTAGGGTTATTTTAACATTATGTCAGGGTGGAGCAATACCTTCGAATCATTCTCAAAGTTGTTGGCAATTCGCCAAAACATTATTGATGCAACATATTGGTAAACATTTGCAATATTGGCAAACATTTGAAGCGGAGCGTAGTCAAACATTCGAACGTTTACGTGCCTTTAAGGATATGAGTTTAGATATTCAGCGTAATTTAAGACTGTAAATAAAACTATGTAAATTTTATTTTAAAGTAATAAAATATGAAATAATGTTTATGAAAATGGAAAAAAAAAATCACATTGTTTAATTTATGTTATTTTTCATGACAACACACGGTGTTAGGGCATGATTTTTGTTTGTATGTTTTTATTCTAATCTATAATATTAATAGGCTAGGCGATTTCTTGTGACCGATGATTTGTTCTACCGTTTTATCCCGATTTTGACCAAACGTATGTTATTTGAAAGGAATTTCTTTTTAGCCGTTTTGCAGATTTACAGATTTTTAAATTTTTTCCTTTATTTTGAGTAGATTGCATTTAAAGTCGCTACTAACACATACATAAAATTATACAATGCTATGTGTGTGTGATTTTTTGTGTTGATTTGCGAATTGGCTATAATTCATTAGCATAGGGTACATTCGTAAATGCAGTAAATTTGGGCATCACTGCGCCAATTATGCCAAGTTTTGTTGCTGAAGATAAAAAATATGTTCACCACAATTATATATTCTTCGTTTATTTACATATTTTAACAAATTTGATATTTACATTCGAGATCTATTCTTTACATATAGATATTGCAACAAATAATCTATAGGGTCTAAAGATATTAAATAGTTTTTATTTTAATTTTTAAAGGAAAATGGGAGGAAAAACCTTTATATGATTTAATATATTCAAATACTATCTGAAAATAATAATAGACCTCTATAAGCATATAATTTTCAATTTGGTGATTTCTTTTTAATTTTACGTTATTTCTCTACATTCTCTTATCAGTGGGTAAGAGGAATTTTCAATTTTGGCAAAATAATTGTTGTTAATCCTTGTTATGAAATCGATAATTTTGTCATAGCCTGTTTCTTCATGAAGAAGATTTGTAGGATACCTCCAGGGCTTTTTATTTATCATTTTAAGACATTTGTTTTGTATAATTTGTAAGCGTTTTAGGTGATAGTTGGCAGCGTCACTCCAAATAGGACACGCGTATGTTAATATCGGCCTTATAACACTTTTGAAGAGTAGATTATTGTTTTTGTGGTTTAGAAATGACCTTCCATAATGCTTTAAATGATTTTATAGCTTTTTGACACGTAGCCATAATGTCTTTTAAATGTAAGCTTTTTGTCCAAGACAACTCCGAGATATTTGACATCGTTAAGTATATTTATGGTATTATTTCCAGTAAGATGACGTCTTGGCAGTCTTTTGGGAGATTTGTTGAATGGGAAAATTATTGCTTGGGTCTTGTTTGGATTAATTTTGATTTTCCATTTGTGAAAATATTTACTGCAATTTACAAGTCCCTTTTGCATTTTCTTCAGGAGTACACTTGTAAGTTTGTTTGAAGAAATTAACGCAGTATCATCTGAAATAAGTTTGCATAAATATTTTGGTATATTTGCATCAATAAGTTGAAATACTAGGCCATTATGCCAAACGGTGTCAAACGCTTTTTCGATATATAACAATATTAGACCCGTTGAACGTTTATTGTTTTTATTGGTGATTATTTGATTTTTAATTCTGTTTATTTGGTGAGTAGTGCTATGACCTTTTTTAAAACCAAATTGTTCTTTAGCAACAATAGAATTGGTCGTTACAAATTCACAAGACGAGAATGTAGAATTTTTTCAAATATTTTACCAAAGTTACTTAATATTTTTAGGTTTGTTAATAGCTATAACCTAACATTTTTGAAATGGTTTGGGAAATAGTTGAGTTTGATGCAGCTGTTAAATATTACAACCAGTAATTTGAGTGGTAGTTTCTTTAATAGCAGGTTCGGAACATTGTCAAAACCAGGGGATTTTGAGGGTTTTATTGATGAGACAATATTCATTACTTCTTCAAGAGATGTATAAGTAGCTGATTCAGAACTAGGATTTTCCTTCTTAAAATTATTTACTGTTGAATTTATTAATGTATTCGCTGAGTGGTTGTAATTCGAAGTGAGGTTATTTGCTTTGACAAATGTATTGCCAGTACTTCAGCCTTGTCCTTATCAAATGTTATTTTTGTATTTCCAACTTTAAAGTGAGAGATTTAATTTTTTACTTTTCCTCGCAAGTTCCTGCTTATTTTCCAAAATGATTTATCACCTGGTTTTGATTTGGATAATAATTGACACCATTTCTTATTGCGTTCCGAATTAATACTTTTATCAATCATGTTACTTAGAAACTTAGTATATTGATTATAAAAAGTTTGCTCGGCTATATTTGAAGATCGTTGGCTTTTCATTCTTAGTTTAATATATTTCACAGTACTTTCTGGCAATGTGTTATTATTTTGCTGAGTTATTTTAGGTGTAGACACATCCCTTGCTTCGAAAACCACGTTTATAAATTTTTGTATTTCATGATCATTGGTATTGTATATATCCGAAATTAACGTGATTTTATTGTCTAAAAAATTCATATAAATGTTCCAGTTGGTTGCACTATAATCATAATAATTGAGGTCAACCTGCAACGCCATTGATCTTTTAAGTGTACATATAATGGGGCGATGGTCTGATGGTATTTCGTAATCCATTGATTTTACGTCTATATTTAATGCGGAGTTGCTTAAAATAATATCGACTGTGGATGCTTCGCGATTGTGTTGATGGGGGAATAGGGTTAGAATATTAAGATAATGTATGAAAAAATTGCTTGATTGCTGTAGATTGTTCAGTGCGATGACCGCCGTATTATTTGAACGGCAATTCCAAGAACAATATTTGGCATTTAGGTCACCAAAAACTGTATATTCTTTGGTGGAAGGTATTAGGTTCAAGATATCAGCACAGAATTTATGGGTATATCTTGGTGAATATAACAAAGAAACAACAATAGGTCTATTATTTGTATAACTTCAATTGAGATGTTTTCGATTGATGAGGTGTTTGATATAAAGAGGTTTTTTTGAGCGACAGATTTATGAATTAACAGAGCTACTCCTCCTCCTCTTGCATCTGTTCTGTCACTTCTATATAAATAATAATTTTTAAAATAGGGTCTATGATTTTCTGAAAAAAATGTTTCATTCAAAGACGCTATTTTAATATTTTCTCGTTGAATTAGTATCTCAAATTGTTTTAATTTAGAAAAGTTTGAAATGCCATTAGCATTCAAGTAAAGCATTTTGAATTCGTTTAAATTATTAGTATAATCATGGGCGTATTTTACCATTGATATTACAACTTTGATTTGTTGTACTTTTGAAGTGCACCTATGCAAATCATCCATAACTGTAGTGAAAATATCGAAAAGCTCATCGATGCTAAATAAATCGTTTGTTTTCAGCTGGTTAGCATATGTAGCTTTGCTGTTATTATTGATGTTATTGTTACAATTTGTGTTGTTGTTTCTTAAATTAGTCCCGGTGTACGCATGAAATTTTTCTTTCTGAAACTGAAATTCTCTTTTAAACTTTCATCAGAGTCTACACACACACATTTTATCTGTTTATTTTATCATTTTAATTCATTAAAATTAACTTTATTTCAATTTATTATCTTTCTTAACACAAACAAAACATAAAAATGAAGAAAAAAAACGTAAAATAACTTCACTTTGACAATTGCGAAGCAAGAAACAAAAGAGAATTTCAGAGTACATGAAAGTATGTACCCCTGCCATTCTTCTCTCCCGTCTCACCAATAAACTCAAGACTTCCAGCAAGAAAACTTTCATGTGTGAACACAGACTTAGGGAAATCTCCCACTTTAAATTGAAATGAGTTATTTTGCTGTTGTCTGCTTTTATTTTGACTTTAAGAAGTAACTCTTGTTCTAGTTTCCAAATAGAGAGAATGTAACGGACAGTTGATATCGTTTGCAGAGTGATCAGTTCTCTCATTTCCTTGTTTTTTGCAATTAAAGCATGTAAAAAGAGCTGGTCTTTTTTCATTTTCATTTTAACAAACGGACACACACTTGTATGATGTTGTTCTGCACATATCATACACGCAGCACTTCGATGGCAATGTTCACCGCCATGGCCATACATTAAGCAGTTCCAGCATTGAGTTGGTTTGTTCCTGGATCTAGATTTGTATTTTTTCCAAGAAATTATAATATTGTTCGTACATTTTTTAAGGCAGTTGGGTTAAAATTTTTACGAACAAATTGAACTTTGTAAACAGCATTGTTGTTCGAACTGAATTTGGTGACTATTTCAGTTACGGAAGAAGGAGATAGGTTGTAGTTTTTTAGCTCCTTGGAGATTTCCTCAGATTTTATGCGGGGTAAACCGTGTAAGAACATATTTTCTTTGGAGCCATAAGAATGAAACTCCATCTTACTCTCTTTAAGTATTTGCTTGTAGCATTCGAACATTTCTTTACTTGGAGCAAAAATTTTGGTACCAATTGAAGTATGTTTGAAAATACAATCCTTACCAAGCAGCTTTTGTATTTCTGTAAATGAAGCGTTAGCTTCTACAACAATGGGTGGAGGTTTGTGTTCCTTAACATCGTTAATATTTGATACGGGAGTTACGTCCATATCATTGAGGCCAGCAAGCAGGCTAAATCTGTTGCTGGAAGTTCACGCGATGTTCGGGTTAGCAAAACCTGGAGGAAGTTTTGTCATCTTCTTGTTCGCAAGGAGCTTTCTTTTAGATGAAGATTTGGTTCCTCGGGCCATCGCTAAATTTTTATTCCTGTTTTAAGCTGGATTGTCTACCACGTGAGTTCAAATGATATCAAGAATAGGCAATTGCAAAAACAAAAATATACACTTGTTTTTAATTTTAATAGTTGTACTCTAAGCGCTTTAATTATTTACACGACCGTTCGTAAAGAGAGTTAGATTCGAACTGATGTTTATTATGCTTTGAATATCTTACTAATCTAAAATATTTAACTTTATTCGTTTATTTTATTTCAGGTTGATTTTCGGTCAATACGGTTTCGGTAATCAGGGTTTATTTAAGACGAATGTCTGATTTTCCCAAAGCGTCCAACCCTCGTGTTGGGCTGCCAAGTCGCCCCCCAAGCTTGCAGTGGTAAGGACCATATATATAGGACTATATATGGTATCCGGCCACGACGTTACAAGGATCACAGGCAAACTCGGCATATATTGGGAATTCGAAAGACCCTCCGAGACTCTTCTTTGTAACTTTGCGACTGCCATAGGCAGTTACTCCACATATTTGCGCAAAGCACGTAACGTATATTAATAGGTAAGGCGATTTCTTGTGGCCGATGATTTGTTCCACAGTTTTCTCCCGATTTTGGCCAAATATATCTTATTTGAAACGTATTTCTTTTTAGCTGTTCACCAGATTTGCAAATTTTTAAATTTATCCTTTTGAGTAAAATGCATTTAAAGTTGCTACAAACACACATCCAACAAAATATTAAATTAAAATTTTCCTCATTATTTCTAAAGCTTTTGTAAATTGTTTTAAGACTAATAAAAACATGTGAAAAAATTATTGAAAAGATAGTTAAAAATCAATTGGAGTACTATATATAACAACACAAGTTACTGTCAAAATATCTGGTTTTAGAAAGAGATATTCACGTGAAACAGCGGTCAAATATGTTATTAATAGATGGAAATATAAGATGAGGAATAATAAAGTATTGGCTATTTTCCTAGACTTCAAGAGAGCGTTCGAAACAATTGATAGAAGTATCCTGCTGCAGAAACTCCATAAGTATAGTATTCAAGGTAAAGAATTAGAATGGTTTAAATCATATTTAACTAATCGCAGACAAATTACAAAAGTTAATATAATATTTTCGAAAGGAATTTCCTTTCGAAAATTGAAATGGAAATAATAGTACGAAAGCGTACTACAAAGTACAATTTGTACGAATTCGTAAATTTTTTCATTCGAATCGAATTACATAATAACCCCCCTGGGTTTCTTAATAGACAAAGACTTAAATTTCAAGGAACATCTTCAATATATATGTAAAAAAAAATAGGTAAAAAATCGGATTTTTCAAACGAATAAGAAATAAACTATCAATTACAACTGCAATAAATATATACAGTCTAATTCATAAACACTTAATAAGCTGTTAATAAGAAAAAATCAGAAAAACAGTATTCATAAACACAAAATAGCTTATCAAACGTTTAATAAACGTGTGTTAAATATGAAATTTTTATTGTAGACTACTTTAAACCTTTCATAAAATGACATTTCTCAATGTTTATTTATATTAATTGGTCTAGTTAAAATAAAATTACCATTTTTGTTATTATTTCAATGAAAAATTGATAAATCTGTTTAAATAAATAAAAAAAAGGATTTGATTAATTTAATTGGAAGAATTGGTAAGTATAACAAATTCTACAACTTGTAGTTTTTTATATTGTAGCTAATTAAAATGAAGTCCTCATCTACTAGTTATGGACTTCCGAAGTTTTGACATGGACTTGTATATAACTGTTATTTAGTATCGGATTTCAGCGATATATATATCATTTGAAAGCTTGATTGCCTTTTATTTGATATTTTTAAGTTTAAAATCTATTAACCCATTATGAACCTATTTAAAATTTTGTATTTTTGTAATAGAGTTTTTTCTTAAATATGGAATTATATCGTAAACAGACATATATCATGTGTGCTTTTACGTAAACTGAATAAAAGCTGGGTCCACTACCTTCATTTTGATATATATTTCGACCTCTTAACCCTTTCAGGACCGGATATATTACGGATTTTACCTACCCATGTATTGTAATTCACATCCCAATAAAAGTGATAAGAAATAAAAAATTCAGAAAAAGAAGTCATGGTTGGAAGCTATTTTCTACATTATTTTATACAAGGGTGGAACAAGAAGTGGTCCGCAACTAAAATAAGAAATAAAAAATTCAGAAAAAGAAGTCATGGTTGGAAGCTATTTTCTACATTTTATAACAAGGGTGGAACAAGAAGTGGTCCGCAACTAAAATCACAAGGGACAATTCTAAACATTCAGGCTAAAAAAGAAATGGCAAAACAGAGGAAAGAATTGTGTAAAACAGGGGGAGGGCTGCCGCCTCCAGAGGTTCTTTTAAGTGCTAAATATATCTGTGGTTGGCTGCCAAATGAGTTTGTTGTTGATGACAACGAATTCGATGAAGATGTTATTACAAATAAATTACAATAACTTCGGTATTTTATGATATTTTATTCAGAAAACACGCCATAAAGACGAAAGAATAAAAAAGCATTGCGAAGCTGTTGCCAAATTCACGGAGGAACTACACATACTTCAAGTAGAACAAGTTTATGTTGAAAACAGTGTATGGACAAATAATAAATTAATAAAAAATTAAATAAATTATGAAAAATTAAAAATAAATAATATGTATGTATGGGTTGTTGAAAAATGATCCTTTGAGCCATTATCAAAAAAGAAGAAAATTTTTGTTATGGAAGAACATACGCAAAATGAAGTACATAGAAGAAAATGAAAACTATATTACACAACCACCAGAAGGAAGAGCTACAATTGTTTTAAAGACTTTTATGCAACAACATTTTTAAGATTACTTTTTTTACGTATATATGCATTGTATATGTAGTTAAGTTTTCATATTTCTTTTAATAAAAGTTTATATAATAAAAGTACATACCAGGTCCTTCTTTTCTTAAACTCTTCATCTTCTGTAGCAACTCATACTCAAGGTCAAGGTTTCTTGCCTTTTTCTTTTCGTTTTAAACTTGCAGTTCCTCTCTGAATTTTGCATCAGTTTCGTAAAGCTTCTTTATTGTGTCATCCGCGATGCTACGTCTTAACACAGGAATTTTCTACATAAAATATAAAAACTTTTCTAGATTTACTAGAAAAATTTACTTTAAAACTTGTATTAAATTTTTGATAGATTCAAATCATTTATTTTCTTTGGAAAAATGTTGAGCTATTTTGATTTTAAATTGTTATTTGTAATTTTTTATGAAAAATAGATATTATTGAAAACTTAATCAAAATAAAATCTGGAAATGATACTTTTATCAAAACCATGGTATAATCACACTTTAAAAACTATAAAATAATCTTCAATCTGTTCCGCAGCTACGAATTTATGTTCGGCTGTTTGTTATGAGAGTATGCTGTGTTAAGAACAATAAAGTTATTGTAGCAAAATAATTTTTGAGGTGGCCATTAAGCAGTTAATTATATCCAATTTATATATACGATATCCAATTTATGTATAGAAATCATTTATTATAATTTATTCACAAAACTTTACCAAATGCATAACTTTTTCTTTCGAAATACTTCATCTTTTTTTTGGGGTCGCCAGTCTCCATCTGTTTTTTCATTTGTAATTTGTTCCGAGATCTGTAATTTAATATGGTAAAAGGTTAAGGACACATCAACAAAGGTAATTAGTAGGACAAAATTGTGTAATACTAACATCAGTCAGAATAACATCAGAATCAAATTCATTGTGTCAAAAACAAATTCATTTGGGAGCCAATCAGACATGTCATTGGCACATAAAGGAACCTCTGGAGGAGGCGGGCCCTCCCCCCCATGTTCTGCACAATTCTTTCCAGTGTTCTGCCATTTCTTTTTTGCCTGGATTTTTAGAATTGTCCACTGTGATTTTAATTGCGGTCCACTTCTTGATCCACCCCTGCATAAATTGTTAAAGCTATAATTAAAATATATATTTGCTTTGTTTAATATTATATAAAATTTACTTACCTTTCTTCCACTTCCAACCATGATTTCTTCTTTTTCTGGTTGGTGTTGGTGTCCGTGTTTTTATCACGGACACCCGCTCCTTAATTAGTTCTTTTAGTAAAATCTATACAAAAAAATTAGTTTATTTAATGCATTTAAACAAATAAATTTACTTACCTTATCCTCAGCCCAATTGTCTGCTCCTTTCCTTTTTGGTTTTGTTGCTCCATCCATTTTCCTTGCTTTTCTTTTTCTTGTTTTTCACATATAAATAAAAATTAAAGCAAAACAAACCAGTGTAGTTGATTTTGCTATGCCATACTCGTTATTCTACTACTTTTACTACCGCGTCGAACAAATATGTGTAAAATATTATTTTTTTTATATTATAATTTGTTTACAAACATTTTTTGTTCCTTTATTAAATAAAAGTTGTTTTTTTATAAAATAAAAATAATTTTTAATATAAAAGAAAATAAATCAAATGTTATTCAATTACCGAGTAGAAGATTTATTTACTTTATTCATCACTACCAACAAACTGACAACTACAGAGGACTAGTCCCGGCCAACCAGAAAATGTGATGACAACTTTTTGTCAACATATTGTCATCAAAAAGGTGTGTACATTTTGTCAATGAAATTTTACCAACAAATTGTCACAATAATTTGTTGAAAAATTGTGATTGCTGTCCTAAACGACATATCACAAAGCGGGGGGGGTTCACAATATTTTGACAAAAGTATGTAATTCATTTTGCTGACAATTTTGGTTGACAATTTGTGGACATATATTTGTTGATGGTAACTTCGTGTTGTGAAGTTTCATTGTTTACACATATTTTACAGTTAATTCTCGAGAATCTATTACTGTGTTTATTACTGTGTGCACAATACAATGCGTAATATTATATTATTAAAAGGTATAATTTAAATAATTTCATTTAAAATATTTAAATTAATAATATATAATTAATAATCATTGACTTTATAAATTCAAATAAAGAAAAAGAATACATTGAGATTGATGAAATGCTGCCAATCAAAAATGTCCTAATTTCAAGGTGTGAAATAAATTTAGAATTTAAGAAATCATTGGTGTGTATAAAATTTTTTTAAAGATATATATTTAATAAAATTATTTAATCTTGACATTTATCATTTCAGATACAACATATTAGTACCGTTGGTGGATCCAGTATTGGACATAATGTACGAAAAATTATAAATAAACTTTTCACGGCAGATTTTCAAACCAAAATCAATTTTTCTGGTAAAAACAATAAAACTAAGCTGGATGGATCAGTTGTGCTCGCAGTTATATTGGGTAATATTTTGGTGTATAATATCCTGTTATGTTTTCCAACCTCTTTTTCTATAATTTTTAGATGCCGCGAAAAGCAATAGATTTAAGAACTTCGACGAGGAGGTGGCACTGAATGCAGTCAAATTTTATTTCCAAAGAGCAGGGGAAAGGTTCTCTAAATTAAAGAGCAAAAAATCTTTTAGTGCAGAATTCAAATAAGGTTTTTATTTTTTTTTTTTTAATATATAACTCGGTAATCAATAATAAAAGAAATTGCCTTCAAAAAAAATTGTTTTAATTTAATTTGGATAATTTTTGGATAAATTTACTGAAAAATTTGTTGACAAAACGTTGACAAATTTGTTGACAAAATGTTGACATATTTGTTGACAAAATGTATATAAAAATGTAGACAAAATGTGTCAACCCTGCCGACCTTTTTTCAACAAAAATTGTCACAAATAAATGTCGACCATCCACATCTTTTTGTCAACATTTTGTCAACCTTTTGTGACAGTTTGGATGGCCGGGGTGTTGCCACCACTATAAAACAAATGAAACGTTTAATAGCTAATTTTCTGTTATTACATGTTTATGAATAGTGTGTCTTGATATTGGTTTGTAAGACAAAATCCGTGTAATAACAAAAGTATACTTTAGAAGTAAAATAAAGTTTTTGTATGAATTAGACTGATATAATACAATAATTAAACCCCATTTTGAATATGGATCAACTGTGTTATACACATGTTCAGAGCGGCAAATAATAAGACTACAAAATAAGGCGATGCGTACAACCTTGAAATTTAATCGATTTACCTCTATAAATCTTATGTTAGACATTCTGAAATGGCTGAATATACAACATAGATTAGAACTAAATACAATCGGTCTAATTCATAAAAAAAAATTAATTTGCCTCTAAAGTATACTTTTGTTATTACACGGATTTTTTCTTATAAACCATTATTAGAAAACACTATTCATAAACATGAAATAACAGAAAATTAGGTATTAAATGTTTCATTTGTTTTATAGTTTTGTGATGGCAACACTAGTCCTCTTTAGTTGTCAGTTTGTTGGCAGTGATGAATAATGTAAATAAATGATCTACTCGGTAATTGAATATTTTATTGTCTTTTATATTAAAAATTATTTTATTTTTTTTAGAAAAACAACTCTTTAATAAAGAAACAAAAAATATTTGTAAACAAATGATAATAACATAAAAAAAATAATTTTTTACACATATTTGTTCGACGCGGTAGCAAAAGTAGTCGACAAAGAATATGGCATAGTAAAATACACAACACTGGTTTGTTTTGATTTAATTTTTATTTATATGTGAAAACGAGGAAAATGTACGGATGAACAAAAGAAAAAAGAAAAAGATCCGAAAATTAGTCTGAGGGAGATAAGGTATGTACATAAGTAAATTCAATTATTTAAACACATAAAATAAACTAATTTTTTTATATAGATTTTTCTACAAGATCTTATAAAGGAGCGTGTGGCTATTATTGAAAATAAAAATACGGACACCAACATCAATCAGAAAAAGAAGTCATGGTTGGAAGTGGAAGAAAGGTAAGTTAATATCATAAAAAATTTAAACAAACAAATATATCTTTTAATCATGTATAGCTTTAACAATTTATGCAAGGGTGGAATTAGAAGTGGACCGCAACTAAAATCCCAATGGACCTTTCTAAAGATTCTGGCGAAGAAAGAAATGTCAGAACACCGAAAAGGATTGTCCAATACAGGGGGAGGGCCGCCGCCTCCAGAGATGTCTTTAAGTGTCAATGATATGTGTGGTTGGCTGCCTAATGAATTTATTGTTGATGACAACGAATTTGATTCCGATATTATTTTGACTGAGGCTAGTACAACAATTCTATCCTATTTCTTACCTTTGGTGGTAGGACCTTAACATTTTAACATATTAAATTACAGATCTCGGATCAAATTGAAGAAGAGATAATAGAGACATAACAAAGGGCAAAGAAAGTACAGCTTTAGCACAACATATACTAAAGACAGGCCATACAGTTGATTTTAAACAAGTGAAAATTTTGGACAAAGAGACAAGAGAGAGGAAGAGATTTACATTGGAAAGTTTACATATACAACAGAACATAAAGAATACGATGAACTTGAAAGAGGATACAAACAATATTAATGCGAGTTACATGATTGCCCTGTGATTGCCATCAGTTGATACACTGTGATATTACTTTTAAGTTGTGTTTTAAATGCTGTGTGTAATTAAATGTTATTTTAAATTGAATGTTCTTTGTTTATATGTAATAAATATTTTTATTTTAATGTAAAGACAAATCCATATTACTGTGAGTTATAATTGCTGTTGGTGAATTATGTATTTTTGTAATAATTTATGTTTTATTTTTCAAATAGACGACCTTTGATAAAGTCAACATAAAATTGACGAAACGTCAGGAAAAATGGAATAAGCGGTTGTTTTATTTACATTGGAAACGTTAGGCCTAATTAGCTTAAATAAAATAAAAATAAATAATTTTATGAACTTGGCCAAAAAAACAAGTAACATACATTAATATCGGGGAGCTTGCCGAAATTATTCTTATTTGAATCAACAAACATCAACAACTACAACAAGAACAACAATTTTAACAACAGCAAGTATTAACATGAAAGATTACTTTAAACACATATCACTTAAATACAACAACGAAGCAAGTAGAACGATGAAGGAGTATTGTAACGAGACAAAAAGGCTAGCACAACAACAACAGAGGCTTAGATTCACACTAGCATGTAGAAGTTACGGCATTATACCCAACCACGCCAAAAACACAACAACAAAGGTAAAAGAGTTATTTAAATGCAACACAATAAAGGGAAAATTGGGTCGGATCGAATATAATTTTCATAAAAAGATTTTAAACCTAGAGATTTCACAAACAAATACAAACATCAAACTTATTAAACAAAAACTTTTTCAATTAAAATCTGGTATTATGAGTATGATATTCGAAGATGATTATAATATGTTTTTCAATAAACAAATATGCAGAATGAAACACATAACGAAAAATATAAAGGAAGGGCAGATCGCAAAATTAAACACACTAAAAGAAAAAAATTTTAAATTACACGGACTGTTATTTAATGAAAATTGGTTTGAGAACAGAACGGAAGTAGTTATACCCACAGAATACAAATGGATACTATCCTTGGGGAAAAAATTTGCTCTACCTGTGAACAACCAGAATTTTTCGCCCTTACATGTCATTGCTGATGTTGAGCAGTGCATTCAAGCAATAGAGAACAACGAAGATAAAGAAAAGGACGTAGCAAGGACAAAATTGGCGACCAATATCAATAATTTTAAACGAAAGCTCAAAAATACACCAAAAGAAAAATTTATTCTAACAATATTTGAAAAAACAAAAAAATTTTTAAAAAAACATGATGATATTCTAATACTACAAGCTGATAAAGGCAATAAAACTGTGATGACATCAAACGATGACATCAAGCTGATAAAGGCAATAAACTGGAATACAGTGATAAGATGGGAAGACTACTTGACGACAAAAATACTTACCGAACGCTAAGAACAGATCCTACGCCAAAACTGCAAAGGGAGAACAACAACATTGTAATGGATTTACAAAAAAATAATCACATTGATAATTGGGAAAAACGTAAACTATATTGCTCAGCTGCCACAGCCCCAAGAATATATGGGTTGCCTAAAATCCACAAATCGGGCACCCCATTACGACCAATTGTATCATCAGTACAAGTTCCGTGTTATGATCTGTCGAAATACGTGGACCAAGTGTTAAAAAATATAATTTCGAATGAATATAATGTCAAAAATTCATTACAGGTGAAGAATCAATTGGAGACTATAGAACTCGATGACGACGAAATTATGGTTTCGTTTGATGTCATTTCTTTATTCACAAACATACCGGTTCACTTAGCAATTCGCAACATTATGAAGAAATGGGAAAAAATAAGGGAATTTACGAAGATTCCCAGTTCAAAATTTCTCAAAATTCTCAATTTTTGCCTTATTGAAAATAATTATTTCATATATGATGATAAACTTTTTCATCAGATATTTGGAATGCCAATGGGCAACCCGTTATCTCCCACAATAGCAGACATAGTACTTGACGGTCTACTTAACGATACACTAGAAGAGTTAAGAGAGGAAAATGTACATATCAAATACATAACCAAATATGTAGATGACATTTTGGCTGTTATTAAAATAAACGATAAGGATAAAATACTTGCTATCTTAAATAATCACCATCCAAAGATTCAATTCACAATTGAAGTTGAGGAAAAATGCGAAATTGCTTTCTTAGATATGAAGTTACGGAAAAATAAGAACAAAATAACGTTTGACTGGTTTACTAAACACTGCGAAAAATCTTATCTCTAGAGTTCTAAACATTATTGACGACAAATATCATACAAAAAACATACCAAAACTAGAAAAAAATACTAAAAGCCAACAGTTTTCCAAACAAACTTATAAACACATTAATAGACACCACTTTAAAAAATCCGAAAAATCACATTTATACTCAACAAAAAACGACCGTTGATGAGGATAAAAAATTTTACAGCGTTAAATACATTCCGGGCTTAACTGACAAAAATAATATAAAAACATCGATTCAAACGGAGAAAACGAGATTTGCGTATCAGCCTAACACAACATTAAACACAATTTTTTCTAAAACGAAAGCGCCGATTGCAAAACAACAACAAAGCAACGTTGTTTACAAAATTAATTGCAATGGTAACGACCATCAAAAATGTAACCAAATATATATAGGGACAACAAAAAGAACATTAGAAAAGAGAATAGGCGAACATCAAGCAGACATAACAAAGGGCAAAGAAAGTACAGCTTTAGCACAACATATACTAAAGACAGGCCATACAGCTGATTTTAAACAAGTGAAAATTTTGGACAAAGAGACAAGAGAGAGGAAGAGATTTACATTGGAAAGTTTACATATACAACAGAACATAAAGAATACGATGAACTTGAAAGAGGATACAAACAATATTAATGCGAGTTACATGATTGCCCTGTGATTGCCTTCAGTTGATACCCTGTGATATTACTTTTAAGTTGTGTTTTAAATGCTGTGTGTAATTAAATGTTATTTTAAATTGAATGTTTTTTGTTTATATGTAACAAATATTTTTATTTTAATGTAAAGACAAATCCATATTACTGTGAGTTATAATTGCTGTTGGTGAATTATGTATTTTTGTAATAATTTATGTTTTATTTTTCAAATAGACGACCTTTGATAAAGTCAACATAAAATTGACGAAACGTCAGGAAAAATGGAATAAGCGGTTGTTTTATTTACATTGGAAACGTTAGGCCTAATTAGCTTAAATAAAATAAAAATAAATAATTTTATGAACTTGGCCAAAAAAAAAACAAGTAACATACAATAGAGATGGAGACCGGCAACCCAAAAAGAGAAAAAAATGAAGTATTTAGAAAGAAAGAAAAAGGTTACATACCTTGATTTGATTTTATTTTGATAAAATTGTCAATAATTTCTGTTCTGCGCGATATCTGAGTAAAAAGAGCTGGTTGAATCAGCTTTATATTAGAAAATACCACATAAATTGGTCACTTCATTAATGCAGGGCCACAAATGAAAATTTAATATCTTTGGATCGATATTGAATTGTTGTTTCATAGTTAATCTAGAAGTTTTTTTTAATATTTTATGTAGAAAATACCTATACGTAGTGTCGCGGATAATACTATTAAGAAGCTTTGCGAAACTGATACAAAATTCAGGGAGGAACTGCACCTTCTTCAAATCGAAAACGAGAGGAAAAAGCAAGATATCTTGACCTTGAGTTGCTGCAGGAGAGTTGAGGATTTTAAGAAATTTATGTAATTTATTAAATGAAATGTCATGAAAAAGTATTCAAAATACTTGAAATTAAATAAATTTTTCCATAACCATAGTTCATACAGCTTATGCTGCAACAGAGTTTATCCCATGGTTCGTACCAGGGATGAATAATCTCTAGCATATGCGGACCTATGCAGGGGTGGATATATTACTAATAATAATTTTTAATAATGGATTAATAACCGTTATACAATCCATTAATCAAAATACAATTATTAAATTTTGCGTTATACCTTGTTTAAAGGTAGTCAGAAATGAATGAGAAGAAAAATTAAAATTTGATGATTTATATTAAACTTTTAGGGCCGTATGCAAAAAAATTAAAGTGTACTTCAAAAAATTTTTGATAAAGTCTACTTGAAGTACACTTTAATTTTTTTGCGTACAGCCGTTAAAATTTAGGATTGTCGTTTTTATTAACTTAAATAAACAAGTCTACTTTCGAAGTGGTATTTTATAGAAGTTATTAGATACTTTTTGCTGTGTTGCTTAACTTGAAAAGACATGAAACACGTTTCTTTAGAGAGTAATTCCGGGAACATAAGATTTTGCTGCCAGTTTGTAAACCTTATTGAATATATAACTTGTAAATTATTTTAATTTCATGAGATTGATCTGCCTTGTGTGCATTGCCGCAGAAGTTCATCTGTAGTAGACAGCAATTCCATAAACGCCTTGTAGTCGAAAATTTGCTATAAATCTGTAAACAAATGGTACCCTTGTTAAAATCTCGCATACTTATCGGAATCCATCTCCAAAATGTTGGAAGCATCTCTCATGACGAAGCATTCATCTTCATCAGACGAATCATAGATTCATAACTCCATGTTAATAAATAATTATTTTTTTCTTTTATAAATTTGTAAACAATATTTATTTATAGTGCCAGCTGATAAATATGTACTATTGTGAATAATCCAATTGAGTGAAACTCACAAATAGAGCTATTTTGTCGAATGTGCGCCATAATACCAAATAAAAATTCGTTCGATCAGTTTATTCGACCACTATCGAAAGTTGCTCATAATAGGCACCTATATGATGCCATACATCATATATACATTAGCCGATAAATAGCAAATTTAATTAAAATATGTATATATTTGGATAACAGTTACTTTGTTAAGGGACATTGGTTTAATGGATTTAGTAGGATTTTGTATTTCATGTTCGAATTTAGTTTTGTATTTAGATTTGTCATTTTAAAAAACATTTCATTTTGAGGTGAGCAAATGAAACCAACGAGGAGAAATATATCACTTATATTATTATATCCTGATTTACACATAAGCCGTAGTCACTTGAAGTGGGTAAGATTAGTTATATAATTAATTTATAAGTTTTGCATTTTTATTTTCTTTACAAGAAATAAATTATCCAAAAGTTCTTCCCTGCTAAGTCTTCCATATTGCTAGCCAAATCACTTATTCAGAGTATAATTGGGGGTAATCACGATGGGATATTGGAAATGTTGCTAAACATATTTTCTCACATATTTTTTTATAATAATAATTTGTAGCATTTTAATAATAAATTCGAATTAAAAAAAAACAGGTTTTATGCTTGATTAACACGCTATAGTTAAACAATTTGCCTATTTAAATTTAACACAAATGTTTCAATTGTAGTTATACGTATATTCTAATAGTTAAATTGGCACAGGCAACATGTTCTTTTGTTTAAGGATTTCATATGATTCTTTTGCTTCTTTCAATGCTTCCATTAGTTTTAAAAATATATCTCGAGCTCCATCATAGTCCAAAATACCAATACAACTTATAGAAGCCTTTTTATATAATACATAAGCCAGTTGACGTCTTTGTAAAGCGAATGCTATTGGTATTTGTAGATTTTGACAGTTGGTTTTAATGGTTTGTATGGTTTGATCTAGACCCACTGTAATATTAAAGAAATGATTAATCCATTGGTTTATAGTAAAGTATTTATGAAACTACCTTCTCCTTCATTATGTTCACAATCTGTGGCTATAATTACTAATTTGACTTTATTTATGCGTAAGTAGTTTTGTACCTCTCGAAACCCTACAACAAAACGTCTATGAGCTCTAGCTTTAATTTCATTTTGAGCATATGCTCTCCTTTGGAATCGATTTAAGTCTCGTAAAAGTTCTTCGCATAGTTTTTTTAGCTCCAGTGTTGTGCAATTATTACAATAACTAAAGAAATGTGAATAAGTAAGCCGGTTATTAATTTCAGAACTTTAAAATAAAGGAAAATAATTAAGTTAATTTTCAGAACATATTTACCTTCGAAACTTCCTTGAGTGTATTCCCAGCAGAAGGTTTCCCTGGGGATTTTCATCAACTATTGTTAAATTACTCAGTTGTATTATTGACTCTTCCAATTGCTTCCCCAATTTTGCATGTCCTCTTTCCCGCTGACGATAAAGTAGTATAGACTTCTTAAGACGACTTGGTTTTTTCCTGCGTCCATTCTCTCTTTGTTTTCCCCGCTTTTTAGTTTTGATATTAATACATGTGTCCAAAGTACGTTTTTTAATGTTAACTTTTTTACCACCATGATCTTTGATTTTTATGAATTGCAACAAATTAAAATTTATTCCTGCAGTCATACGTTTATATTTTGCATTTCGTATCGCTGGAGTACGATTGCTAGTTGATCCAGCAGTGCTCTGTTGCATTCGTTCAAAAGTATCTTGATCAATAACTTTAAATTTATCAGACATTTTTGAGGTGTTTTTTAATTTAATAAATTCTCACAAAAGAAAAGTTGAAGAATATAATATATATACAAAATCATTTGTTTTTGAAATGTTATCTTCTGTGTTGATAAATGTTCCTAATTTTAAAAGGATGCCAGACTGTTGTTATAAAATGTTAGTAGGTAAACGTTGTAATTTAGTCTTAGTTTTCGTTCGACTACAATGATTTGTTTTATTTAAGGTGCTATTACACGAAATGTTTTTTACATATGTACTGTCACTTTTTTTATCCATATGAAATTCTTCATGTCTGTCAAAATTGTCTTCTTACATACGATTCATAATTTTTGCTATCACACGTGCGTATGTATTTCCGTATGACATAACCTCTAAATGTAAACAACAGCTGATTTAATTTGTGAATTTACAAAAATTTTTTGTTAAAAAAAAGGTTATGTATTTTTTAATTGTTAATTAATACTAAACAATTTATTTTTCTTTCAATATTAATCTTTAAAATGTACTCTGTTTTTCTTTCGCCACAAGCAGTGTTGTATTTTCACTTGTTTGTCATGCAAAAATAGAACCTGTTCTAATTGAAAAATGTACATGTGACTTTTCTCATGTATTGTACATAAACAATGTTTTATATGTATCACACGATGTTTACAACTTTTGTTGTGGGAAAATTTGACAGTACATATGTAAAAAACACATCATGTAATAGCACCTTTAAGGTGATATCACACGACGTATGACATGTCATATGTAATTCCGTATATCTGTCAAAATTGTCGTTTTACATACGATTCATAATTTTCACATAAAGGTACTATTACACGATGTGTTTTTTACATATGTACTGTCACTTTTTTTATCCATATGAAATTCCGCATGTCTGCCAAAATTGGCTTTTACATACGATTCTAAATTTTCGCTATCACACGTGCATATGTATTTTCGTATGACATAACCTGTAAATGTAAGCAACAGCTGATTTAATTTGTGAATTTACAAAAGTATATTGTTAAAAATAATATATTTTATATATTTTTTAATTGTTAATTAATATTAAACAATTTATTTTTCTTTCAATATTAATCTTTATAATTTACTCCGTTTTTCTTTCGCCACAAGCAGTGTTGTATTTTCATACGTTTGTCATGCCAAAATAGAACTTGTTCTAATTGAAATATGTACATGTGACTTTCCTCATGTATTGTACATAAACAATGTTTCATATGTGTCACATGATGTGTACAACTTTTGTTGTGGGAAAATTTGACAGTACATATGTAAAAAACACATCATGTAATAGCACCTTTAAGCAACACACTAAACAGAGACGGTATAATAATACAACGGTGTTTGACACAAGTACATAAAAATCCTTGCTCCCGCCATTACATGCTGTCTCGACTAGCCAAAATTCATGGCAATGTTCAAGTCAATGGCAAGCGGAGACCGCTAAGGTTCATGTTATGACTAAGAAAATCCAACTTTTTGCCATGACAGAAAGTCTGACAAAAACTTAGCCATTAATTTGAAATTTCATTCGATTTTGACGTTTAAGTATATTAAAATAGCGCAACTTAAAGTTAATATAAGCGAAATTATTAATTCCCTTTTAAAAAAGGATTCAGCCAAAATATCGTGCTTCTTCTTTAATTTCTTTCTTCTTCAATTTGTATTTTTAGCAGAGTTCAGAAAAAAACACACACTGAATGAAAAACTCGTACATATATGTAAACAAACATAACTTAGACCAACACACACATATTTTTATTTTCATATCAATTATGTGCGTTTCTAAATTTTCTACGTTGCCCAACACAACCATGACTGTGTTCGTTTTAATATTTCGTTATTTACACGAACATTTTTGTATCACATACTTTTTGTTTCAATCACACATAAAGCACACATTTTTGAGTGTTGCTTTATTTGAAGTTCATGTGCTGCTACGTGTAGTGAAAAAAAAACACAGAACATGTACAATAAACAGGTTCGAGTTCAGTTATATTTTAAGTCGTGTTGTGGCTCGTGTAGTAAGAAAAAACACAACATGTACAATAAACAGGTTCGAGTTCAGTTATATTTTAAACACGACTTAAACACGACTTAAAATATAACTGAACTCGAACCTGTTTATTGTACATGTTGTGTTTTTTCTTACTACACGAGCCACAACACGACTTAAAATATAACTGAACTCGAACCTGTTTATTGTACATGTTCTGTGTTTTTTTTTCACTACACGTAGCAGAACATGAACTTCAAATAAAGCAACACTCAAAAATGTGTGCTTTATGTGTGATTGAACCAAAAAGTATGTGATACAAAAATGTTCGTGTAAATAACGAAATATTAAAACGAACACAGTCATGGTTGTGTTGGGCACCGTAGAAAATTTAGAAACGCACATAATTGATATGAAAATAAAGATATGTGTTGGCTGCTTTTGAACAGAACATTGTGTGTTTCATGTGTGTATTTTCTGAACCTTGATTTTTAGTTTCTTTAACTCTTTAAAAGCATTGAGCAAGAACGCATTTTTGTTGTTTGCGGTTTAGACATTTTGGAAATAAAATGTCTAAACATAATTGGCCCACTTCGCGTTTTGTCTCATTTTGTTTCTCTGACTTGAACATGAACATTGCCATGAATTATAGCTAGTCGAGACACCGTGTTAACAATAACTCTAAGGCCCAAATAGACTACACAAAATTATTTGTAGTGTGTTATAGGGGTTTTGTGTAGTGTGTTATAGGGGTGTTTTTCATGTTCGCGCAAAAATCAAATCGATTTCATTTTTTTGAATTTTGCGCAACAGTTTTGTGTAGTGTATAGGCAATTTCCCATAAAAAATTGTCACTTTTAAAAACATCTGGCATGGTCAACACAGGCGGAAGAAAAAAAGAAATTAATAAGGAAATTATGTAAGAAATTTGCGTAGTGTACGTTTAGCAAAGTGTCGGAAGAAAAAATTTTTGTTGAAGAATTTATCGACGATACAGAAAATTTCCAGCTCTTTGGAAAATTAAAAGCAAATAAAATAAAAAACCAACCTAAAATTCTATGCTTGTACTAATGAATTTTGTGAGTGTATAGCTGAAAAAGCTGTTGCGCAAACACGATTTTGCGAGTGCGAGAAAAAACGAGAATGAGGCAGCATGATTTTTTCTAAATGTGGAAGTGGGATCGATAGTAAAGCTTTTTTGTGCGGCGTTGCCAACTTAGGTTGTAAAAACACTCGCAAGGGAAATAGAATTGATTCTATTTTCTGTGCGAGAAAAATCAGATGACAAGAGAATCAGCTGATAGGCATTAAACGCGATGCCTACTATAGTAATTACTTTATTTAACCCGTTAATAATTTCGATTTTATTCATTTTGTTATATTTATTGTTTGTTATATGAACATCTTTGTATAAGTTAAGGCATGTCAAACTTCCATGCCACAAACCAGTCCGCCAATATGGCTAACAAATCAGTCCGCCAATCATGTCAATCCGCCATTCATGCCGCCCAATATGGTGAACAAATTAGTTCACCAAGAATGATATAATATGAGGATGTGCAAAACGCTACAATGACGGTGCAACCTACACACTCCCCTAAAAGCAACATTTTGACAAATATTATAAGAGTTTTGATAAATTTTTTTCTATCCATCAACAATATAGAAATATTGCTTTTATAACAAAATATATCTATGTATTTCGAATTTTTAATAAAGTTAATTAAATATAAGTAAACAATGTTTTTTATACCCTCCACTCCAGTGTGCAGAGGGTATATATAAGTTTGTCATTCCGTTTGTAATAATTAGAAAAAAAATTCTGGACCCCATAAAATATATATATTTGTGATCCTTATAACAAGCGAAGTTGATATAACGATGTCCGTCTGTCCGTCTGTCCGTCTGTCCGGCTGTCCGTCTGTCCGTCTGTCCGTCTGTGGAAATCACGATGACGGCTTCAATCGGATAGCTAGGGTGCTCCTTGGTATAAAAAATGATTCACTAACATCCTGAGAAGTTTGCTATTTAAAATCGTCCAAATCGGTTAATCTGGTCCCGAGAATTGAGCGAAGAATTAAAAAGTCATGAGAAAATATGATTTGAATATGTGTTCTTGTGATAACGCCCTCAATAGGGCAGATAGGGCGCTTGTTTTTAGTGAGAATGATTCACTAACATCTTGAAAAGGTTCCTGTTTTTAAATCATGACAATAGGTTTCATAGGTGCCGAGAAATCACTGAAAAGGTAAAAAAAAATATGACGTTTTCCTATATTGTTTTCCTAAATTTTGTATTTTGTCATAGCTGTGCATGTTGTTTTTGTGGTCGTTGTGTTAATAATATAAAAATTCATCAATATCAATATTTTTTGGTGTAATATTTAAGTTAATTAATTAATAAAAGAAACTATATAAAATCAATATCAATATTCTGCGATTTTTATAACATCACAAAATGTTACAAATTGATACATACTACTGTTGCCAATATCAAAATACTATAAATAATATTCATATATTTTGTATATGTATATCCATAATAAGCGCATATTAAAATAAATCGGTATTTTATTTTATTTTTACAAAATTCTGAAATTTTTAGAGTTGAAAAAATAGTATGGTTGTAAGAGTTGTATTTTTAGTACATGTATAAACCCTGCATACTTGCTTTCAAAAGTAGTAGGTAGGTAGGTAAGCCATAAAATATTTATTTACCCCGTAAAAAAAATTGTTGTTTAGAAAAATACTATTTTTTGTCAGATGTTAAAAAAAGATGTTAATTAAAATAAATTTTTAAACTTTGTTATTTAATGTCGGGACGGAGGCAAACGCCATTCCGAAAATTTTGTTTCAACATTAAGAATAACCGCGGAGCTCAGCTCAATCAATGTGCAATGATCGAGCCTTGCCCTGGGAAACATGCGTTTATGCTTTTCTTAACACAAACGCCATTCCCAACTACCAAAAATTTTTGACACGAGCTATTCACATTATGAATAGTCGCGGAGCTCAACTCAATCATAGTGCAATGATGAAGCTTCGCCCTGGGAAACATATATTCATGCTTTTCTTAGCACAAACCGAACTTCTTATGGCACATTAAAAATAAACTAATTGAGAAGTACAATTCATCATTACGCTGTATTATAATACTATTTTCTTATTTTACTAGTAGCTAGTAAACAAACTGATCGTATCATTGTGAACGAAATAGAATTGAAATTGTATGCAGATTTGTTTTACTTAGTCCGAGTTCACACAAGGCAACTTTTGTTGCGCAATTCTTGAGTTTGTAGATGTTTGCGGTGAGGGGAATAAAAAGGGAAAAATAATTGCCGGTTCTCGGATATTTCAAGCAATTCTCTCATTCGCTTTTTTTTTGTTGAATATTTGACATTTCTTTTCATTCGGTGTTTCGCTTCTTGGTGTGAAGAATTCGTAATTATTGTTTACTTTATTAAAATAGCCTTTAAATGGAATCGGGACTTAATTTTTTTCTTTTGAATTCATTTTTCAACAAAACCAATTAAATTAATTTATGTATGTATGTATTTAATTTTATTATTGTTCTTTACGACTAGAGCACAAATGTCAAATTATAAGAAAATAAAAACACAACAAAACAGTAAAATTGCCGAAGAAATTGTCGTGTGTGGACATAAAAGCAATTTCAAAAGAGAATTGCCAAAAAGTTGCGCAATAAAAATTGCCTTGTGTGACCCCCGACTTAAAAAACCTGTTTCTACAGATAGTGAATAAAATCCCAGTAAGCATTTTATGCAATAAATGATCATGTAGAGTCTTTTTGACTCATATGTGCTATTAAAACAGTTATAAATGCGCCCTTTTGCTGATCACAAAATATTCTTTTGTTGGGATTAAATATTACCTTACCCGCGAATCTTCTTGAGAGTCCTTTTTATCCGCTTTTCTAATCAGTTTCGACTCATTTTTGAGTCTTATTTAATGTAATTTTTCTATAAATCACTTTCTAAGAGAAAGCAAAAATCATTATCTAGTCTTTTTCTAATAGCGCATGTGATTAAGCAGTTTTTAATTATCAAAAGTGCTCGAAGAAGACACAGTAAGGTATTTTTTGTTAAAACAATCTTCGAAATGATGACTGGGATATCGTATATTTTTGTTAACACACAAACATATGCATAGCAGCACGAGTAAACCGAACTCAAATTGGCTTCTTATATGTATACAGCCGAACAAAAATGAAAATACTCACCAAAGAGTAAAGTAAGGAACAATTTCATTCAGTCTTATGGAAGCTTTTGAACAAAGCAAGTCTATGTCGCGTTGTCTTGTGAATTTTTACATTGTTTTTTAATAGGTACTAGTGATGCCAGCAGATTTTTTCAGAAATCTCTACGCTTATGAAAAAAATTCCCTTTTTTCCCTACACTACTTTTTTTAAAATTTATTTTTAATTTGTACAATTTCAATTATGTAAAAATAAAAAATAAGATAAAAATATCATGAGAATTACATAAGAATAATATAAAAAACATACAGATATTATAAAAAAAATATTTTTGCAATTCTGTTTAATTCATCTTTTTGATATGGTTAGATGTGCATTTAAAATTTACACAATTAAAGGTGTGTTTACACTATGTGTATTTTCCATATGTAAATTCAGTTTTACGATCCATACGTAATTCGGCGTGTGTGTCAAAATTGGCGTTTTACATACAATTCATCATTTTGCGATCAAACGTACATATGTATTTCCGTATGACATAACCTCTAAATGTAAACAACAGCTGATTTAATTTGTGAATTTACAAAAAGTTATTGTTAAAAATAAAGTAATATATTTTTTAATTGTTAATTAATATTAAACAATTTATTTTTCTTTCAATATTTATCTTTATAATTTACTCTGTTTTTCTTTCGCCACAAGCAGTATTGTATTTTAATATGGTTGTCATGCCAAAATAGAACCTGCTCTAATTGAAAAATTTACATATGTTTTGCCAAATGTGTTGTACATAAACAGTTTTTGAAAGGGTTCACACTATGTGTACAAATTGCATGTGCTAAAACAATAAGAAAAACACAAGCAAAACACATAGTGTGAACGCAGCTTAATTAAAATGGCTTGCAAATGAGATGTTACAACTCAAACAGAATATTTGTTCTTGGTTTTCAGTGTTGCCGTTTTAGCTTTTTAGTTGCTAGATTTAGCAACTTTTTTTGTCGTTTAGCATCCAAAATTTATCAAAAGATGCTAGATGCTAACTTAGAATCTTTTATTAATAAAATGTTGCTTTTAGCATCTTTTAATGGTATTGATATGTTTTTATTTCTCAAAGTGTAGTACAGTAATTTTGTGTACTACTCCTTTTACCACTCTGCTCGTTTCTTTCAACAAATATAACAAAACATTTTGAAATAGAAGAATGTAAACACCAACAACAGTTTTTAATGAATTTGAAAGTCGGTTGCCAAAAAATATTATTGTATTAAAAAATGCCAAAATTTTCAATACAAAACACATTAAAACGGGTAAAAGAACAGATAACCAATATATTAGAAGAGTTTAAATTTATATCATCTGAAACAGAAAAAATTCAAATCCAATGGAGTTATATCACAGAACAAAACTGGGATACAACACTGAATACAACCTCTTTATGGATTGAAAAATTCTATTGGCGAAAATCCATTTTAGGAATCAATATTTGTGTTGTCTATATTAGTTTTGTCTTTCTCAAAAGCCGAAGTTGAACGTTTGTTTAGCTTAATAGCTTTAATTAAAATCAAACTTCGAACAGAATAAAATCCGAGTTGTTATGTTCTGTAATACGTATAAAAGAAGGATTGAAATTGAAAAATTGGTGCTGTCACACTTACAATATACCGAGCGATGTCGTTGATAAGAGTCGATCGTCAGAAATATATCAGAGCCAAGAAGAACTTGAAGATGAAGACATCACAGAAATGTTAGATTCCATAAACCAATTATTCTAATATAATCGTATCTTTTGATAATGTAATTTCTGTTATATTTTAAATAAAAACAAGTAAGAGTGTTAAATTCGGCTATGCCGAATCTTTGATACCCTCCACCTGGGTTTTACGTTTACATTAATATCTGGACTTCTTGCACTATTTGTAACAAATGTATAAAAAATATTTGAATATGTAAACACTTTGATAAACCTATTACTGAATTATTACAACAAATGCTCTGAATTTTCAGCATTTTATAGAGGTGTCTACATATTTTAGGTCATAAATTGGCAGAATGACTCCCGATTTATCCCATTTTAAATACTAACCTGATCCAGATAATTACAAACAATATTAAGTTTAACCAGGTAAATGGTTTATTTTGTAATTTTCTTTTTAATTTAAATTTTTTAATATAAAGGTGCATTTTATTTTTTACAATCCTTTTCAATTTTCCAGACCTATTAGAATAGGGCACATTTGTGAGTCCGCATAGATCAACTTTCAACTCTTACTTCTTTTTATTGTATTAAATCTATCTTTGTGTCTTTAAATTAATTAAGATAATTAAGATGAAAATATTTAACAAACTGTTTTTTTTTAGTTAATATCTGAACATTTTACTGATACAAGGCAAAACTAAAACTGCCAAAAATTTCAGTCAAAACTATTTTGAATGTATTTGTTAAATATCGCATAATTTTTTTCAATTTTAAACTTTAAAGTCTTTTTAAGTCTGGTAATAACTCCATAATATGAAGGAAGTAAATATGTGGATTCTTTAATAACAATGACAAGTATAAAACACTGTTTTGTGCATAACATTAAAATATTATAAATTTGAGCATAATTAATTTAGAAACATAATTAATTTTAGAAAAATGTCCGATTCGTTTTTCGATGATGCTGAAAACACATCAAAGAAATACAGAACATAAAGATTTTGCTTCAGTTAGTTGAGAGACGAGAAGCTAATGGATGGCTGGAGCAGGTCAAAGGTGACGACTATAAATGCAAATGCAAGGCTTTTGAAAATATATTAAAATGCGATAAATCAGATCTAAGTATACATGCTTATAACCACTGTTATAAAAAATCTTTTAAACCCAACAGTATTGCCATAATTTGAAATTGTAAAGATGCTAAATTGCAAAAAAAAAATACTTAAACGTACTGGATGCTAAATTTTTTTTTTTCCAAATTTCATTACCTTTATACTGAAAAATTATATACTTATTAATAAATTCTTTGGTTTTTAAATCGAAAAATTAATATAAAACATATGTTTCGATTTATATTTTTTAATTTTTAATTAAAATTATTTTGGATTTCATCTGAAATTTTTATTAACATCAAATTGAGTTTATTTTAAACTTAAATTAAATATTTTTAAATTTAGAGGGATTTTTTTTTTATTTAAAATATAACAGAAATTACATTATCAAAAGATACGATTATATTAGAATAATTGGTTTATGGAATCTAACATTTCTGTGATGTCTTCATCTTCAAGTTCTTCTTGGCTCTGATATATTTCTGACGATCGACTCTTATCAACGACATCGCTCGGTATATTGTAAGTGTGACAGCACCAATTTTTCAATTTCAATCCTTCTTTTATACGTATTACAGAACATAACAACTCGGATTTTATTCTGTTCGAAGTTTGATTTTAATTAAAGCTATTAAGCTAAACAAACGTTCAACTTCGGCTTTTGAGAAAGACAAAACTAATATAGACAACACAAATATTGATTCCTAAAATGGATTTTCGCCAATAGAATTTTTCAATCCATAAAGAGGTTGTATTCAGTGTTGTATCCCAGTTTTGTTCTGTGATATAACTCCATTGGATTTGAATTTTTTCTGTTTCAGATGATATAAATTTAAACTCTTCTAATATATTGGTTATCTGTTCTTTTACCCGTTTTAATGTGTTTTGTATTGAAAATTTTGGCATTTTTTAATACAATAATATTTTTTGGCAACCGACTTTCAAATTCATTAAAAACTGTTGTTGGTGTTTACATTCTTCTATTTCAAAATGTTTTGTTATATTTGTTGAAAGAAACGAGCAGAGTGGTAAAAGGAGTAGTACACAAAATTACTGTACTACACTTTGAGAAATAAAAACATATCAATACCATTAAAAGATGCTAAAAGCAACATTTTATTAATAAAAGATTCTAAGTTAGCATCTAGCATCTTTTGATAAATTTTGGATGCTAAACGACAAAAAAAGTTGCTAAATCTAGCAACTAAAAAGCTAAAACGGCAACACTGAAAACCAAGAACAAATATTCTGTTTGAGTTGTAACATCTCATTTGCAAGCCATTTTAATTAAGCTGCGTTCACACTATGTGTTTTGCTTGTGTTTTTCTTATTGTTTTAGCACATGCAATTTGTACACATAGTGTGAACCCTTTCAAAAACTGTTTATGTACAACACATTTGGCAAAACATATGTAAATTTTTCAATTAGAGCAGGTTCTATTTTGGCATGACAACCATATTAAAATACAATACTGCTTGTGGCGAAAGAAAAACAGAGTAAATTATAAAGATAAATATTGAAAGAAAAATAAATTGTTTAATATTAATTAACAATTAAAAAATATATTACTTTATTTTTAACAATAACTTTTTGTAAATTCACAAATTAAATCAGCTGTTGTTTACATTTAGAGGTTATGTCATACGGAAATACATATGTACGTTTGATCGCAAAATGATGAATTGTATGTAAAACGCCAATTTTGACACACACGCCGAATTACGTATGGATCGTAAAACTGAATTTACATATGGAAAATACACATAGTGTAAACACACCTTTAATTGTGTAAATTTTAAATGCACATCTAACCATATCAAAAAGATGAATTAAACAGAATTGCAAAAATATTTTTTTTATAATATCTGTATGTTTTTTATATTATTCTTATGTAATTCTCATGATATCTTTATCTTATTTTTTATTTTTACATAATTGAAATTGTACAAATTAAAAATAAATTTTAAAAAAAGTAGTGTAGGGAAAAAAGGGAATTTTTTTCATAAGCGTAGAGATTTCTGAAAAAATCTGCTGGCATCACTAGTACCTATTAAAAAACAATGTAAAAATTCACAAGACAACGCGACATAGACTTGCTTTGTTCAAAAGCTTCCATAAGACTGAATGAAATTGTTCCTTACTTTACTCTTTGGTGAGTATTTTCATTTTTGTTCGGCTGTATACATATAAGAAGCCAATTTGAGTTCGGTTTACTCGTGCTGCTATGCATATGTTTGTGTGTTAACAAAAATATACGATATCCCAGTCATCATTTCGAAGATTGTTTTAACAAAAAATACCTTACTGTGTCTTCTTCGAGCACTTTTGATAATTAAAAACTGCTTAATCACATGCGCTATTAGAAAAAGACTAGATAATGATTTTTGCTTTCTCTTAGAAAGTGATTTATAGAAAAATTACATTAAATAAGACTCAAAAATGAGTCGAAACTGATTAGAAAAGCGGATAAAAAGGACTCTCAAGAAGATTCGCGGGTAAGGTAATATTTAATCCCAACAAAAGAATATTTTGTGATCAGCAAAAGGGCGCATTTATAACTGTTTTAATAGCACATATGAGTCAAAAAGACTCTACATGATCATTTATTGCATAAAATGCTTACTGGGATTTTATTCACTATCTGTAGAAACAGGTTTTTTAAGTCGGGGGTCACACAAGGCAATTTTTATTGCGCAACTTTTTGGCAATTCTCTTTTGAAATTGCTTTTATGTCCACACACGACAATTTCTTCGGCAATTTTACTGTTTTGTTGTGTTTTTATTTTCTTATAATTTGACATTTGTGCTCTAGTCGTAAAGAACAATAATAAAATTAAATACATACATACATAAATTAATTTAATTGGTTTTGTTGAAAAATGAATTCAAAAGAAAAAAATTAAGTCCCGATTCCATTTAAAGGCTATTTTAATAAAGTAAACAATAATTACGAATTCTTCACACCAAGAAGCGAAACACCGAATGAAAATAAATGTCAAATATTCAACAAAAAAAAAGCGAATGAGAGAATTGCTTGAAATATCCGAGAACCGGCAATTATTTTTCCCTTTTTATTCCCCTCACCGCAAACATCTACAAACTCAAGAATTGCGCAACAAAAGTTGCCTTGTGTGAACTCGGACTAAGTAAAACAAATCTGCATACAATTTCAATTCTATTTCGTTCACAATGATACGATCAGTTTGTTTACTAGCTACTAGTAAAATAAGAAAATAGTATTATAATACAGCGTAATGATGAATTGTACTTCTCAATTAGTTTATTTTTAATGTGCCATAAGAAGTTCGGTTTGTGCTAAGAAAAGCATGAATATATGTTTCCCAGGGCGAAGCTTCATCATTGCACTATGATTGAGTTGAGCTCCGCGACTATTCATAATGTGAATAGCTCGTGTCAAAAATTTTTGGTAGTTGGGAATGGCGTTTGTGTTAAGAAAAGCATAAACGCATGTTTCCCAGGGCAAGGCTCGATCATTGCACATTGATTGAGCTGAGCTCCGCGGTTATTCTTAATGTTGAAACAAAATTTTCGGAATGGCGTTTGCCTCCGTCCCGACATTAAATAACAAAGTTTAAAAATTTATTTTAATTAACATCTTTTTTTAACATCTGACAAAAAATAGTATTTTTCTAAACAACAATTTTTTTTACGGGGTAAATAAATATTTTATGGCTTACCTACCTACCTACTACTTTTGAAAGCAAGTATGCAGGGTTTATACATGTACTAAAAATACAACTCTTACAACCATACTATTTTTTCAACTCTAAAAATTTCAGAATTTTGTAAAAATAAAATAAAATACCGATTTATTTTAATATGCGCTTATTATGGATATACATATACAAAATATATGAATATTATTTATAGTATTTTGATATTGGCAACAGTAGTATGTATCAATTTGTAACATTTTGTGATGTTATAAAAATCGCAGAATATTGATATTGATTTTATATAGTTTCTTTTATTAATTAATTAACTTAAATATTACACCAAAAAATATTGATATTGATGAATTTTTATATTATTAACACAACGACCACAAAAACAACATGCACAGCTATGACAAAATACAAAATTTAGGAAAACAATATAGGAAAACGTCATATTTTTTTTTACCTTTTCAGTGATTTCTCGGCACCTATGAAACCTATTGTCATGATTTAAAAACAGGAACCTTTTCAAGATGTTAGTGAATCATTCTCACTAAAAACAAGCGCCCTATCTGCCCTATTGAGGGCGTTATCACAAGAACACATATTCAAATCATATTTTCTCATGACTTTTTAATTCTTCGCTCAATTCTCGGGACCAGATTAACCGATTTGGACGATTTTAAATAGCAAACTTCTCAGGATGTTAGTGAATCATTTTTTATACCAAGGAGCACCCTAGCTATCCGATTGAAGCCGTCATCGTGATTTCCACAGACGGACAGACGGACAGACGGACAGACGGACAGCCGGACAGACGGACAGACGGACAGACGGACATCGTTATATCAACTTCGCTTGTTATAAGGATCACAAATATATATATTTTATGGGGTCCAGAATTTTTTTTCTAATTATTACAAACGGAATGACAAACTTATATATACCCTCTGCACACTGGAGTGGAGGGTATAAAAAATCCCTCTAAATTTAAAAATATTTAATTTAAGTTTAAAATAAACTCAATTTGATGTTAATAAAAATTTCAGATGAAATCCAAAATAATTTTAATTAAAAATTAAAAAATATAAATCGAAACATATGTTTTATATTAATTTTTCGATTTAAAAACCAAAGAATTTATTAATAAGTATATAATTTTTCAGTATAAAGGTAATGAAATTTGGAAAAAAAAAAATTTAGCATCCAGTACGTTTAAGTATTTTTTTTTTGCAATTTAGCATCTTTACAATTTCAAATTATGGCAATACTGTTGGGTTTAAAAGATTTTTTATAACAGTGGTTATAAGCATGTATACTTAGATCTGATTTATCGCATTTTAATATATTTTCAAAAGCCTTGCATTTGCATTTATAGTCGTCACCTTTGACCTGCTCCAGCCATCCATTAGCTTCTCGTCTCTCAACTAACTGAAGCAAAATCTTTATGTTCTGTATTTCTTTGATGTGTTTTCAGCATCATCGAAAAACGAATCGGACATTTTTCTAAAATTAATTATGTTTCTAAATTAATTATGCTCAAATTTATAATATTTTAATGTTATGCACAAAACAGTGTTTTATACTTGTCATTGTTATTAAAGAATCCACATATTTACTTCCTTCATATTATGGAGTTATTACCAGACTTAAAAAGACTTTAAAGTTTAAAATTGAAAAAAATTATGCGATATTTAACAAATACATTCAAAATAGTTTTGACTGAAATTTTTGGCAGTTTTAGTTTTGCCTTGTATCAGTAAAATGTTCAGATATTAACTAAAAAAAAACAGTTTGTTAAATATTTTCATCTTAATTATCTTAATTAATTTAAAGACACAAAGATAGATTTAATACAATAAAAAGAAGTAAGAGTTGAAAGTTGATCTATGCGGACTCACAAATGTGCCCTATTCTAATAGGTCTGGAAAATTGAAAAGGATTGTAAAAAATAAAATGCACCTTTATATTAAAAAATTTAAATTAAAAAGAAAATTACAAAATAAACCATTTACCTGGTTAAACTTAATATTGTTTGTAATTATCTGGATCAGGTTAGTATTTAAAATGGGATAAATCGGGAGTCATTCTGCCAATTTATGACCTAAAATATGTAGACACCTCTATAAAATGCTGAAAATTCAGAGCATTTGTTGTAATAATTCAGTAATAGGTTTATCAAAGTGTTTACATATTCAAATATTTTTTATACATTTGTTACAAATAGTGCAAGAAGTCCAGATATTAATGTAAACGTAAAACCCAGGTGGAGGGTATCAAAGATTCGGCATAGCCGAATTTAACACTCTTACTTGTTTTAGTTTTAAATAATCTCAGTACTGTAAAGAATAGAAATAATTATTTGTACTAGTTCTCATTTAAAAAAAAATATGTTTTTTAACGATAAATATAAAGGGCCGTATGCAAAAAAAAAAAAAGTTACTTTAGCTTTAACGATCACTTTAGTTAACAAACACATTAAGGCTAATAAACCTTTAAAAAATCGTATGCAAAAACAGTACTTTAACAAATAAAAGTTTTAATGAATTTTATAGTTTGGTTCTGGCAATGCCATCACATTCAGTCACTTTATTGTTAGCGATGCATTAAAATGCATATTACTTCAGCCGGGTAATCAAATTTATAAAAAGATTATTATTTTAACATAAAATAACATATTATTTACGAAATTTGTTTTGATTTACTTATTCAATAAAAAAAAAACACAAAATAAACTAAATTTGCGAAGAACTAACAAAATTTTTTATGTTAGAAATGTTTTAAGTATTCGAATAACGAGTTGTTTTGATTTGTTTTGGTTTTAAGTACATCACTAAAGGTGCTATTACATGATGTGTTTTTTACATATGTACTGTCAAATTTTCCCACAACAAAAGTTGTACACATCGTGTGATACATATGAAACATTGTTTATGTACAATACATGAGGAAAGTCAAATGTACATTTTTCAATTAGAACAGGTTCTATTTTTGCATGACAAACATATGAAAATACAACACTGCTTGTGGCGAAAGAAAAACAGAGTAAATTTTAAAGATTAATATTGAAAGAAAAATAAATTGTGTAGTATTAATTAACAATTAAAAAATATATAACTTTTTTTTTAACAATAAATTTTTGTAAATTCACAAATTAAATCAGCTGTTGTTTACATTTAGAGGTTATGTCATACACTTCGTGTAATAGCACCTTAAAACATTTCTTATGCTGCCTACACACCAGGCAACGGTTGCTTCAAAGTGTTGTAGCAACGTGTTTTGTTTGTTGACTACACACGTGGCAACGAATGCCGCAACCTCATCACTGTGTGTATCTGTGGTACAGAAAAGACACAAGCGGAAAAAAAGTATAATTTAATTTTTTATTATATTTTATTTTTAATTGTTCGTATGCTTTTTTTTAGATTTTTATTTTTATATCTTTCACAAGTTACGTCCCATAGCTCTCTCAAATTTTTATATTCGTTAATAAAGTTAACATAATTTTCATTATTCTCAATAGCCATTTTCTTGTTTTCCTGCTTTCCGCTTAACATTACTTCGCACGAACCTTCCTATTCGCTTGTTTTCGATGAACTGAAGAAGTAAATGCAGTAAACAATGATACACACGTAGCAACGGTTGCCTCAACCAACCCAAAATATCAAAACTTTTTGATATTTTGGCTGTGTTGAAGCAACCGTTGCTTGGTGTGTAGGCAGCATTATATTTACTCGTTGTATTGTTTTGTAATTATAAAAAAACTAATAAAAAAATTATGGAAAAGCAAATGGTCATTAAAAGGAAAAGATCGGAAAACTGGAACGAAGAAGATAGAGTGAGTATTAATTTATATAAATAGTACTATATTTAAAAAATTATTTTCCATATGTACATAGCTGCTCCTGAAAGAACTTATTAGGGAAAAAGTCAAGTCCATAGAAAATAAAAACACCGACACTATTTTTTTCAATTTCAATTATATATTCTTCCTTTATTTACATATTTTAACAAATTTGATATTTACATATGAGATCTTATCTTTACATAGATATTTCAACAAATAATATATAGGATCTAAAGACATTAAATAGTTTTTATTTTATTTTTTTAATGATTTTTAAAGGAAAATGGGAGGGAAAAAACCTTTATATGATTTAATAAATTCAAATACTATCTGAAAATATTTATATACTTATAGAAGGTTTATTAGAAATAATAGACCTCTATAAGCATATAATTTTCAATTTGGTGATTTCTTTTTAATTTTACGTTACTTCTCTACATTCTCTTATCAGTGGGTAAGAGGAATTTTCAATTTTGGCAAAATAATTGTTGTTAATCCTTGTTATGAAATCGATAATTTTTTCATAACCTGTTTCTTCATGAAGAAGATTTGTAGGATACCTCCAGGGCTTTTTATTTATCATTTTAAGACATTTGTTTTGTATAATTTGTAAGCGTTTTAGGTGGCAGTTGGCAGCGTCACTCCAAATAGGACACGCATATGTTAATATTGGCCTTATAACACTTTTGAATAGGAGATTTTTGTTTTTGGGGTTTAGAAATGACCTTCTATTTAGAAGTGGCCATAATGCTTTAAATGATTTTATAGCTTTTTGGCACGTAGCCATAATATGTTGTTTAAAAGTAAGCTTTTTGTCCAAGACAACTCCGAGATATTTGACATGATTAACTACATTTATGGTATTATTTCCAATATGAAGATGACGTCTTGGCAATCTTTTGGGAGATTTGTTGAACGGAAAAATAATTGCTTGGGTCTTGTTTGGATTAATTTTGATTTTCCATTTGTGAAAATATTTGCTGCAATTTACAAGTCCCTTTTCCATTTTCTTCAGGAGTGCACTTGTAAGTTTGTTTGAAGAAATTAACGCAGTATCATCTGCGTAGTAAGCAATTTTCATATATTTCGGGACTTTGAAATCGGATGTATATATCGAGTAAAGCAATGGCGACAAGACTGATCCTTGAGGTAACCCTGTGGTAATGGTTTTTGGAGATGATGTTTCATTATTAATCGCAACTTTAAAGCTTCTGCCGTGAATGAAATCTGAAATAAGTTAGCATAAATATTTTGGTACATTTGCATCAAGAAGTTTAAATACTAGGCCATTATGCCAAACGGTGTCAAACGCTTTTTCAATATCCAACAATATTAGACCCGTTGAACGTTTATTGTTTTTATTGCTGATTATTTGATTTTTAATTCTGTTTATTTGGTGAGTAGTGCTATGCCCTTTTTTAAATCCAAATTGTTCTTTAGCAACAATAGAATTGGTCGTTACAAATTCACTAAGACGAGAATGTAGTATTTTTTCAAATATTTTACCTAAGTTACTTAATAAACTAATAGGTCTATAGCTATTTGGGTTATTTTTTGGCTTATTAGGTTTATTGACAGCTATAACCTTAGCATTTTTGAAATGATTTGGGAAATAGTTGAGTTTGATGCAGCTGTTAAATATTATAACCAGTAATTTTAGAGCTTTGAGTGGTAGTTTCTTTAAGAGCAGGTTGGGAACATTGTCAAAACCAGGAGATTTTGAGGGTTTTATTAATGAGACAATATTCATTACTTCTTCTAGAGATGTATAAATTGCTGACTCAGAAGTGGGATTTTCCTTCTTAAAATTATTTACTGTTGAATTTATTACTATATCCGCTGAGTGGTTGTAATTCGAAGTGAGGTTATTTGCTTTGACAAATGTATTTGCCAGGACTTCAGCCTTGTCCTTATCAGATGTTATCCTTGTATTTCCAACCTCAAGGTGAGAGATTTGATTTTTTCCTTTTCCTCGCAAGTTCCTGCTTATTCTCCAAAATGATTTATCACCTGGTTTTAAATTGGATAATAATTGACACCATTTGTTATTGCGTTCCGAATTAATTCTTTTATCAATCATGTTACTTAGAAACTTAGTACATTAATTATAAAAAGTTTGCTCGGCTATATTTGAAGATCGTTGGCTTTTTCTTTTAAAGCTTCTTCTTAGTTTAATATATTTCACAGTACTTTCTGGTAATGTGTAATTATTTTGTTGGGTTATTTTAGGTGTAGACGCATCCCTTGCTTCGAAGACTACATTTATAAATTTTTGTATTTCCTGATCAATTACTACCTTGGTATTGTATATATCCGAATTTAACGTGATTTTATTTTCTAAAAAATTCATATAAATGTTCCAGTTGGTTGCACTATAATCATAATAGTTGAGGTCAACCTGCGAGGCCACTGATCTTTTAAGTGTACACATAATGGGGCGATGGTCTGATGGTATTTCGTAATCCATTGTCTTTACGTCTATATTTAAAGCGGTATTGCTTAAAATAATATCGACTGTGGATGCTTCGCGATTGTGTTGATGGGGGAATAGGGTTGGACTATTAGGATAGTGTATAAAAAAATTGCTTGATTGCTGTAGATTGTTGAGTGCTATTCCTGCAGTATTATTTGAACGGCAATTCCAAGAGCAATGTTTGGCATTTAGGTCACCAAAAACTATGTATTCTTTGGTGGAAGGTGTTAGGTTCAAGATATCAGCACAGAAATTATGGGTATATCTTGGTGAATATAACGAAGATACAACAATAGGTCTATTATTTATAATAACTTCAATTGATATGTTTTCGATTGATGAAGTGTTTGATATAAAGAGGTTTTTATGAGCGACAGATTTATGAATTAACAGAGCTACTCCTCCTCCTCTAGCATCTGTTCTGTCACTTCTATATAAATAATAATTTTTAAAAAAGGGTCTATGATTTTCTGAAAAAAATGTTTCATTCAAAGACGCTATTTTAATATTTTCTCTTTCAATTAGTATTTCAAATTGTTTTAATTTAGAAAAGTTTGAAATGCCATTAGCATTCAAGTGAATCATTTTGAATTCGTTTAAATTATTAGTATAATCCATGGGCGTATTTTACCATTGACATTACAACTTTGATTTGTTGTACTTTTGAAGTGCACCTATGCAAATCATCCATAGCTGTAGTGAAAATATCAAAAAGCTCATCAATGCTAAATAAATCGTTGTTTGTTTTCAGCTGGTTAGCATATGTAGCTTTGCTGTTATTATTGATGTTATTGTTACAATTTGTGTTGTTGTTTCTTAAATTAGGGAAATCTCCCACATTAAATTGAAATGAGTTATTTTGTTGTTGTCTGCTTTTATTCGGACTTTTAGAAGTAACTCTTGTTCTAGTTTCCAAATAGAGAGAACGTAACGGACAGTTGATATCGTTTGCAGAGTGATCAGTTCTCTCTTTTCCTTGTTTTTTGCAATTAAAGCAAGTAAAAACAGCTGGCCTTTTTTCATTTGTGTTAAACGGACACACACTTGTATGATGTTGTTCTGCACATATCATACATGCAGCACTTCGATGGCAATGTTCACCGCCATGGCCATACATCAAGCAGTTCCAGCATTGAGTTGGTCTGTTCTTGGATTTCGTTTTGTATTTTTTCCAAGAAATTATAATGTTAGAAATTGTTCGTACATTTTTTAAAGCAGTTGGATTAAAATTTTTACGAACAAATTGAACTTTATAAACTGCATTATTGTTTGAACTGAATTTGGTGACTATTTCAGTTACGGAAGAGGGGGATAGGTTGTAGTTTTTTAGCTCCTTGGAGATTTCCTCAGAGCTTATGCGGGGTAAACCGTGTAAAAAGGTGGTGTATAACCTATTTTCTTTGGAGCCATAAGAATGAAACTCCATCTTATTCTCTTTAAGTATTTGTTTGTAGCATTCGTACATTTTATTACTAGGAGCAAAAATTTTGGTACCAATTGAAGAACGTTTGAAAATGCAATCCTTACCAAGCAGCTTTTGTATATCTGTAAATGAAGCATTAGCTTCTACAACAATCGGTGGAGGTTTGTGTTCCTTAACATCGTTAATATTTGATACGGGAGTTACGTCCATATCATTGAGGCCAGCAAGCAGGCTAAATCTGTTGCTTGAAGTTGACGCCATGTTCGGGTTAACAAAACCCGGAGGAAGTTTTGTCATCTTCTTATTCACAAGCTTTCTTTTTGATGAAGACTTGGCCCCTCGGGCCATCGCAAAATTTATATTCCTGTTTTAAGCTGGATTGTCTACCACGTGAGTTCAAATGAGATCAAGAATAGGCAATTGCAAAAACAAAAATATACACTTGTTTTTAATTTTAAATAGTTGTACTCTAAGCGCTTTGATTTTTTACACAACCGTTCGTAAAGAGAGTTAGATTCGAACTGGAAAACACCGACACAAACAGCAACAAATCAAAACAAAAAGCTTGGCTGGAAGTGTTAGATAGGTATGATTAAATATATATAGTACATGTGAATAAAATAGTTTAATAACTTTGCAATTTCCTTTATTTTAGCTTCAACAACTTATGCACAGGTGGCCAACGTACTACCACGCAGTTGAAAAACCAATGGGTGTCGACCAAAATTGCGGCAAAGAAAGAAGTCGCAGAGCGCCGCAAGGAAATTAATAAAACTGGTGGTGGTTCAGGACCTGCAGAAATAGCAGCCAGTAGCCACGATATTACTATGTGGCTACCAAATGAGTTTGCCATTGACTCGAATGAATTCGATTCAGATGCAGCATTGATAGCAGTGAGAGTGTGTTATTATAGCATTTATTAAAATGAATAAAATAATTTCTTTTTCAGGTCGATGAAGACTCAGTACAGCAAACGTCGTTGTGCATTGAAAACGAGGAAGATGATGTAATCCCTCAAACATTGGAAGAAAGTTTTGATGTATCTACAACAACAAAAATCTGCATTTAAATTAAAAAAGGTTTGTTTGAGTAATAAATATTTGATTATTTGAATTCAGTAAAAAAATATTTATGTATCTTATTATGAAATACCTCCGAAGGCAAATAAAACAGAATTCCATATAAGGAAAGTTGCGGACTTCGGTTTGAAATGTAGAGCTAAGCTACACGAGCACCAATTAGAAGTGGAAAGAAAAAGGTTGGAGGTGGAAAAAAAAGGTTAGAGGTAGAAAATAGGAAATTATTAAACCTGGACTTGGAGAGTGACCTGATTCAAGCTAAAATCAAGTTTTATGACAATGCTTACGGTAAGTGTGTATATACATACATATCGTTGCGATAATTTAAAAAAGCCGTGTCTACCACACATTTTCTTGCTATAAAAATCTAGTTTTGTAATCAGAAATACAGAATTAGAAATAGTGTATTACGTAAGCATGTATGTTGGCTTACTGCCTGTTTTTATAAAAAAACCAAAAATTTTCGTTTGCACATTTTGTTTGTTTTATAAAAATAGGCAGTTAGTGTCTTTGCTAGTGGATGTTAGGTAAAGAGATTTAATTATAAAATTATTGCTTGCAACAATGCACAGTGGGCGATAAATAAAATTTATTATTATTTTGTAATCGCAATACTAAATTTGGTTATGTAATTTTTATTAACTTAAATGCTTTTTTTTACAGATAGCAAAAAAGATTACATTTAAGTAAGAAGAAAATTTTAAATTTTAAATTTCAAGAAAAAGTTCAAAGTAGTTTTTAAGCTTTATGTATAAGTATGTAAAGTATGTAACGGCAATATAGAATATGAAATATATGTAAATTGAATTTTAATTGGTTTAATTTAATATACGTACATACTTTTAATTTTTTATATATATATATATATATATACATAATTATATATTTATTTATATGTACATATGTATATACATATTGTAAATAAAAAAATGTGAATGAATTAATTATTTGTAAAGTTTTTTTTATTGGTTCAGGTATTAAAAATATTTTTCTATAAAACTTTTAAGGACAAATTCTCCCCTTGCTGAAGTTTGGGTTCCTAATAAGTTATTTTCAGCTATTTGTGTTTCCATTACTCCATCTGGTTCAAGGCTTCTGGTTCAATGTCATCTGTATCAAAGTAATCTGGAATTTAAATGTGTTTGTTTTATGAGAACTATATTTTCTACTTTTGTGAAATAGTTGATTTTTGCATATCAAATTAACGTTAATAGGAAATTGCTATAGTTTTTTTCTAATCTATATTTTATTGAATGAGGAGCAATTAACCCCATTCTGCATTTCGATTCGCATCTAAATTTTACCTATAACTATTGTGAAAAATAAAGTGAAGCTTACCATTTTCTTGTATTGCGATATTGTGAAGAACAGCTAAAGCTACAATTAATATTTTCGCGTTAGGAAAGCTTACGGTTATACCATCCAGCAAACATCAAAACCTTTGTTTCCAGACACCAAAACATCGTTCCACTGGATTTCGAATAGCAATATGATCAACATTATACTTTATTTCCTTGTCGTTTCGAGGTCGAAGTAATGGTGTAAATAAATATGGTGTTAATTTATAACCAGAATCGCCAAGCAAACGACCTCTAAATCCACCACTTTCAAAGCGCTCCTTTACTTTCGATTCATTAAAAATCCGACAGTCGTGAGTACTTCCCCTCCATCTTACCACAATATCTAAAATTTTTAGTTCGGAATCACAAACGACCTAAACAAAATGTTAAATAAAATATAAAAAAGAACTCCAAACTGTAAGTACCTGAACATTCAGCGAATAGAATCCTTTTCTTTTTATGTAGTATTGGGCTAAATCACCACCAGTCTTTTTAATTTTAATATGGGTGCAGTCAATTGCACCAATTATCCCCGGAAAGTTCCGTAATACTTTAAACTTTTTTGATAATTTTGCCTCTTCTTCAGCACATGACGGCATTTTGATAATATCTTTTGCATGTTTTGCCAAAGCACGAGCAACTTTAGCACAAATTCTGCTTACCGTAGATTGCGTCAAACCATGAAGGTCACCAGCATCGTCTTGAAACTAAAAATATTAATGTAATATCATACTAAATTTACTGCTACGGAATACTTGACTTAACTATACTTCTCTTCGTCCCCAACAACGCAATGCTACTAGCAATTGCAGTTCTGGTGATGTTCCATATCCTCTGCGGTCTACTGCAATGTCATTTTTAATCATTTCTTTTGTTTTTTTTTGCTGTTTGTTTAAAACGATATTTTTTTTTAAATTCGTCATCAAGAAGGGAGAACCCAACAGTCCTCGTCTTGTAAGTTCTTGGCCGATTATAATTTCCGATTTGTATAATAGTATCTACTTAAAAACAATACACAATAAACACCAATTTATTTTACCTATTCTTTTTATGAAATTTAGGTATCCATTTCTTTAACAATTTATTATTTTTATTAAAAATTTTCACAAAATTTTACTTTTTAAATGTCAATAACGAAAAGAAAACAAACAAGTAAGAAAATTATAGTCGGTCTAGACCGACTATACGATACCCTATACCATGCGTTTAGAAACCCTATCTCTTAAGGTGCTATTACATTATGTGTTTTTTACATATGTACTGTCAAATTTTCCCACAACAAAAGTTGTACACATCGTGTGATACATATGAAACATTGTTTATGTACAATACATGAGGAAAGTCACAATTACATTTTTCAATTAGAACAGGTTCTATTTTTGCATGACAAACATATGAAAATACAACACTGCTTGTGGCGAAAGAAAAACAGAGTAAATTTTAAAGATTAATATTGAAAGTGTCATGTCCCCCTAGTAGTGACATATTTCTATCAATACACACGTTGCCAATTGTTCTTCTTTTCTCAAGACTTAAATTTCCTTTTTGACACGTCGACAACCCTACGAAAATTGTAATACACCTCTGTGGGAAATTTCGTTTTGGGGTCAGGTGACCTAATTAGCCAATGAGAATGCGCGACGTGGCAAAAAAGTATAAAGAAGAAGAATTGGCACGTATGGAAAAATCGAGAAGCGTGGGTTTTTGTTGAGGAAGGTCAGTTGGGTATCACACGCTAAAGGAGACAGTCAAAACAACATCTAGGTGAAGACAAAAAGGTGAAAGATGGCAGATTATAATAGTGAAGTGATAAGACTGTACTTGATAAATTAAAAGGAGAAAAACCATAAGAAAAAAAAACTTAAGAAAATGACATAAAATAGATATAATATAAGTATAACGATAGATGTGAAAACAAAAGAATGTGAAAATTGTAAATAGGTTAACTATGCCAAAGGAAAAATTCAGAAAAACAAAAAAAAAATCTTTGATCCTAAACATGCTAACTTAAAAATTTAAAATTTTGAAAAGTAAAACAAAATTGTAATGACAAAAATTTTGATGAAAATTCAAAGAAAGCGTGTTAAACAAAAAATCTACAGGAAAAAGAGTAAACATGTGAAAGAATTAAAATTTTGAAAAAAATCAAGTGTGAAAACTAATTCAAACATCCGAAAAGAAAAAAATTAACAATGTAAAATATAAATTTAGTATAAAAGAAGACCTGAAAATAAAAACTATTAAATTTTAACAATAAACACATATGATGTAAAATTAGTATTAGGCACATACAATGTAAATTTAGTATGAAATAAAACCTGAAAATAAAAAAGTATTAAAAATTTCAATAGAGACATAATGTAATGTATAGAAGAAAACCTGAAAAAAAGGGAAGATGTGAATACTTAAACCTTGATATGCGGAAAAGAGAAAAATGTAAAATATAAATTTAATATGAAATAAAATCTGAAAATAGAAAATATTAAAAATTACAATAGAAACTTATAAGGTAAAATATAGACGGAAACCTGAAAATAAAAAGTATAAAAAATTTTAACAATAAACACATATGATGTAAATTTAGTATTAGACACATACAATGTAAATTTAGTATGAAATGAAACCTGAAAATAAAAAGTGTTAAAAAAATTAGCAATAAACACATACAATATAAACTTAGTATAGAATAAAACCGGAAAATAAAAAATATTAAAAATTAACAATAGACACATACAATGTAAATGCAAGATAAAATAAAACCTGAAAATAAAAACTATTAAAAATTAACAATAGACACATATAATATAAATCTAGTATAACATAAAACCTGCAAATAAAAAGTGTTAAAAGCCAACTATGTAAAAGTTGAATGTGGTAGAAAGTTAAAACCGGGAAGAAAGAACATGTGCCATCCAACACCAGCACCCACGCAGTCCCATGCGCCAGCTCAACCAAATGTATTATCTCCATCATCAAATCACCAACCTGCACTAACGAAGCCGTCTATTGAGTATCATCAAATCACCGTTCATCAGGTAGCCGTTGAGTAAGAAAAGTATTGTAGTAACTTTATTTAAGTTTTTGTAATTATTGTAGATATTTAGAGTATATTTATAATAAGATCATTCATATTTACTAACCTAAATTAATTATTACCAGTTATATATACCCACATACCTATATATAAAAAAAAAGCAATGTTAAATAAATACATTTTCCACATGAAATTTTAAAAATGAAATGCTAATGGACTCGTTATTAGAGTAGGTTTTAGGAATAAGGTAACGAAGGGTAAGTAGATCAGAGGTAGGGACAAACTCGAGAATAATGGCAGAGATTTGTCAATGGTGGGACTATATGGTTCCAAGAGGGTAGGGCCGCCATAAAGTTGAAACAACACCTTTCAACAGCTAGTGCGTCCAACTGCAGTAAGTTTTTTTTAATCGTCGATCATCTTTCCGTTTAGTCCATTTCCATCCATTTCTATTAGTTTCGCTTCGGGTTTCCCTAAAATTAATCCAAATTTCATCAAGTTTCAGTCTGGTATGATTTTTTTTTGTTCCGTCGTTACTCCTGGTCCAGACTGGTTGAAAGAACCTCCCCATCCGACGAGCCATAGCCGCGCTCAAGCAAGCATACCAGCACCAACCACGATCTGACCACCTTAACCTTTTTTTGATGTTTTGCGTTTTCGTTTGTACAATATGACAATTGTAAAAATGGCAACGAACAAGTGGCAGATTTGCCCAAACATTTACAATTATAAAAAAGAAAAAGGGGTTAAGCACAACGACCACCGCGACAAAAAAATGGCGCCCAACGTGGGGCCCGAAGCGAAAAAAAATATTTTTTTTGACAATTTATACAATTTTATTATTAAATCTTTTTGCATTAAGTTGCTCGATTTTTTTTCAGAAAGCGTAAGTCCCGGTAGAGAAAAAATTTTGTTCTCATCACATTTGCGACGCTAAATGTTTTAAATTCGACCAGCTTATGGTAAAAGCTTCCAGCTAAATTTTAAAATTTTAATTAAACTTTTTGACATTCAACCGCTAGAGTACGTAACAGAAAGCGTAAGTCCCGGTAGAGAAAAACTTTTAAGTCCTCATCGCGTTGCGACGCTAATGTTTTCGACTCGACCTGTTTAAAGTAGTAGATTCCGTTTAGATTTTCGATTTGCATTAAACATTCTTGCATTAAGTTGCTCGAGTTCTTAACAATTAAAGCGTAAGTCCCGGTAGAGGAAAACTTTTAAGTCCTCATCGCGTTGCGACGCTAAATGTTTTCAACTCGACAAATTTAAAGCAAAGGTATCCCAGTTAGATTTTTAATTTCAACAGTTAGTTCCCATGATCTAGAAGAGCCCCGGCGCTCAAGTTAAAGCGTAAGTCCCGTTGGAGAAGACTTTAATGTTCCCATCGCGTTTGCGACGCTTTACGTTGGGCAATGTAGCTTCGAAAGATTTTGACAATAGTAAATTTTGTTTTTTTGTAGAGGCGTACTAGCAGTGGTAAGCACAAGCATTTTTTTTTTTTGTATGAAAAATATTTTAGTCATATACCAACCTCTGAATCTACCACTTTCGTTACCTTAAAAAGACAATCACGAAAGAATTTAAATACATAATTGAGTTATTTTTTTTTAAATAGGATTACTCATAGACCTTATAGTGTGACAGACAAAAGTTTTTTATACGTGTGAAAATTCAAGGGTATAATTCAAGCCGTATTTATCATCCTTATTAAAGACCGGGTAGAGAAGTATTCCAAAATACACTTTCGCCTTCGATTTTGCTGCCAGTAAAACCTCCGCTTTACAGTGTTAATAGTTAACACTAGATTGCGAGAATTAAATCTCTTGAAGTTTTTTAGCGAGTTACAAAAAAAAAAACAAAATACAAAGTATATTTAACAAATTATATTTTGTTTCTTTATTTTTGCATTTTACCACAAGAAACGAATTTCTTTTAACCAACGAAATTTGTCTAATTTACAAATTTTTTATTTAACCAATTAAATATTTTTTGTTTACAAAAAAAAGGGAAAACAAATATCATTTAACCGATTGAATTGGCTGTAGATTGAAAATTTGTTATTAACCAATAAATATTTTATATACTTCGCAGGCACAAAAAGCAACCAAATTCCATTTAGCTAATTAACATATCGGGATTTACCGAGAAAACCTAAATTGAGATAACACATTCCGTATTATAATTTTCTTTTTGAAATTACAGTCCTCTTTCATATTCACAACCTAATTTCCGTAGCGTGGGGATTGCTCCATATCTCTAAGTCCATATCTGGAAAGTCTAAAGTGAGTCTTGGCGGTTTTCAATTTAAGTTTAGGAGACAATACTCTTAAAGATATCGATCTCAGGAGGCAATATTTGACTATTACACCAGAAAAAAAAGGGAAATATAACTTTAGCATTATATCCGAGTTAAATATTTTGTTGTGAACCTTGATAATCCACTTTAGTCAGTTTTCTCAACTCGAAGTAGTGAAGTTGTGAAAGTAAAGTTTTTATTAAACTTTTTTTTCCTCCTCAATTCACCAAAACAATTATTATAGTATCTCCAGGAATTTGTTTCCACGAATTTAATATCATTTGATCGAGTCGGATTTATTCGTGTAAAATTACATATAATCAGTTAAATTTTAAGAGAGTTTTCATTGATATTTCGGTTGTACAGTGATCCTTTCTGAAAATATAGTTTTCGTTGTACAAAATTTTTTTTACCTCTGTTTTGGTATTACACACATTCAAAAAAATTTTTTAATTTTTTGCTGCAAACCGTTATAGTCAGCTTTCGTCAGTTTTTTAGTAACCCAATTATTAATTCAATTATTATTAGTATAAAATTGAATGTAATCTGTTCCAATTTCGGATTTCAATTTTTGAAGATACAATCCTAAGTTGACAAATTTTTGCTTCTCATGTACGAAAATCATTTTTGAAAACGTTTCATATTGTGAAAAGCACAATACAATTCACCTCATTCGATATTTCTGGTGGGAATCAAATCCAAAGTAGTGGGTTCAAGCATTTTGCACTTTGAGTTTTTACTCATATTTTGATAGACGTTTTGGAAGTTTTTTATATCAATTTACTTCTCCTGCGTACGATTGCTGAGTTGAGGCCAACTTAATTTTCGTTTGTGTAGGAATGGTTTCGACCCGTTCTGAAAGGAGAAAAATTTTAGCGCAAAGCCTTAATACGAGCAATTTTTCTAACATGGATAATTTACGACAGACCAACGCCCAGCCAACGATAGCTGAGCAGGTGGCTAATCCTTTGACGCACCCTTTACCACCGATATCCGCACCAGTCATCGCCACGACTTCTTCTTCCATTGCTCCGTCTGTTCAACAATTTATGAATTTGGCTCAAGACCAACCGCTTGCACCAAATGACAGTAGCGTGATAAACAGCTCGATTAGCTCACCCGAGTATAGTAGCATTACTGCACGAAATGTTCGACAGGAGTTTCGACGAAGTAACTCAGGAGCACAAGACACACAGGGCATGCGAGGAGAGAACAACGCGAACGTAGCTGAAATTCTAGGTTTGGTTCGAGGTGAATTTGCAAAGCCTATGCAAGATCTACAAAGAGCTATGCATGAGATAAGTGAAGCTTTGAGCCGTAGTAACAATTCACCAAATAGCCAACCAAATTTCAGACCGGTAACACTACCACCACCACCTCCACCCTCGGCAGCGTCGCAAGCATGGCGAGCACCGGCAACTACTCACAATTACCAACCAATCAATGTACAACCACGGGAGGTAATGGTTCCTCGACAACAACAAGTACTGGATATTCCTGTTTCCCAGCTGAATAGATCACAACATCAGGCTTATATTTCACAACCAGCTCTCGGTTATAGCCAGCCACAACGGCCAACTATTTCTCAAACAGCCGCTGCGCAACAGCAACAAAGATGTACTGCACCACCAGTCTCATTCTGTCCACACACAAATAATTTTCCACCACCAATTATGCCACAAGAGCACAATGGCAATTATGATAGGCCTACAAGTAGATATCATTCGGACGGACAGCGTAAAGTAGATGTTTCTAAATGGGGCATAAAATTTGACGGCACCAACAAGACGATGAGTGCTGAAGATTTCATATTTCGTGTAGATGTGTTATGCCAAGATTATGGCTGCTCTTTTAATGATATCCTACGTAGTTTTCACCATTTACTTGAAGGACAAGCGTTAGATTGGTACTGGAACCAAAGAAAGTTAATGCCAATTAGAACTTGGGAGGATTTGCAAAGAGCCTTTTTGAACCAATATAGGCGTTTTGAAAACGAATTCCAGATCCAAAAGAAGATTATGGACCGGCGTCAAATGAGCCAAGAGTCATTTGAAGATTTTTTCAACGCAATCATCAAATTGCGAAATCAACAGCGTGCACCATATTCGGAGAGTGATTTGGTTGAGATCATGAAGAGCAACCTGAAACCATCGCTGGCTCACCTAATTTTTCCAGTCAGGATGGAGGGTTTAGCTCAGTTCTGTCAAGAAGTCAAGCGCGCCGAAAGTCTGCTGGCAAATCAACGACAACAATATCCTCAAAGGCCATATGTATCACAACGGGTAAATGAATTGAACATCGAGGGCAATGAGCTACCAGTGGAAGAAGTGGAAGTGGATGCGATGACTGATAAAAGTCACTACACGTGCTGGAATTGTCGACAGGTAGGGCATGGTTTTCTAGATTGCCCTGCGCCAACGCGAAGAATCTTTTGTTATAGGTGTGGTAAAGACAATGTGGTGACACCAAAATGTCCTAAGTGCCAGGGAAACCAGGCAAAGAACACGTCTTACACTGGGGAGACGCGTTCGACTCAAACTTAAGCCCAGAAAATTTAATACCCACCCAGCCAGAACCATCAGTAGAAAAACCTGTACAAATTTTAGAGAATCCGAATAGGGTAGAACATAAGGAAGATTTGAAAGTTAAGTTAAGGGAATTGAAACCATTACATTTAAGAGTTAAAGAGTATGAAAAAGCAAAAATCAGGATTTTTGGCGAGGTGTCCAACCGAATTAAGAGAGCTCGGGAACGGTATAAGAAACGAAAACAAATTCGGTATGAAATATCGTCTGCCACTCTTTACGAAGGCAAGGATAACCGATTTTACACCAGACTTAGTCTAAACGGCCAAGAAATCGAGGGTTTACTCGACAGTGGCGCGACTGTCACGTGTTTAGGGAAAAACTGCTTAGATTTGGTAAATAAGGCTCAACTGGAAGTTCATCCTTTTTATTCAGTAATTAGAACTGCCGACGGTAGTGCGCATAAAATCGTAGGACGGGTTAGAACCATGGTAGAATTCAACCGACAGTCTAAAGTTATTTCCTTTTATCTTGTTCCAACGTTAGCTAGAGAACTTTTCTTGGGCGTAGATTTCATGAAAAGCTTCAAACTCTTTGCGAGCGTGGAAAGTTTGACCACAAATGGCGTTAGTTTGTGCGAGGAAGCCGATGCGGAAAATTTCGACATGAAAACACATGTACTTCCACCGCACAATCAGAGGCTTAGGAAAGACACATTTAGAAACCCATACAATAGATACTCGTGACGCAATTCCGGTGAAAGATAGGCATTATCCTGTCTCCCCGGCTGTACAGAAGTTAATGTTCGCGGAGCTGGATAGGATGCTTGACCTAGGTGTCATTGAGCCCAGCGAAAGTCCTTGGAGCCATCCTGTCACCTTAGTCCGAAAAGGTGAAAAGAATCGGCTGTGTCTGGACGCTCGTAAGCTCAATGCACTGACGGTCAAGGACGCCTACCCTCTCCCACACATTGAAGGTCTGCTCAGTCGCCTGGGAGACACCTATTTCATTTCCAGCGTTGATCTAAAGGACGCATTTTGGCAGATCCCCTTAGACCAGTCAAGCAGAGAAAAAACTGCATTCACGGTGCCCGGAAGACCGCTTTACCATTTCACGGTCATGCCTTTTGGGTTGTGTAATGCGGCCCAAAGGTTATGCCGCCTAATGGATAAGGTGATCCCCTCGGTGTTTCGTGATAGAGTTTTTGTCTATCTAGACGATCTTTTGGTGGTCTCGCCTGATTTTAATACTCACCTCGAATTGTTGGAGCGAGTGTCCGATTGTTTGAAGGACGCGGGCTTGACCATTAATGTGGCCAAGTCAAAATTTTGTTTCAAGGAACTAAGGTACCTCTGTTATATTGTGGGCGGGGGCAAGTTGAAACCCGATCCCGCAAAGATAGAAAATATCTTGAAACTGTCATACCCCAAAACGGCAAAACAAGTCAGAAGTTTCATGGGTACAACGGGTTGGTATAGGAGATTTATACCCGAGTACGCCACCATTGCCGCACCAATATTCGATACTTTGAAAAAGGGTAAAGCGTTCAAGTTCTCAGAGGAGGCCCAAGTCGCGTTTAATAATTTAAAGTCGGCACTAACCACAAGCCCAATTATAAGTCATCCCGACTTTTCAAAACATTTCTATGTTCAGTGTGATGCGTCAGATGTAGGCATAGGAGCGGTTTTATATCAGAAGGATGAGTCTGAAGGAGAACATCCTATAGCGTATTTGTCCCAACAATTCTCCTCAGCTCAAAGAAATTATTCAGTTACTGAGAGAGAGTGTTTGGCCGTGGTGATGGCCATAAAGAAATTTCGACCATACATCGAATTGATGCCGTTTACTATCATTACGGACCATAGCAGCCTGAAGTGGCTGATGTCGCATAAAGACCTCAGCGGTCGATTAGCCAGATGGAGCTTGCACCTCCAATCTTTTTCATTTACTATAGAGCATCGAAAGGGGAAGCAAAATGTTGTCCCGGACACACTATCACGGTATGACATGGAAGAAGTTTCCACTAACGTGAACAGTTTAATTGACCTAAATTCCGATTCATTTAAGTCTGAACATTACCTTGATTTGATAGCCAACATAGAGAAAAATTCTTCACACTTACCAGATGTGAAAATAGTTGACCAGGTCGTGTATAAACGAATGTTGCCTTATGATGGTATACCGCTTAACGAAGATTTCAGTTGGAAGCTATGGGTTCCTCTGGATCTGACAGAAAATTTAATAAAGAATGCCCATATGCCACCGGAAATGGCACATGGAGGCTTCCATAAAACTCTTCGCCGTATACGGGAACATTTTTATTGGCCCAATCAGAATTCGCAGGTTCGTTCCTTTGTTCAAAATTGTCAGGTCTGCAAAGAATCAAAACCAGCCAACACCACTCTTCGTCCGCCAATGGGCAACGAAGTTGTCGTTAGTCGTCGTTTCCAACGTATATACGTTGACTTTTTAGGCCCGTATCCTAGGTCAAAATCAGGGAATTGTTTCATTTTTATAGTGTTAGATCATCTAACAAAGTTTGTTTTACTGAAAGCCATGGCCAAGGCCAATTCCAAAAACGTAATCAAATTCTTAATATCGGAGGTTTTTCATAAATTTGGTACTCCGGAGACGATAGTGTCTGATAACGGGAAACAATTCGTAAGTAAGGAATTCGGTGATGTAATTTTTAACTTCGGTATTAATCATTTGAGAACCGCGACGCATTCACCGCAGGCAAATGCATCTGAAAGGGTGAATCAATCGATTTTATCCGCGATTCGCTCGTATCTGCAAGAGGATCACCGTGATTGGGATCAGCATTTGTCTGAGGTGGAATACTCGTTGAGATCTTCGGTACATAATTCTATAAATGTCACCCCATTTTTTGCGTTGTTCGGAATGAACATGATAGGCCACGGAAGCGTGTACAAGATCGCCAGGAAGCTTGAATTGCTGAACGACCCTGAGAGCAATATTGTACCAAAAACGGTCAAACTGGACTTAATTAGGCAGAAAATTCGGGAAAACCTACATAAGGCTCATATGAGAAATGCGAAAACGTACAATGTCCGTAGCCGACCAGTAAAGTTTGTCCCCGGTCAAGAGGTCTATCGCCGCAATTTCCAGCAGAGCGACTTCAAGAATAATTTCAACGCGAAACTGGCTAGGAAATTCCACAAATGTAGAATAAGGCGACCGGTAGGAAATTGCCTCTATGAAGTGGAGGATCTAAAGGGAAAGTCTTTGGGCATCTTCCATGCCAAAGATCTTAAACAATAACAAAAAAAAAGGAAAAGAAGAAGTATTTAATTTTTTGGAAGCTCTTTCGGAAGAATCGGTAATTTGAAATCGTTGGGTTTACACGTGCACCCTCCGAGTCCCTCTGACTACAGTAGGGATAAGGGGCGGTTGAAGCACCAGGTTTAGATATCTGGACCCTGTGGCAGTTATGTCCAGAGGACATAGCAAAGTTCGTCTTCCTACTAAGTAGAAGTGAACCTAGCCTTCCAGGCTTTCGAAATTTATTCCAATAATCTTTGGATTATTGTGCCAACACAGTGGTAGCCGAAAGACAACCACTGGGTTGGCGATAAGGTCGTTCAAATAAATCGGTATTTGCGACTTAGCCTTACAGGCTGTCAAAATTTTGTAATGATACTACACCAACACCCGTAGCATATCAGGGGGATAAGCTGACGGGGTTGGGTATCCTCTATCCATAATTTTTTCAAAGGTCACACAGGGTGGCCAACAGCCAAATCTGCGATCCCGGAAGAACTCTAAGGGGGAGCCCAATAATGTTTGGGGAACCCTGGAGTTCGGAAAGGCTTGCAGAGGAGGGATTTACCTTCACTGGTATACTCGCAAGAGATCGGGTTATTCTCCGGGGTACTAATCAAGCTCTGGTTGGAGAGTCTCCTACATAAGTTAGGACAGTAGTTCCATTTTGCTCTAACATATGTACGAATCGACCCCGGTCGATTAGAGATTTCTAACGGAGCCAGATTACTATCGCGTAGTAAACCAAGTCAATGGGACATAGGCTTGGTTGCTTGTTAAAATATATAGAAAATCTTTTTTGTCCGTCCGATAGCTAAACGAACACAATCTTACTCACGTACAGAATTTGTAAATGATAATTTCGTCTTATCCACCTCAGTTCCAGTCATTAGGATGTACCCGCAACTACCGTAGCTCGCTAAAACAACAGGCAATTAAAGGTTACCCCAGAATCGCTAGTAAGGATGAACGTACAATTGAGTTTTCACACGCACTAATCAGGGTGACTTCCCGATACAGCTGGCTTCCGTCAGGACTACTGCTCCTGATCGGGTTTGTCATGTCCCCCTAGTAGTGACATATTTCTATCAATACACACGTTGCCAATTGTTCTTCTTTTCTCAAGACTTAAATTTCCTTTTTGACACGTCGACAACCCTACGAAAATTGTAATACACCTCTGTGGGAAATTTCGTTTTGGGGTCAGGTGACCTAATTAGCCAATGAGAATGCGCGACGTGGCAAAAAAGTATAAAGAAGAAGAATTGGCACGTATGGAAAAATCGAGAAGCGTGGGTTTTTGTTGAGGAAGGTCAGTTGGGTATCACACGCTAAAGGAGACAGTCAAAACAACATCTAGGTGAAGACAAAAAGGTGAAAGATGGCAGATTATAATAGTGAAGTGATAAGACTGTACTTGATAAATTAAAAGGAGAAAAACCATAAGAAAAAAAAACTTAAGAAAATGACATAAAATAGATATAATATAAGTATAACGATAGATGTGAAAACAAAAGAATGTGAAAATTGTAAATAGGTTAACTATGCCAAAGGAAAAATTCAGAAAAACAAAAAAAAAATCTTTGATCCTAAACATGCTAACTTAAAAATTTAAAATTTTGAAAAGTAAAACAAAATTGTAATGACAAAAATTTTGATGAAAATTCAAAGAAAGCGTGTTAAACAAAAAATCTACAGGAAAAAGAGTAAACATGTGAAAGAATTAAAATTTTGAAAAAAATCAAGTGTGAAAACTAATTCAAACATCCGAAAAGAAAAAAATTAACAATGTAAAATATAAATTTAGTATAAAAGAAGACCTGAAAATAAAAACTATTAAATTTTAACAATAAACACATATGATGTAAAATTAGTATTAGACACATACAATGTAAATTTAGTATGAAATAAAACCTGAAAATAAAAAAGTATTAAAAATTTCAATAGAGACATAATGTAATGTATAGAAGAAAACCTGAAAAAAAGGGAAGATGTGAATACTTAAACCTTGATATGCGGAAAAGAGAAAAATGTAAAATATAAATTTAATATGAAATAAAACCTGAAAATAGAAAATATTAAAAATTACAATAGAAACTTATAAGGTAAAATATAGACGGAAACCTGAAAATAAAAAGTATAAAAAATTTTAACAATAAACACATATGATGTAAATTTAGTATTAGACACATACAATGTAAATTTAGTATGAAATGAAACCTGAAAATAAAAAGTGTTAAAAAAAATTAGCAATAGACACATACAATATAAACTTAGTATAGAATAAAACCGGAAAATAAAAAATATTAAAAATTAACAAAAGACACATACAATGTAAATTCAAGATAAAATAAAACCTGAAAATAAAAACTATTAAAAATTAACAATAGACACATATAATATAAATCTAGTATAACATAAAACCTGCAAATAAAAAGTGTTAAAAGCCAACTATGTAAAAGTTGAATGTGGTAGAAAGTTAAAACCGGGAAGAAAGAACATGTGCCATCCAACACCAGCACCCACGCAGTCCCATGCGCCAGCTCAACCAAATGTATTATCTCCATCATCAAATCACCAACCTGCACTAACGAAGCCGTCTATTGAGTATCATCAAATCACCGTTCATCAGGTAGCCGTTGAGTAAGAAAAGTATTGTAGTAACTTTATTTAAGTTTTTGTAATTATTGTAGATATTTAGAGTATATTTATAATAAGATCATTCATATTTACTAACCTAAATTAATTATTACCAGTTATATATACCCACATACCTATATATAAAAAAAAAAGCAATGTTAAATAAATACATTTTCCACATGAAATTTTAAAAATGAAATGCTAATGGACTCGTTATTAGAGTAGGTTTTAGGAATAAGGTAACGAAGGGTAAGTAGATCAGAGGTAGGGACAAACTCGAGAATAATGGCAGAGATTTGTCAATGGTGGGACTATATGGTTCCAAGAGGGTAGGGCCGCCATAAAGTTGAAACAACACCTTTCAACAGCTAGTGCGTCCAACTGCAGTAAGTTTTTTTTAATCGTCGATCATCTTTCCGTTTAGTCCATTTCCATCCATTTCTATTAGTTTCGCTTCGGGTTTCCCTAAAATTAATCCAAATTTCATCAAGTTTCAGTCTGGTATGATTTTTTTTTGTTCCGTCGTTACTCCTGGTCCAGACTGGTTGAAAGAACCTCCCCATCCGACGAGCCATAGCTGCGCTCACGCAAGCATACCAGCACCAACCACGATCTGACCACCTTAACCTTTTTTGATGTTTTGCGTTTTCGTTTGTACAATATGACAATTGTAAAAATGGCAACGAACAAGTGGCAGATTTGCCCAAACATTTACAATTATAAAAAAGAAAAAGGGGTTAAGCACAACGACCACCGCGACAAAAGAAAAATAAATTGTGTAGTATTAATTAACAATTAAAAAATATATAACTTTTTTTTAACAATAAATTTTTGTAAATTCACAAACTAAATCAGCTGTTGTGGGATTTTTATTAATTTTTTTGGCTGCAGATATGAAAAAGTTCATATCGGATGCTATATCTATAAAGGGACTAGGTCCAAAAATGGACCGATCCTGATCATGTTTGGTAAAGTCTCTTGTATTTTGCAAAAATATGTAACAAAATTTTAGAAGAATCAGTGCAATATTTTTGTTTTTTAATAGATTTAAGTGAAGATCGGGAAGCAGCTCTATATGGGGTCAAATGGATCATTTTTGGACTACTCATTAGTGGATGTAATGAACGCATACAAACCCAATTTGAGTAAGATCAATATGACAATTTGGATCTTATGGCAATTTATGTCGATTTCATATGGGTAATTTGTATGGGGTCTAGGTCTAAACATGGACCGATTCTCACCAATTTCAATAGCGTTCATCCCATGGCCGATAAAAGCTTATATACCAAATTTCATCAAAATATATTCATATTTGCGACCTGCAGTTTGATTACAAGCTTTACATGGACACACAGACGGACGGACATTGTTAAATCAACTCAGAAAGTGATTCTGATTCGATCGGTATAATTAAAGATGGGTCTAGGTCAAATATTTTTGGTTGTTACAAACAGCAGCACAAAGTCATTATACCCAAACCACATAGTGGTATAGGGTATAAAAATGACATTAACATACGTTTAAAGTACGTTCCTTCCTACTTTAAAAAGTTTTAAAGGTACATACATATGTTAAGCTAACAATCATTTTTGGATACAACTTTAAAGGTGCTATTACATGATGTGTTTTTTACATATGTACTGTCAAATTTTCCCACAACAAAAGTTGTACACATCGTGTGATACATATGAAACATTGTTTATGTACAATACATGAGGAAAGTCACATGTACATTTTTCAATTAGAACAGGTTCTATTTTTGCATGACAAACAAATAAAAATACAACACAGCTTGTGGCAAAAGAAAAACAGAGTAAATTTTAAAGATTAATATTGAAAGAAAAGTAAATTGTTTAGTATTAATTAACAATTAAAATATATATAACCTTTTTTTTAACAACAAATTTTTGTAAATTCACAAATGTAAACAACAGCTGATTTAATTTGTGAATTTAAAAAAATTTATTGTTAAAAAAAAGGTTATATATTTTTTAATTGTTAAATAATACTAAACAATTTATTTTTCTTTCAATATTAATCTTTAAAATTTACTCTGTTTTTCTTTCGCCACAAGCAGTGTTGTATTTTCATATGTTTATCATGCAAAAATAGAACCTGTTCTAATTGAAAAATGTACAGTTGACTTTCCTCATGTATTGTACATAAACAATGTTTCATATGTATCACACGATGTGTACAACTTTTGTTGTGGGAAAATTTGACAGTACATATGTAAAAAACACATCATGTAATAGCACCTTAAGCAATTTTGCTTAACAATGGTTTACCAACCTTTGTGATTTTTTTTTGCATACGGCCCAAATTATATATGAAAAAAAATATTTTTTGTGTGACTTAATTGTGATTTGAACTTGGGATATAATGTTCAAGAGCAAGCGCTCTACGCACTCAGCTACCAAAATGTTTCTTGGCCGCTTTGCCAGTACATTACTTAAAGATGTTTTCTTTCATATTATCGATAAATGTTGTTTCATAAATCATAAAAAACGACGTTTAAAAGCAAACGTTTTAAGAACAATTGATATCAACGCAACAAAGTGTCGTTGAAAACTAAATGTTACAACCAAGAACTATATATAATTATTATAATTTTTTATCTATAAAAAATGTTTCTGTGTATAACAGAATAGAAAAATATATTTTGAATTTTTAATGTAATTTAATAAATAAATACTCAAATAAATCAATATTTTAAGTAACGTATTTTTATAAGGTTATTCAAAAAAAAAAAAAAAAAATAATGAAAATAATATAAATAAAAATTTATTTAAAAAAAAGTAAGCAAAACTTTATGCAAGTGGAATGATTTTTCAAAAACGGAGTTAGAATTCAGGGCGTCTTGAAGATCGCGAGAACCTGAAGGAGTCAAAAATACCTTTCGGTTCACGCCAGGCCATTAGATGGTGAAAAGCTAGCAGGGTTCTAATTTAAACAAAATCCCTTAAAAATCAAAGTAAAATACGCATCCACATAAGAAAAAATCACGTGAGTCCGATCACAGGGAAGATGTGTAAACATTTAGTAATTAAAGATTTTTTATGGGACTTTTGTTTTAAATCAAACAGAAAGCGTCATCTATGTATCATTTTTATTTTTTTTTTATTTTGATTTTTCATTTTCAAACAGGTATTACATGTTATAATTTTTTCACCAATACAATCATAAGTCACACCGATTTTTTCTTACGTCCCTGCAGGCAAAGTAACTAGTTTGTAGACAGAAACATACTAGTTGCTCCGAGCACCATACTAGTTGCACTTCTGTCCATTCTTCATACGGCGAACTATCGATTTTTACATGGGGATGTCATAGGCTTGTTACTAGTTGTTTTATATATAGTTGCATACCAGTTAAAATACTAGTTGCTTTCAATGCAGTCATATCTTTTTATTACACTAGTTGAATACTAGTTTCTTTAGTCCTGTTTCCATACTAGTTGCTATTGCACTAGTATCTGTTTTAGTTTGTTAGTTTCTTACTTTATACTACACCATTTTATACCAAATGTATACTGGTTGGCTAGTTTCTTGCTTTATACTAGTCCATTTTATCCCATTTTTATACCACTTGGCTATGTTCTTGATTTAAAACAGTAAAACTTTTTATTTTAATTTCATTAAGTATATTTATTACAAAAAGTTATTATAATAATTCAGATAAATTAATTTAATTAAAAGTAAAAATAAAAAAATAAACAAAAAACTATCAATTCATGGTAATTATAGTATACAATGTATAAAAATATTATTTCATTGGAATGGCCTTAGCTATTTTTTTGTTTGTCGCCTGTTGTCTGAATTGTTTCTTTTTATTCAATTGCATCGTTTGGCGCAATAGTGGTCGGGTGGTCCGGGGATCGACACAGACTCAGCAATATTCAGTTTGTCACTTAATGGATCTATTTCAACATTTTTATCACAGTCTTCGGCTTCAAAAATCTTCTGGGGTAGTTCAGGGGTCGATATAAACTCAGCATTCCCATTGTTGGTGTTTAACAAGTTTATATAAACTTTTTTTGCTTTTTTATTAAACGAACCATATGCCTCTTACTCATTTTGCACTTGAGTGTTATATTTACTTACTGTAAAAGGTTATTTTTTTTATTAAAATTAACTTTAATTAAAACTTTACGACACAAACACTTTGCTCAACAAAAAACCAACGACTAAATGATCAATAATTGCCTAAATTCATTCTGTCAACTCTTTATTTGATGCAAAAACTAACGACATATTATGATTGCTTGATTGTTTTTGTTGTAAACAGAGTAAGCAAAGCATGATTCAACCGTTTTTTGTCTTATCTATGCAAGAGAGGGAGAGCGTTGATTGCTTCTAAAGCAGCGCAGTCGATGGTTTCTTATTTTGTCTCTTCTTGTTGTTTAACTAACCTCAGTCTATCGATTTAGCTACTGTTCTTGCAACAACTAGTTGTATGACTGTCCCAAAATTGAACTAGTTGGTATTTTGCCTGCAGGGGTCTTACATGTTCCGCTGTTTTTGTGATTGTATTGTGAAAATTAAATTTACTCCAGTGGTTGCCATCCAGAGAATTGTGTTAGTAATATCCCTGCAGGCAAAGTAACTAGTTTGTAGACAGAAACATACTAGTTGCTCCGAGCACCATACTAGTTGCACTTCTGTCCATTCTTCATACGGCGAACTATCGATTTTTACATGGGGATGTCATAGGCTTGTTACTAGTTGTTTTATATATAGTTGCATACCAGTTAAAATACTAGTTGCTTTCAATGCAGTCATATCTTTTTATTACACTAGTTGAATACTAGTTTCTTTAGTCCTGTTTCCATACTAGTTGCTATTGCACTAGTATCTGTTTTAGTTTGTTAGTTTCTTACTTTATACTACACCATTTTATACCAAATGTATACTGGTTGGCTAGTTTCTTGCTTTATACTAGTCCATTTTATCCCATTTTTATACCACTTGGCTATGTTCTTGATTTAAAACAGTAAAACTTTTTATTTTAATTTCATTAAGTATATTTATTACAAAAAGTTATTATAATAATTCAGATAAATTAATTTAATTAAAAGTAAAAATAAAAAAATAAACAAAAAACTATCAATTCATGGTAATTATAGTATACAATGTATAAAAATATTATTTCATTGGAATGGCCTCAGCTATTTTTTTGTTTGTCGCCTGTTGTCTGAATTGTTTCTTTTTATTCAATTGCATCGTTTGGCGCAATAGTGGTCGGGTGGTCCGGGGATCGACACAGACTCAGCAATATTCAGTTTGTCACTTAATGGATCTATTTCAACATTTTTATCACAGTCTTCGGCTTCAAAAATCTTCTGGGGTAGTTCAGGGGTCGATATAAACTCAGCATTCCCATTGTTGGTGTTTAACAAGTTTATATAAACTTTTTTTGCTTTTTTATTAAACGAACCATATGCCTCTTACTCATTTTGCACTTGAGTGTTATATTTACTTACTGTAAAAGGTTATTTTTTTTATTAAAATGAACTTTAATTAAAACTTTACGACACAAACACTTTGCTCAACAAAAAACCAACGACTAAATGATCAATAATTGCCTAAATTCATTCTGTCAACTCTTTATTTGATGCAAAAACTAACGGCATATTATGATTGCTTGATTGTTTTTGTTGTAAACAGAGTAAACAAAGCATGATTCAACCGTTTTTTGTCTTATCTATGCAAGAGAGGGAGAGCGTTGATTGCTTCTAAAGCAGCGCAGTCGATGGTTTCTTATTTTGTCTCTTCTTGTTGTTTAACTAACCTCAGTCTATCGATTTAGCTACTGTTCTTGCAACAACTAGTTGTATGACTGTCCCAAAATTGAACTAGTTGGTATTTTGCCTGCAGGGATTGTTTATGAGCATGTGTTAGCTGTACTACACTGATCGAAATCCATGGACGTAACACAATGCCGATATTAAATGGGTTTGTGTAGATTTTGTATGAATGTTTATATGAATACATAAAAGGGAAAATAGTTGAGTTAACGAAGAGTATGGTAAAATTTTAAATATACTTTGTTGTTTTAAAATTGTAAATCTTACATTCTGAATATGTAAAACAAAATGTGAAGAACATTTAATCTCTTTTATCCATAAGTTTGAAGTTTATTAAATCAAATAAGTAATAATAAGTAACTCATTTCTTTAAATAACAAAAAAAAAAAAAAAAAAACACACAAAATAGCAAAACTTAAAAAGATTAGAAATTTCTAAGGTTATTAAGTGGTATGTTACCAAAAACTAAAAAATTTACCAGCCTGCAGTAACTGGATATTTTTTAAAATTAAAAAAAAAATGCATAAAAGACAGCTATAATGTTGTCAAATTGAAGAGGAAATAAAAATAATTTTAAATAAAAAACAAGTAAGAAAATTATAGTCGGTCTAGACCGACTATACGATACCCTATACCATGCGTTTAGAAACCCTATCTCTTAGGCCCAACTAACTGGACATTGAAAATAAGCAAAAACCAAATTTGAGTGGGATTTTTATTAATTTTTTTGGCTGCAGATATGAAAAAGTTCATATCGGATGCTATATCTATAAAGGGACTAGGTCCAAAAATGGACCGATCCTGATCATGTTTGGCAAAGTCTCTTGTATTTTGCAAAAATATGTACAAACAAAATTTGAGAAGAATCAGTGCAATATTTTTGTTTTTTAATTGATTTAAGTGAAGATAGGGAAGCAGCTCTATATGGGGTCAAAGGGATGATTTTTGGACTACTCATTAGTGGATGTAATGAACGCATACAAACCCAATTTGAGTAAGATCTATATGACAATTTGGATCTTATGGCAATTTATGTCGATTTCATATGGGTAATTTGTATGGGGGCTAGGTCTGAACATGGACCGATTCTCACCAATTTCAATAGCGTTCATCCCATGGCCGATAAAAGCTTATATACCAAATTTCATCAAACTATATTCATATTTGCGACCTGCAGTTTGATTACAAGCTTTACATGGACACACAGACGGACGGACGGACGGACGGACATTGTTAAATCAACTCAGAAAGTGATTCTGATTCGATCGGTATAATTAAAGATGGGTCTAGGTCAAATATTTTTGGTTGTTACAAACAGCAGCACAAAGTCATTATACCCAAACCACATAGTGGTATAGGGTATAAAAATGACATTAACATACGTTTAAAGTACGTTCCTTCCTACTTTAAAAAGTTTTAAAGGTACATACATATGTTAAGCTAACAATCATTTTTGGATACAACTTTAAAGGTGCTATTACATGATGTGTTTTTTACATATGTACTGTCAAATTTTCCCACAACAAAAGTTGTACACATCGTGTGATACATATGAAACATTGTTTATGTACAATACATGAGGAAAGTCACATGTACATTTTTCAATTAGAACAGGTTCTATTTTTGCATGACAAACAAATAAAAATACAACACAGCTTGTGGCAAAAGAAAAACAGAGTAAATTTTAAAGATTAATATTGAAAGAAAAGTAAATTGTTTAGTATTAATTAACAATTAAAATATATATAACCTTTTTTTTAACAACAAATTTTTGTAAATTCACAAATGTAAACAACAGCTGATTTAATTTGTGAATTTAAAAAAATTTATTGTTAAAAAAAAGGTTATATATTTTTTAATTGTTAAATAATACTAAACAATTTATTTTTCTTTCAATATTAATCTTTAAAATTTACTCTGTTTTTCTTTCGCCACAAGCAGTGTTGTATTTTCATATGTTTATCATGCAAAAATAGAACCTGTTCTAATTGAAAAATGTACAGTTGACTTTCCTCATGTATTGTACATAAACAATGTTTCATATGTATCACACGATGTGTACAACTTTTGTTGTGGGAAAATTTGACAGTACATATGTAAAAAACACATCATGTAATAGCACCTTAAGCAATTTTGCTTAACAATGGTTTACCAACCTTTGTGATTTTTTTTTGCATACGGCCCAAATTATATATGAAAAAAAATATTTTTTGTGTGACTTAATTGTGATTTGAACTTGGGATATAATGTTCAAGAGCAAGCGCTCTACGCACTCAGCTACCAAAATGTTTCTTGGCCGCTTTGCCAGTACATTACTTAAAGATGTTTTCTTTCATATTATCGATAAATGTTGTTTCATAAATCATAAAAAACGACGTTTAAAAGCAAACGTTTTAAGAACAATTGATATCAACGCAACAAAGTGTCGTTGAAAACTAAATGTTATAACCAAGAACTATATATAATTATTATAATTTTTTATCTATAAAAAATGTTTCTGTGTATAACAGAATAGAAAAATATATTTTGAATTTTTAATGTAATTTAATAAATAAATACTCAAATAAATCAATATTTTAAGTAACGTATTTTTATAAGGTTATTCAAAAAAAAAAAAAAAAAATAATGAAAATAATATAAATAAAAATTTATTTAAAAAAAAGTAAGCAAAACTTTATGCAAGTGGAATGATTTTTCAAAAACGGAGTTAGAATTCAGGGCGTCTTGAAGATCGCGAGAACCTGAAGGAGTCAAAAATACCTTTCGGTTCACGCCAGGCCATTAGATGGTGAAAAGCTAGCAGGGTTCTAATTTAAACAAAATACCTTAAAAATCAAAGTAAAATACGCATCCACATAAGAAAAAATCACGTGAGTCCGATCACAGGGAAGATGTGTAAACATTTAGTAATTAAAGATTTTTTATGGGACTTTTGTTTTAAATCAAACAGAAAGCGTCATCTATGTATCATTTTTATTTTTTTTTTATTTTGATTTTTCATTTTCAAACAGGTATTACATGTTATAATTTTTTCACCAATACAATCATAAGTCACACCGATTTTTTCTTACGTCCCTGCAGGCAAAGTAACTAGTTTGTAGACAGAAACATACTAGTTGCTCCGAGCACCATACTAGTTGCACTTCTGTCCATTCTTCATACGGCGAACTATCGATTTTTACATGGGGATGTCATAGGCTTGTTACTAGTTGTTTTATATATAGTTGCATACCAGTTAAAATACTAGTTGCTTTCAATGCAGTCATATCTTTTTATTACACTAGTTGAATACTAGTTTCTTTAGTCCTGTTTCCATACTAGTTGCTATTGCACTAGTATCTGTTTTAGTTTGTTAGTTTCTTACTTTATACTACACCATTTTATACCAAATGTATACTGGTTGGCTAGTTTCTTGCTTTATACTAGTCCATTTTATCCCATTTTTATACCACTTGGCTATGTTCTTGATTTAAAACAGTAAAACTTTTTATTTTAATTTCATTAAGTATATTTATTACAAAAAGTTATTATAATAATTCAGATAAATTAATTTAATTAAAAGTAAAAATAAAAAAATAAACAAAAAACTATCAATTCATGGTAATTATAGTATACAATGTATAAAAATATTATTTCATTGGAATGGCCTCAGCTATTTTTTTGTTTGTCGCCTGTTGTCTGAATTGTTTCTTTTTATTCAATTGCATCGTTTGGCGCAATAGTGGTCGGGTGGTCCGGGGATCGACACAGACTCAGCAATATTCAGTTTGTCACTTAATGGATCTATTTCAACATTTTTATCACAGTCTTCGGCTTCAAAAATCTTCTGGGGTAGTTCAGGGGTCGATATAAACTCAGCATTCCCATTGTTGGTGTTTAACAAGTTTATATAAACTTTTTTTGCTTTTTTATTAAACGAACCATATGCCTCTTACTCATTTTGCACTTGAGTGTTATATTTACTTACTGTAAAAGGTTATTTTTTTTATTAAAATTAACTTTAATTAAAACTTTACGACACAAACACTTTGCTCAACAAAAAACCAACGACTAAATGATCAATAATTGCCTAAATTCATTCTGTCAACTCTTTATTTGATGCAAAAACTAACGGCATATTATGATTGCTTGATTGTTTTTGTTGTAAACAGAGTAAGCAAAGCATGATTCAACCGTTTTTTGTCTTATCTATGCAAGAGAGGGAGAGCGTTGATTGCTTCTAAAGCAGCGCAGTCGATGGTTTCTTATTTTGTCTCTTCTTGTTGTTTAACTAACCTCAGTCTATCGATTTAGCTACTGTTCTTGCAACAACTAGTTGTATGACTGTCCCAAAATTGAACTAGTTGGTATTTTGCCTGCAGGGGTCTTACATGTTCCGCTGTTTTTGTGATTGTATTGTGAAAATTAAATTTACTCCAGTGGTTGCCATCCAGAGAATTGTTAGTAATATCCCTGCAGGCAAAGTAACTAGTTTGTAGACAGAAACATACTAGTTGCTCCGAGCACCATACTAGTTGCACTTCTGTCCATTCTTCATACGGCGAACTATCGATTTTTACATGGGGATGTCATAGGCTTGTTACTAGTTGTTTTATATATAGTTGCATACCAGTTAAAATACTAGTTGCTTTCAATGCAGTCATATCTTTTTATTACACTAGTTGAATACTAGTTTCTTTAGTCCTGTTTCCATACTAGTTGCTATTGCACTAGTATCTGTTTTAGTTTGTTAGTTTCTTACTTTATACTACACCATTTTATACCAAATGTATACTGGTTGGCTAGTTTCTTGCTTTATACTAGTCCATTTTATCCCATTTTTATACCACTTGGCTATGTTCTTGATTTAAAACAGTAAAACTTTTTATTTTAATTTCATTAAGTATATTTATTACAAAAAGTTATTATAATAATTCAGATAAATTAATTTAATTAAAAGTAAAAATAAAAAAATAAACAAAAAACTATCAATTCATGGTAATTATAGTATACAATGTATAAAAATATTATTTCATTGGAATGGCCTCAGCTATTTTTTTGTTTGTCGCCTGTTGTCTGAATTGTTTCTTTTTATTCAATTGCATCGTTTGGCGCAATAGTGGTCGGGTGGTCCGGGGATCGACACAGACTCAGCAATATTCAGTTTGTCACTTAATGGATCTATTTCAACATTTTTATCACAGTCTTCGGCTTCAAAAATCTTCTGGGGTAGTTCAGGGGTCGATATAAACTCAGCATTCCCATTGTTGGTGTTTAACAAGTTTATATAAACTTTTTTTGCTTTTTTATTAAACGAACCATATGCCTCTTACTCATTTTGCACTTGAGTGTTATATTTACTTACTGTAAAAGGTTATTTTTTTTATTAAAATTAACTTTAATTAAAACTTTACGACACAAACACTTTGCTCAACAAAAAACCAACGACTAAATGATCAATAATTGCCTAAATTCATTCTGTCAACTCTTTATTTGATGCAAAAACTAACGGCATATTATGATTGCTTGATTGTTTTTGTTGTAAACAGAGTAAGCAAAGCATGATTCAACCGTTTTTTGTCTTATCTATGCAAGAGAGGGAGAGCGTTGATTGCTTCTAAAGCAGCGCAGTCGATGGTTTCTTATTTTGTCTCTTCTTGTTGTTTAACTAACCTCAGTCTATCGATTTAGCTACTGTTCTTGCAACAACTAGTTGTATGACTGTCCCAAAATTGAACTAGTTGGTATTTTGCCTGCAGGGATTGTTTATGAGCATGTGTTAGCTGTACTACACTGATCGAAATCCATGGACGTAACACAATGCCGATATTAAATGGGTTTGTGTAGATTTTGTATGAATGTTTATATGAATACATAAAAGGGAAAATAGTTGAGTTAACGAAGAGTATGGTAAAATTTTAAATATACTTTGTTGTTTTAAAATTGTAAATCTTACATTCTGAATATGTAAAACAAAATGTGAAGAACATTTAATCTCTTTTATCCATAAGTTTGAAGTTTATTAAATCAAATAAGTAATAATAAGTAACTCATTTCTTTAAATAACAAAAAAAAAAAAAAAAAACACACAAAATAGCAAAACTTAAAAAGATTAGAAATTTCTAAGGTTATTAAGTGGTATGTTACCAAAAACTAAAAAATTTACCAGCCTGCAGTAACTGGATATTTTTTAAAATTAAAAAAAAAATGCATAAAAGACAGCTATAATGTTGTCAAATTGAAGAGGAAATAAAAATAATTTTAAATAAAAAACAAGTAAGAAAATTATAGTCGGTCTAGACCGACTATACGATACCCTATACCATGCGTTTAGAAACCCTATCTCTTAGGCCCAACTAACTGGACATTGAAAATAAGCAAAAACCAAATTTGAGTGGGATTTTTATTAATTTTTTTGGCTGCAGATATGAAAAAGTTCATATCGGATGCTATATCTATAAAGGGACTAGGTCCAAAAATGGACCGATCCTGATCATGTTTGGCAAAGTCTCTTGTATTTTGCAAAAATATGTACAAACAAAATTTGAGAAGAATCAGTGCAATATTTTTGTTTTTTAATTGATTTAAGTGAAGATAGGGAAGCAGCTCTATATGGGGTCAAAGGGATGATTTTTGGACTACTCATTAGTGGATGTAATGAACGCATACAAACCCAATTTGAGTAAGATCTATATGACAATTTGGATCTTATGGCAATTTATGTCGATTTCATATGGGTAATTTGTATGGGGGCTAGGTCTGAACATGGACCGATTCTCACCAATTTCAATAGCTTTCATCCCATAGCCGATGAAAGCTTATATACCAAATTTCATCAAAATATATTCACATTTGCGACCTGCAGTTTGATTACAAGCTTTACATGGACACACAGACGGACGGACGGACGGACGGACATTGTTAAATCAACTCAGAAAGTGATTCTGATTCGATCGGTATAATTAAAGATGGGTCTAGGTCATATATTTTTGGTTGTTACAAACAGCAGCACAAAGACATTATACCCAAACCACATAGTGGTATAGGGTATAATGAGTTTATTGTGTAAATTGAAATCCGATCGTGAATGTATGAAAGAGTTTTTTTGTTTTTTTCAAAACATCAAAGTGCTTATGGGACTGTACTCATAAGCACTATGGAAATAAAGCTGTAAGAGATAAGGCCATAGAAATGCTTTTGATTAAATTGAATGAGGTAAAGGAGGGGGCCACCGCAGATTACGTAGGCGAAATTGTAAACAATATTATTAGTTTCCAGCAGGAGGAGAAGAAATTTAAAAAAAATTCTAATTCCGAATTATAGTCACCTAAAATTTTTAAAAAGCCAAAAAATTGAAAAAAAATGTAGATGACTATACCTTCAATGACGAAGTTGAGGAGAGTATTGTATCTTTTCCTTCTTACAAAGATGCAAAAATTACAAAACTCTCCTCTTCTTGTGTATCAATTTAATAATAAAATTTTTTGTTTGTTTTTTTTTTTCTTGACATAAAGATATTGACCTACTATGATTTCATTTGTTTTCAAATATTTTAATTTTAACATAATTTGTCTGTGTAAATAAGTGTGGGAACCTGTATTAACCCTTTCACGATCAATGGGACATATATGTCCCATTTTGATTTTTTTCTTATATTTTCCACATTTTTCAACCGATTTTTAAAGCTGACTTTAGTCGACAGAAGATAGTTTTAGGATTCAGACCATACCAAAAAAGTTGGCGCATGTACCAGGACCTAAGACGGTGACGCCAAAATCTGAAAATTGCGTTTTTTTAAAATCATATTTGGATGTCATTAATTTGGTCGCTGTTTAATCAAAAACATTAAAATTTTGATGTCACATGGAGCAGTATTCATGGTTTTCAGAAACACCAAAATATTTTGAATCGGTTTATTATTCAGCAAAATTCAGTACGGGCCATATATGTACAATTGGTCATCAATGGTAAAAAAAAGGTTTTATAATTTCATATCTTTATTAATTAACAATTAATTTATATATATCAAAGAGTTCCGTGATTGGTTATCAACGCCCAGCCTAAACCCTTGTACCCACAAACTTGCAATTTCGACTGTAGGGTTCCCTCTCGGATTAAAGATCCATTAAGAAGGGATTTTTAGAAATTCATACATTAACGGGATAAAAGCGGACCAAAAGGGGGAAAGTGGTAACAAGTGAATCTAAGAATATGTTATTGGGTGTGTAGACTCCATCCGAGAAACAAACATGGATTTATTTTTTCGTAATTCTGCAATTTAAGGGGAAAAAACGGCCATCTTTTTAACATAAATCTATATACTTATATGAATTTTGGTATACAGACTCCACCGGATACGTGGGCATCAGTCAAGGATGAATTAATTGCTAATTCAACCATTTAGGGGAGGAAAAACGGCCGAAAAGGGGAAAAATTTTACATTTCATATCTTCTACACAAACGAATATAAAATATAGTTTTTGGATAGAAAGATCAAATGAAATCTTTTGGAAATTCTAAAAACGGCCCGTAAATGTAAGAGTGTACCTTTTTGTATCTTCTTTACAAAGTAATTTAGGAATATGAAATATGATATGTAGATTCCACCTCAAACACAAATATCGGAGAAGTATAAAATTTGTTTTAATTCAAGCCTTAAGGGGAAAACTGATACTTTTCAACTGGTAAACTTTCATTTGAAAGTACATTTCCTTAAGAAAACAAGTAAGAAATTTATAGTCGGTATAGACCAATACCCTATACCATGCGTTTAGAGAATAGGTCTTAGGTACAACTAATTGGGTTTAGAAAAAAACATTAACCAAATCTACGTCAAAATTCGGACCGATCCCGACAATATTTGGTAAAGTCACTTATTTTTTGCAACAACATATAGTAACCGATTTTGGGAAGGAACTGTGCAATATTTTTGTTTTTGATAGGTTTAAATGAATTGTCCTATATGTTTTATTTTTGGTCTACGGATTAATGGATGTAATAAATATACGCAAACCCAATTCGTCTGAAATCTATTTCATAAGTCGATATCACAGGGATCATTTGAATGGGGGACTGGGTGTGAACATGCACCCATTTTCACCAATTTCAATAGCGTTTGGCTGGAGTTAATTCCCTTCAAAATTAAGCCATCGATATTACAAATGATAATAATCGAACCTATTATGAACAAAAAAAGTGGTACTTAAATTGAGTAGGAGACAATACATTGGGAATTTTTACAAAATTCAAAATTTGCCAATTTTGCTTTTTAATAATTTCATGCTTAAGAGCTCCTTGCTAAGGAATCAAAAACTTCATATAAAAAACGCTTCAGAAATGCTTAAGGAAATTTTCTGTCTAAAAATTTCTGTTGTTAGTCTGCAGCTTTTTAAAAAAGTAGTATGGTTTTTACTACTTTTTTTTATGTAAATTAAGTTAGGCAACCCAGGCTTCGAGCAGGAATATCAAATTTTTCGTTCTTTCTGAACGGAATTTTGACAGGAGAGGTAAGCATAAACAAAATGTAATAAGTTTAAAAAATTCGAAGTTCTTTTTCAGTTGTCAATTTCAATTTCACAATTCTTAATAATTGACAGAAAACAGCTGATTGCTACTGTTGCACTGAAAGGTACTTTTGTGCTTTTTTTTCTTTAAGAAATATATGAAAATTTTCTGCTAAGATTCCTTAACAAGCTGCATACAGCTCTTTAGTAATAAAATTACGTATTATTTTACGAAATCGCTATTAAGTTTGTTCTATATTGGAAGATAACACATTTGTTACAAAAATACAATAAAAAAAAAATAAAAATAAACAAAGAAATTTTTTTTTAGTGATGCCAAAACAGTGTAAACTTTTAAACTTCTTTACCAAAGTTAATTAAAATAATAAAAATAGAAGACGAGTGAAAGAAAATGTAAAAATCTTAACCGTTATTTAACTCTCCGTCTAGCAACACTTCTGGTACCCTTAAACGCATGACAAGGTCCTTAGGGACCTATTTTTGTTGATATGACATTTTCTATGAAAAAGACATTTTAAAATTTTTGTTTTATTTTATTATTGTTTATTAATTAAAGTGTTGATAAATAAATTAAAATTTTTTTTTTCTATACTAACATAATTTTTATGAATTTTATTATGAAAATTTAGTTTTACAATGAATAAAACTTAAAAAAACTATTGTTGCGATGGTTGTTCCTAATTTTGAGTGCAGGTTAAGCACCGATGCATTAATCTTGAATGCTTTGCACAAATTGCATTGCTGCAGGAACAGCAATAGGCCCTTGTTTTGCGTTGACCACCGTACTCTGAACGGCATAGTCGATATGATGGCCTGTTTGTCCTTAGCGCAAACGACGGTGCAGCTGCTTCTGTTGGTTCTGCTTTTGACCTTTAGAATTCTTAAGTCTTACCTTGACATCAAAGGAGGAATCCATTGTATTCCGTATCCTTGGATATGCAGTTATGCGAGTATTCAGGGCACGTTCTTCAATGTTGGGCAATGCCAATTGCTTAGTAAGCATAAGGAGGAATGAGCGCCGTCTGTCACTTCTCTTCACTAGCTTCATCTCGTTGAATATTATGAATGCAGCTAATGCAGCGATGTCGAGCATATTGTAAAACATGGCAAGCGGCCAGCGCTTTGTTGAGCGCTTGCATGTATACGTACCAAGCATCTGGTCCATAGTATCAACGCCGGATTTGTTGGCATTGTAATCAAGAATGGCTAAGGGCTTCTTCTTTTCAGTGTCCATGTTCACATCGCAAGTGTAATGTTGTGTAGATAGCAAAATTACTGATTTATTCTTCCTGGGCACATATGAGCATAGTGCTATATCGCCTTCGTTGAACCCAAACAATGTGCTGTTGATTAGCCGCGAACGATTTTTATGTAACTCCCTTGGCACAAATTTTTTGTTAGAGTGAACTGTTCCAACATATGCAGTTTTCTTTCTCATCAAAATACGCGCCAAGTTCAATGTAATGAAGAAATTGTCAGCATAAATTGTGCGGCCAGAATCCAAATATTTATCCGGAAGAGCAAGTACAACGTTCTGCCCTTGATTTATTTCACGCTCCTGGACAGACAATTTACCAGAATAAATCATTCCTTTGACAGGATAGAATGATTTTGAGTCACACAACCACCATACCTGGCTTCGACGGAATATATTGTGTGAAGCGGGTACGGCCTCTGTATGGAAATAACTGCTCATCAACTGTCAGTGAATCATGCGGAATGTAAGCTGCTGCTAAGTTAGACTGCAACATTTGCCAAATATTATCAATTGCTGTTGGTTAGTCGCTGCTGTCGCGTATTTCCATTGTCGAATCTAAGGCATTGTTTTATGGACATAAAGCGATTATACGACAATGCTGCTTTGTATACTGGACAACGCGTTGGGGCCCATAACTGTGCAGAAGGCTCATTATTTGTTTTATTGAGTCCAGAATACAAGAGTATAGCCAAGAAGGCATCAAACTCCTTTAGTGTGATGGTTTTAAATTCCTTTTTGTTTGTTGGATTTGCCAAATTATATGCAGCTGTTATTTCCCTACCTTTGTGATAAGATTCGCGTATTATTATGTACGCCATGTCTTCAGTGAAGAGCGAGCGAGTTACGTATCCCCTCCACAACTAATTGTAACGGCTGGCAAAGTGTAGTGACCATTTAGAATCTTATTGCATTTTTGTATCGCAACATTTTTTGTATTATATTTCTGTTTTATTCCCACACTTTGCCAGACAGCAACGTAAGCATTTTTGTCTGCGTTGCTTAGCCCTAATTGTATTTTAAATATTTTTAAGCCTCAGTCTTAAGATTCATTTAAATAAAGATAGATATATCACAATTTTCTTTGTGTATTTTATTTTATCTATAATTGGCACAGTCGGTAGGATAACTTATTCCAAAGAATAAGTGAAAAGAACCAAAAAAAAAAAAAAAAAAAATAGGACTAAGTGAACGCAAAAACAATTAAATAAGTACCATTAAGATTAAAAACAAAAAATAAATAAGAAATTAATGAATTAAATAACATTAAAAACCAGAAAATTGTAAAATAAAAAATATATTAAACAAAAAAAAAAACAAAAAACCAAAATTGAAAAGTAAAAAATTAATAAACAACAACGATAAGAGACCAAATTTTTATGAACAACAAACGAAATAATACTTTCGACTCACATCGCAAACTAAACGAAAAAAAACATGGCAGAACATTTGCAGCAAAGAATAGTAGAACTTGAAATGGTTCTAAAACAACAGGAGTTGAAAATAAATCAACAACAGCAACAGCTGGAACAACAACAACAAATCAATTTACAACAGCAACTACAACAGGATCAACAACAACAGCAAATACAACAAGCTCAACAACAACAGCAGCTACAATATGATCAACAACAACAGCAACTACAACAGGTACAACAGCAGCATCAACAATTTTTATTTAATATGTCGGCCAAGGACGTCATCGAACAATTTCGGCGTCTTAAGCCACTTGAGGAGAACCACAATTGCAGATCATTTATAAATGCCGTGGAGACGAACCTCACTCTTTGTGGAAATAACCACGATCTTATTAAGTTTTGCGTTAAAATTGTTGCAAACGAAAAGGTTCTTGGGAACGCTGGCCGAAGAGTGAGGGAGTTACAAATCAATGCTACCTGGGAGGAGATGAAAGCCAAAATTCTACAGGAGTTCAGCCCGAAAAGGACTTATGCGGAGGTCTTCAATTCTTGCAGGACTATAAAAGTAAGAAATTTAAGCGAATTATTTAGTTATTTTGAGAGATGTAAATACGAGGTAAATGATATTTATTTAGCTGATCCATTTAAACCTGGCATATATAGACCAGAAAACGTTGATAGGGATTTGGTGGACATATTGTTGGAAAAAATAGATGGACCAATAAGGGCACATATAGGTGAACATGAAACAATGACCGATATAATTGCCAAATATACGAAATTAAAATTATTACATGATACTAGGGCCATAGCTTTTGACCATAGAGTTAATTTGCAATATAAACGGAGACCAGAGAACAATAATAATAGCGGTAACAATAATAATTACAATAGTAATAATAAGAACAATAATAATAGTGGTAATAATAATTACAATAGCAATAAAAATTATAATAATAATAAAAATAACAGCAATAATAATAATAAGAACAATAATAATTATAATAATAATAATAGTTATGATAATAATAATATTAGTAATAACAAGAACAATAATAATAATAACAGTAATAATAACCGGTACAATAATAACTATAACCGCAATAATGGCAACAACAGCGGAAGTTATTACAACAATAATAATCGACAAGGGACAAGTTCAAATAGGACTCGTACTTCACACATGAGCGTTGATCGCGGAGAAAGTGTAGGGCACGTTACAAACGATTACAATAACGGCACCATGATGGACATTAGTAATGTCGAGGAAAACGAGGTAAATTTTTTGACAATGCCTCCAAATCTAAACTGCCCATAATAATAATTACTATAGGTAGGCAAAGAATTAAATGCCTTATAGATACTGGCTCAACAACGAGCATTGTTAAGCGGAATAAATTAGTTGAAAATTACCCGGAACAAAAACTTAAAAAACCTATTAAATATCGAACGATAAACGGAATTGATGAAATACATTTTCAAATAGTAACACCTTTTCCAAAAGACTTTAATTGTAGCGGAACGCTTAGTTGGAAAGTAATTGACTTTCAGAATGATAAATATGATGCTATAATCGGACAAGATTTTTTGATACCCCTTAAGGCGAGAATAAATAACGAACATGGTTATGTGGAAATTTTGGGTGATAAATTCCTTTTCGAAGAGATGCACTACCCTTTTCATATAGAGAACATAGGTTTACTCGAACCAATTTTGAAAGAAAATGTTTTAAACAAGCTTGATTTTAGCCATTTGAATGAAGAAGAGACTGGAACGATAACAAATCTTCTTACTGAATTTAAAGATCTATTTTATTTCGAGGGAGATAATCTTTCAGCTACAACTGAAATAGAACATCAAATAATTACTAACACTGACAAACCCTTATATTCGAAAATATATCGGTACCCTCAAATCCATGAAGGTGAAATAGAAAAGCAAATAAATGAAATGTTGAAACAAAATATTATCCGTGAGAGCAATTCTGCTTATAATAGCCCTTTGTGGATTGTTCCCAAAAAGAACGATAATTCTGGGGAGAAACAATGGAGAATAGTAATTGACTATCGAAAACTGAATGAGCATACGATAGAGGACAAATATCCTATACCTAACTTAAATGGACTATTAGATAAGCTGGGTAAAGCACAATATTTTTCGACCATAGACCTAGCTAAGGGTTTCCATCAGATACTTCTTAGGGAAGAGGATAGAAAAAAAACGGCCTTTTCTACTCCTTTTGGGCACTATGAGTTTATACGAATGCCCTTTGGCCTCAAAAATGCACCATCAACCTTTCAGAGATTGATGAATTCGCTACTTAGAAATTTTATAAATAAGACATGTGTTGTTTATATGGACGACATACTAATATTTAGTTCATCCTTAATGGAACATATTAATAACATCAAGGATATACTTAGAACCTTGAGAAATGCCAAACTAAAGATACAAATAAATAAATGTGATTTCCTCAAAAAGGAAACGCAATTTCTGGGTCATGTACTAACAACTTGTGGTGTAAAACCAGATCCTAACAAAATCTCTATAATACAGAAGCTTAAGCTTCCAGATACCGAAAAGCAAATTAAGTCATTTTTAGGAATGACCGGATTTTATCGAAAATTCATCCATAATTACGCTAAAATAGCATATCCAATGATTAGGTATCTAAAGAAGAACGGAAAGGTAAATAAAAATGACCCTAACTACATAGTAGCCTTCGAAAAACTTAAGGAGCTCATAACAAATTCTCCCGTATTAAGATATCCAAATTTTTCTAAGCGTTTCAGAATTGTCACCGATGCAAGCAATAATGCAATTGGAGCTGTCTTAACTCAAGATGGTCACCCAGTTGCATATGCTTCGCGAACGCTTAACAAACACGAAACAAACTATGCAACAATTGAAAAGGAATTGTTGGCAATAGTTTGGGGTGTTAAATACTTTAGGCCATATATATACGGACAAGAATTTGACTTGGAAAGCGATCACCAACCCCTGAAGTGGCTTATGAGCAAATATTCGGGCAGGGATATAAGCCCAAGGCTACAGAGATACCTTATTGAATTAGGCGAATATAATTTTAAAATAGAATATATAAAAGGAAAGTGTAACTATATTGCAGACTTTCTAAGTAGAATTAATGCGGAGACAAATAAGATAAATTTAGCAGAAATATTTAATGAAGATTTTATACATAATGGAGACACAAGTAATGACGGAGATTCTATGGATGTTCAAACGATACACTCTCAAGAGGAAGACTTTAATGATGGTATTCCAATTTTGGATACTGTAGTCAATCGTTTTAAAATTCAAATTATTGTAGTGGAGAATAAGGAAACGGACACGATAACAGTTTTTGGTAATAAACGAATTTATATAGATAGAAACGACATTGAAAACGAGAACGTGTCTAATATTCTAAGGAGAGAAATCATTAAAGGAAAAATAGGAATATATTCGGAGGTGACTGATCATGAATATTATAAGGTTCAGTTGCAATTGATTGAAGAATTTCCCGATAAAGAAAAATTTAAATTTGTTAAGTGTTCCTACTTTGCTAAAGATATAGACGATGACAATGAGCTGAATAGGCAAATAGCATTATTCCATAAGTATGAGAGCGGACATTCTGGTATTATAGCTACATACGAAAATATCAAACATAAAGTATACAACCCGCATCTAAAATTATCAATTCACAAGATAATAAACAACTGTCATATTTGCTCATCAGCAAAATACGACAGAAACCCAATTAAAAATAAATTCAGATTAACTGAAACCCCTTCCACAACGAATGAAATAATTCATGTTGATACTTATGTCAACAGTAAACATTCATTCATAATTTTCATTGACAAATTTTCAAAACATGTAGTTTCATTTTATTTACACGACAGAAATAGTCAAACCCTAGTTGGGAAGATTCGGGCATTTTTGGCCATTAAGGGCAATGTTACTAAATTTGTACTAGACAATGAATTCAATAACGCAAATGTAATGAATTTCCTTGATCAGTAGGGAATTCAATATCATTTTACAAAACCGAATAGCCATACCGGTAATTCGGATATTGAAAGATTCAATAGTACGATCACAGAGAAAATCAGAGTCTTTAATTTAGAGGAAAAACTTCCGATAAATACCCAAATTAATAAGGCGATAAAACTGTACAATAGTAACTATCATAGCACGATAAAATGTAGTCCCTTAGATGTGCAGAATAAATTGATCAATCATAGCATTATAAAGGAAAGATTAGAAAATGCAAAATGCAAAATGATTCAAAGAAGAAATGAATCTAGGGAAAACTACGTAGAAAATAGGAAAGAAGGTTACATAAAGAATTACAGAAACGTAAGGCACAAGGAACAACCTAAGTTTAGGAAACAAAAATTGGAAAATGTTCATGTTTCTAATATTAAAAGACCTTCGAAATTTTCAGATTCTCATAATAACACTACTGCTAATGTCCCTGACGCAGCTGAGTCGAGCAACTCTGCAAGTTAATAAGATTTCCGAGGAAAATGGATTTGTCGAAATAAAGATGCGAGAAGTCGACATCGTAAACGAAACTATAACAATAGTCCACGTTATAGATATTGGTGAGGTGAGAAACATACTAGATACTATAGAGAAAAATATAGAAACTTTAGATATAAATAACCGAAATGTACTTGAAAATGAGGTACAACTTTTGAAATCAAAAATAAAAACTATAATACCAAAAGACAATAGGAAAAGGAGAGGATTGTTCAATTTTGGAGGAAGGGTATATAAATGGGTGTTTGGAACTATGGATGATGAGGATAGACGGGAAATATATGACCATTTGTCAGTCACTGATCAGAATTCCCATAAGGCTATAGAAACATTAAATAAACAAATAATCGTTAATGATTCTTTTAATAAATCTCTGGGGTATTTAAAATCCGCGTTAGAAGACGACAGGAAAAAAATATTAAACTATTTCGGAAAAATTAAAATGGACAACAATGAGTATATTTCAAGATTTTTCTTTCTGGATCAATTAGCAAAGCTTAAGAATTTGGAACACAAATTAGATCAGATCCAGGATAACATTGTGTCAGCAAAAAATAACATAATTCATCCCAGTATATTTTCTCCGCAGGAAATAAATGACTTTGAAATAGATTTTTATAAGTTAAAAATGTTAAAGGTAGGAATTATGACATTTAGTGACCAGGCTATCATTGTAGCAATACAAATCCCAAAAACTTTTATAAGAACTGAACTAAAACTAATTACTAGAATCCCCAATAAAAATAGCCTAGAAATAGATTCAGAAGACCAATATATAGTAGATATTAACGGCCAGAATTTTATTTACAAAGATAACGTAGCAATAAGAACCTTGAAGAAAAGCAAAAATTGTATTTTTTTTTAATAATTGTAAATTTATATATAACAATGAAACGGAAATAGTTAATATAGACGAAGAAACCCTTATTGTTAAAAACTCTAATTATGTAAAAGTCGATCAAGATTGTGACGATAGAAAATTTAATCTTACAGGCAATTTTTTGATTATTTTCAACAATTGTAATATTTCTATGCTTAACGAAAGTTTGTCAAATAAAAAAGTTCTGTACAAGGAAAAATATTTTTATCCAAACAACAACAAATTAGATGTAACAAATATAGATTTTAAATTCAAAAACATTGCCACTGAACATTTTGAAAATATTAAGGAAATAAAAGAACTAAAATGCCACAGAAATGTGTCGTATGGGATAAGTTTGACACTTGTATCTGTAATTTTTGCTCTGTTCCTCATTTTATATTGTCTAACTAAGAAAAATAATGTAAAAGTAAATATTAGACAAGAAAGAGTCCAGGAAAACTTGCAAATTAGGGAAAGAGAAGTTTTGAACCCTTCGCCCCAGATAAGTGAAATAATCGCCAAATACTCAAAATAAAATATTTTTTTTATTAATCATATATCACAAAAAAAAAAAGAAAAAAGATTATTGTCTTTAGAATATATAATTTAAGAAATGAAAAAAAAAGGAAATTGTTAATAAAACAATTAAAAATAAAAACCGAATCAAATGAATAATAATAAAAATATAGAAGACTCAGGAGAGTCTTCATTCAAAAGGGGGAGAAGTTACGTATCCCCTCCACAACTAATTGTAACGGCTGGCAAAGTGTAGTGACCATTTAGAATCTTATTGCATTTTTGTATCGCAACATTTTTTGTATTATATTTCTGTTTTATTCCCACACTTTGCCAGACAGCAACGTAAGCATTTTTGTCTGCGTTGCTTAGCCCTAATTGTATTTTAAATATTTTTAAGCCTCAGTCTTAAGATTCATTTAAATAAAGATAGATATATCACAATTTTCTTTGTGTATTTTATTTTATCTATAATTAGCGGATATGGTAAAGGGATCATATGTGGTTCCTACTGGTCCTGGTTTCCTCCTTGTGTAGTTGACCACGTTATGAGCACGAATACGGGAAGTTGGTGGTGCATTTTTACTCCATTGGGTGTCGTCTTTCGCAATAAAATAACTTTCGCTTGTTGGTGTTTCTTCTTCTTCATAATCGTCGTCATCGTAAACCTCATTGATTTCTATATCTACCTCACTTTCAGCATCGGAGTCCACAGCAGATATATTTGGTAGAAAGGGCAAGTCGCCATCATCTTCTTCAGCATCAAATGCCGGAGTATCAAGTTCCTCGTCATGATCCTCTGCATTCATAAAATCAGTAAATTGATTATCTACGGCACATCTTTCCTCCTCAGACATTTGTTGGTAGCGTGTGCTACGACGCACCACCATTTCAGCAATTTCAATGTTTGATTCTGCCATATTATTTTATCGCTTTTAGTTTCCTTCGTACAATCACTTTGAAATTTCAAACAATATGTTGAGTCTTCAGTGTCTAAACTGTGTATGATTTAGTTTACGAAACTGGAGCCGCTTTTATACCCTTTCCGTTGCCTACTTGTGTTCTAGCTTGAACATCCGCGTATATGTACAAATAGGGATTAGTATTAGCAGGTAATAAAACAAATGGTAAATTGCGAAGAACACGTTTGAAATGTGTTCAAACAATAAAACAGCTGCTTACGAAACTATAACCGCATTTATACCCTTTTCGTTGCCTACTTGTGTTCTAGCTTGAACATCCGCGTATATCTACAAATAGAGATTAGTATTAGAAGGTAATAAAACAAATGTTAAATTCGAAGAACTCGTTTAAAATGTGTTCAAACAATAAAACAGCTAAAAAGAAGCCAAAATAAAGTTTATGTCTTAATGATTTCTTGTAATTTCAGTACAAGGTCCCTAGGGACCTTGTCATGCGTTCCCGTACTACTCACCTTTAAACCTCAATAAAAACTAAACTATTGGGCGTATCACCTTGAATTTTCTTTTAAACGATTTTTGACAAAATTCTCTTGGAAAACAGTGTAACTTTTGGGGTACCTTGTCCTGGCCGAAATAGGAGTAATTTCAGTTTGAAAATGAAAAAGGTACCCAGGGACCTTCTCGCTAACCGAAGATTCTGACGTTTCTTTTCAATCATTTTAAAACAATGGCAAGAATAAAGTTGTATGAAGAGTTAAAAACCAGAATAATAGATGATTTTAGTGATGGTCGTTGGTTAAAGAATATTCTTTTTTTAAGATATTCTATAATTAAATCCATAATCCATACCATAAACTTGCATGAACTGGAATTAGAATACTGTTGTCGAATAGCGTTGACGAAAAAGTTGAATATTTAAATGGCCATAAAACGGCTATACGCCTCGGGGCTTTTGCTAAAATAAATTAATAGAATCGTTCGGAATAGGAATCATCTACCTCCCAAGAATATGTGTTATTGTAGAGTAAAGGTTTCCATAGCTTTATCAACAGCATAAAAGTTAATACCTTTAAGTTTTGTTAATTTATTATGAAGTTATGTTAATATTTTTTCATTGTTAAATAAATAAAACATACAAATGTTTAAATTAATGAAACAGTTTTAATTTTATGTTCAATTTTTTTTGGTATTGACCGACCAAGTCGTCCAAAATATATTTTGTTGAATGTTTCCATCGTATTGTCACTCACACCATATTTCTTATTTTTAAATATTATTAAATATTAAATATGATCTATATTTAAAAATTTACAACAAATACAAAACCAAACTACTTAAAAAATGTAAAAATGTATTTAAAAAATAAAAACTTTTTGTCCCATGTTCAAATCCCTATTATAAGTAATAAAAAAATTTTTTTTTCTTTTTTGGTTACTTTTTTTTTTTAAATAAATTTTTATTTATATTATTTTAATTTTTTTTTTTTTTTTTGAATAACCTTATAAAAATACATTACTTAAAATATTTATTTATTTGAGTATTTATTTATTAAATTACATTAAAAATTCAAAACATATTTTTCTATTCTGTTATACACAGAAACATTTTTTATAGATAAAATATTATATACATACATACATTTATCTACATATAACGCAACATGTTTCTCTTAAATATACATTCAGGTTTCACCGTCGCAAAAGAGGTTTGTACATCCTCATAACATATATAGTTCTTGACTGACCATTTGACGAAAAAGAAAAACACTCAAAATCACCAACACAACATAAACATACATTTTTAGTATTAAGTATTGAGTAAATTCTACTCTACAATATGATTGTAAAATAAATATATAAGAATGGATTTTATTAAATAAAGGGACAGTCGGATTTAAGACATAATAAAAACAACAAGTTGAGTTATTACTTTAATTTCTTCGACACAATAAAACAATATATAGAGTATACACCACATGTCACTCCATTTCGCACACAACATTCCCATTGTGCAGCCATAAGGAAAGCCTAGACGTTGCCAATTAAAAGGCTGCCACAAGCCAATTAAATGGCTGTGCCAAAAGCGCAATGTTCATTTGCATCCTTAAGATGCTATTACATGATGTGTTTTTTACATATGTAGTGTCAAATTTTCCCAGAACAAAAGTTGTACGCATTGTGTGATACATATGAAACATTGTTTATGTACAATACATGAGGAAAGTCACATGTACATATTTCAATTAGAACAGGTTCTATTTCTATGCATAACAAACATATGAAAATACAAGACTGCTTGTGGCGAAAGAAAAACAGAGTAAATTTTAAAGATTAATATTGAAAGAAAAATAAATTGTTTAGTATTAATTAACAATTAAAAAATATATGTATATACTTTTTTTTAACAATAAATTTTTTTAAATTCACAAATTAAATCAGCTGTTGTTTACATTTAGTGGTTATGTCATACGGAAATACATATGCACGTGTGATAGCAAAAATTATGAATCGTATGTAAAAGACAATTTTGACAGACATGCGGAATTTCATATGGATAAAAAAAGTGACAGTACATATGTAAAAAACAATTCGTGTAATAGCACCTTTATTGCTTTAAAGCGTGTCTTCAACAGTAATTGATATTTAGTCAATAGAAAAAGTATAATTTCAAAATTTTCTGTAAGAAATGTGTTTACTGCAACCAAGATTTGTGTTAAAATTTATTTTATTGGCAATGTTAATGTCATGACAATTAAAATGGCACGTCATATAAAAAAAATATAATTTAAGAGAAAATAGGTTAAAAACTTACCCTCCCCCCCCCCCCTTTAATTGTCACCGAATAAATGTATTTCTGGTAGTTACAAACATCAGCACAAACTCAGTAGGACAAATCGGTGTGACTTATGATTGTATTGGTGAGAAAATGATATAAAATTATTTCAGCTAATTCAACAACCCTTTGCTGTAAAACGACAAAAATTTCACAATATAAAATATATACATAATTCAACAACCCCACAAACAGGGCCGTATTAACAAGTGTGAGCGCCCTGGGCTAAATAAAATTTGTCGCCCTTTTATACAAAGTTTTATTATAAAAAATTAATAAATAGAAATATTTTGAAAGTGTTTTGTTTAGAAAATCCACGAAACGATCGTCATTTCATTCCTGAATGTGATAAAATATTTTGAAAGCGAAAACTCTGTGAAGTATTTATTTTCTTGGAGAATATCCTGACAAACTGAGTTTAAAAAATAAATACTTATTATATCAATTCATAATATGGAAATAATTTGACCTTGATCAGTTATATATTAATTTGCTTTAAATATTAATTTTTATTTTAAATATTGCTTTTGCGGCATTTGCTGTGGGCAAATTTTTCTATAATTTCCTTAATATCTAGTTTCTCTAGGACATCCGATTCTATTGATAAAATACTTAAATTATTTAATTTGTGTTGTCCTGATGATGATCTCAAATGATTTTTTATTCGCTTAAGAGTTGAAAACGATCTTTCTCCACGACAATTTGTGCAGGTGATACTTAAATATATCCGTAGAGCTGTTGTTATATTGATAAAAGTGAATTCAATTTGCGATTCAATTATTGTTTTTAAAATTTGTTCAGATTTGGATAATGCCGTTAATTTGTCGGATATTAAATTTACATGTTTAAAATATAAACATTCCTCGATTAGACCAATTTCAAGATCATCTGGGTAATATTTATATAAAATAGTTGCTTTTTCTCGTATCATGTTTTCATCTAAACTTTTTAAATTCATTAAAACTCCAAATTTTGTGGCAATGCGATCATATGCAGATTTCCGTTTTTTTATTTCTGCCAAGTTTATCAATAATAACATAAAAACAAGTAAGAAAATTATAGTCGGTCTAGCCCGACTATACGATACCCTATACCATGGTTTAGAGACCCTATCTCTTCGGTCCAACTAACTGGATATAGCAAATAAGCATAAACCAAATTTGAGTGGCATTTTTATTAATTTTTTTCGCTGCAGATATGAAAAAGTTCATATCGGATACTATATTTATATGGGGACTAGGTCGAAAAATGGACCGATCCTGACCATATTTGGTAAAGTCACTTATACTTTGAAAAAATATATGCAAACCAAATTTGAGAAAAAGCTGAGCAATATTTTTGTTTTTTGATAGATTTAAGTGAAGATCGGGAAGCAGCTGTATACGAAGCCTATGACTAAGAATTTTCCTACAGGTATTATTTCTGCACTATTGTTTAATGGATGTAAAAACACATACAAACCCAATTTGACTGAGATCTATATGATAATTTGGAACTTATGGCAATTTATGTCGATTTCATAGGGGTCATTTGTATGGGGACTAGGTCTGAACATGGACCAATTCTCACCAATTTCAATAGCGTTCATCCCATGGCCGATGAAAGCTTATATACCAAATTTTATCAAAATATGTTCATATTTGCGACCTGTAGTTTGATTACAAGGTTTACATGGACACACAGACGGACGGACGGACGGACATTGCTATTTCGACTCAAAAAGTGATTCTGAGTCGATTGGCATAATTAAAGATGGGTCTAGGACGAATATTTTTGGTTGCTACAAACTGCAGCACAAAGTCATTATACCCAAACCACGTAGTGGTATAGGGTATAAATATTTGTACGAAAATGATTATCAAATTGTGTGTCGGCTGATGCCCCTTCATCAAACTGCTTTTTTCGTTTAACAATTCTTACTGTTTTAAATTCAAATCCCGATAGCTCTCCTCTTTTCTTTTTGTAATAGTTAAATGAATCTATATTGCGACGTTCTTCAATATATGCTTCCAAAGAACTGTATAATTTGACTACTGTTTCAATATCAATTTCAACTTTCTGGAGGCTAACATTAATTTGATTCATAGTTTCCAGAATATCATTCCAAAATGAAAGCATAAAACCAGTTTCGAGAGAATTAAACTGTTTTTTCCAATTCTAATGGAACATTTCTGTATTAAATCTGTAGATATATCATTGAGAGCATGCTTAAAGTATTCATATCCGACAACTAAAGCATGAACTGATTCAGCACGTGCTGACCATCGAGTGTTGCTCAGTGTTTTTGGCGTCTTACATTTCACTGATAAGCGACGTTTCAATATTTCTCAACAGCTAGTTGAAGCAGAAAAAAAATTATATATACTTTGGATAAAAAAAAAAATAATTTCGTAGCTTCCAAACAACATTCTGCAGCACACTCATCAATCAAATTCAGAGAATGGGGTGCACATGATATATAAATAGCTAAATTATTTTTTGACTTTATTCGTGCCTGAAGTCCGCTATAAATTCCTGACATATTAAAGGCATTATCGTAAGATTTCCCCCTACAATCTTTCAAATCAATTCCGTATTTTTCTAACAGTTCTATTACGCATTTTTCCATTTCCGACATTTTCAATAAAAGTTAAAAATCTCTACTGCAGTTCCGGCAGTGTTTACATATCTAACAACAATTGTGAGCTGATCTAAGTGTGAAATATCGGGCAGTCAATTATTATGGAATAATACTTGGCTTCCTTTAATTCAGCAATAATAGAGCTTCGCACATTGTTACCTATAGTTTCAATTAATTCATCACAAACTACTAATGACAAATATGATACTGTCCCTTTTCCTTTATTTCCAAAATCTAGTAAATGTTGCTGTAACAGTGGATCGAATTTTGCTAGTAACTCTATACATCCCAAATAATTTCCATTACTTTTATTGCCAATAACTTCATTACTGCCACGAAAAGCCAATCCTCTCGAAGATAAAAACTTAATTACTTCTACAATTCGTTCTAAAATACTTCTCCAATAATTTATATTTTTGGTGGTCTCTATTATGGCAATATTTTTAAAATAGTCTCGTTGATTATTAACTCGATTTACATATATTCGGGAATTTTTTTGATGTTGGGCAGAGTTTTCATGTTGTGTAATCATTTCGACATGTTTCCAATCATTAAATCCACTAATGAAATTATTACTAGGTGATATTTCAAATTATTTTCAAGGAAAACAAAACACTTTTCCAATTGATTGCGAATATAAAAACCAGTTTCGTTTTTCTCTTTTTCCACTTAATAGTATTCTATAAAATATTGACGCAGTGGTGAATCTATTTTGCGTTTTATATGTTATTTTTGATAAACTGAAATCTAGTTTATGAACATCCACTTGAATTTTTGCAATATTTGTGAAAATAAGATTGATTTTCTCTTCGTTTAACTCCCCCATTTTGCGGCATCATGATAGTCAAAATTATCATTTACAATCACAAGTTCTAATTCCTTTTCAACATTTTCTTTACCTTTATCCACATTCAAATACGGTTCAGACAGTTCTAAATGCTCTGGGATTACTTCAATTTCTTGTACTTCCTCTGCAGCAACTTCCGTCTCTTTATTTTTATCCAAATCATACGAATCGCCAGTTGAATTATTTATTTGAAAATAGTTTTTCAAAGATGGAATTTTTGTCAACAATACACTTTCTTTAGCTTTTTTTTCTTCGGTTATCTTTTGATTTTCATACCCAGACATCTTTTTCCTTTCCGGATTCATGTTTACGCAAATATCTGGAATATTATACTTTTAATATATATAAAATTTATTTTTCATAGCACACTTTACGGAATAAAAAATATTTTTCACTTACATTAAAACACAATTTAAATACTATCAGCCGAATTCATAACCAAATTTTAGCAGCCGCATATACATACATCGCACACTACGAGCTGCTTATGGTACTACTACACGAAGTGTTTTTTACATATGTACTGTCACTTTTTTATCCATATGAAATTCTTCATGTCTGTCAAAATTGTCTTTTACATACGATTCATAATTTTTGCTATCACACGTGCGTATGTATTTCCGTATGACATAACCTCTAAATGTATACAACAGCTGATTTAATTTGTGAATTTACAAAAATTTGTTGTTAAAAAAAAGGTTATGAATTTTTTAATTGTTAATTAATACTAAACAATTTATTTTTCTTTCAATATTAATCTTAAAAATTTACTCTGTTTTTCTTTCGCCACAAGCAGTGTTGTAATTTCATTTGTTTGTCATGCAAAAATAGGCCCTGTTCTAATTGAAAAATGTGCGTGTGACTTTCCCCATGTATTGTACATAAACAATGTTTCATATGTATCACACGATGTGTACAACTTTTGTTGTGGAAAAATTTGACAGTACATATGTAAAAAACACATCATGTAATAGCACCTTAGAACACCGATTAAGCCAGGCAGTAATTTAGCACAGAGTTTATTCATAACCAATTTTATTCTGTCAACTAAAAGTTAAAATATCAACACTGAATTTTGTGACGCCATTTATTTTTATGCAAATAGGTTGGCATTTCGTCTCATGTTTAGCAAGTGTTTAAAAGTTCTTTATAATGAATTTAACAAGTGCATAATAAATTACACACTTGCTAAGAGACTGCTAAATATTGGTTATGAATTCGGCTGTATATTTTTACGTAAATATATTAAAATTTTTAAATTCTAATATTCGATAATTCCTTCGATAATCTTTAAAAGTAAGTATATCGGATCGTTGGCGACCCTGGGCTGCAGCCCAATTAGCCCTATGGTTAATGGGGGCCTGCTAGGGTAGCCAGATTTGAAATACCGAAAAACAGTACATCTAATAAAAAAAAAAAACAGTACAATTCAGAAAAAAACAGTACATTTTATTTTTTAACAAAAACATAACTTTTTATTTAAGTAATAACAGTTTTTTAATATTAATTCAATAAGGAACAAAAAAATTGTTAAAAGTACTTAAAAATATGAGATCATAATAAATATTATAAACGTTTTTGAACAAAGTACATAGAAAAAAACATTTTATATCTTATATATCATAAAAGGCCTTTTAGATTACAATATTTTGCTTTTATTTTAATAAAAAAATTTATATTTATTAGATTATAGAAGGCAATCTGTATATGTATATATTATTGCTTAACATTACAAAAGTAAACTTGTAAAGGTGTGTTTACACTATGTGTATTTTCCATGTGTAAATTCAGTTTTACGATCCATACGTAATTCCGTGTGAGTGTCAAAATTGCCGTTTTACATACGATTCATAATTTTTGCGTTCAAACGCACATATGTATTTCCGTATGACATAACCTCTAAATGTAAGCAACAGCTGATTTAATTTGTGAATTTACAAAAAATTATTGTTAAAAATAAAGTTATATATTTTTTAATAGTTAATTAATATTAAACAATTTATTTTTCTCTCAATATTAATCTTTATAAGTTACTCTGTTTTTCTTTCGCCACAAGCAGTGTTGTATTTTCATATGTTTATCTTGACAAAATAGAACCTGCTCTAATTGAAAAATTTACATATGTCTTGCAAAATGTGTAGTACATAAACAATGTTTCAAAGGGTTCACACTATGTGTACAAAATTACATGTGCTAAAAAAAATAAGAAAAACACGAGCAAAACACGTAGTGTGAACGCAGCTTAACTTATTGTCAACTCAATTTTACTCCCTTTTTTAACAATTTTTTTAATTAAAATAATATTGTCCCAACCTTATTGAATTTTTGGTAAGACTCGAACAATCGCGAATTTCATAAAAAACTGAAACACGTATTTACTTAAATCGCCTAAACATTAAAATATGTTAATCCCACATATAAATTACAAAAATCTCTGTATAAAAAACTTAAAAAGCCTGTTTTTTAAGAATATCGCTGAAAAATGGATATGACTGGACCTGTTTTGCCATGTTATATATACCGTTGGAAGCGCCTTGAAAATACATTTCATATGAAACTAATATTGTATACGTTATCTTTAGTTAAAGTACAAAATTCTCCGAAAAACTAAAAAAAAGACCTTTTTTAAAAACGGTCCAGCTCACGGGATCATAATGGTAGACAAGAAATATTTTGGGAATCATCATAAAACATACCAAGGTACATTTTGAGGGGTGCTCTAGAAACACGTTTTTATTTTCCATACAAGGTGAGTCGGTCTAATGTATATAAATACGTTATATAGACAACAATATATTTAAGAAATCCAGTTTGTTTTTCTTTTAAATATTTTTCATGTTAATCTACAATGTTTAATGGAAATGCCTTTAGCGCCAATTACACTTATCTCCTAAAATAGATTAAAAGCCCGGTAAATAAATAGATTTCCCAAATAAAGCAGTCATATATTCTGTGAAAAATATATGCGGAAATTATAAATATTACGAATTAATCAAATCCAATCTAGATTAGAAGACCAGTGTAAATGTGGTTACTTTTAACTTTATATTAAAAGTCACAAATTAACGCCTTTTTTAAATCAGTATTTGAAATTTAAGCTTTAAAAAAATAAATACTTAAAAAATATAAATGTAAATGAATTCAATTTTGGTTTGTAAATTACTTTTCTCAAAATATTTATCACTTTTTTGTATATGGTTTAAAATTCCATTTCTTCCGTTATCAGTTTTCAGATAATTGTAAAATTTTTTACAGTTATATTCGTAGTTTGTTTTGATCATTAACTCACTTTCCAAGTTTTCAATCAAAAGTCTATTTCTCTCCTTTCTCCAAAATAAAAACATCAAACTGAAAATTCTTTCAGTGGCAGCATTCGAATGGGGTATTGAAAAAAATAATATTGCAAATTTTTCGAAATTGGGAAAATATCCACTGTTTAAAAACTCTTTCCATTTATCGTCAACAGTTATTTCTTTTCGTGCGTTTTTAGCAAAAGTTCTCAAGAAAATAAATTCATCAAATAAGAGATCCATATTAATATTCTTAATAAAAAACAATTTCACAACATCCGCAAAATCTTGGAATAATATATTTGAATTCAAATTGAAAATACTGAGTTTTTCGAATTTATTATTTTTTAAATCAAAGCGGTCTTCAATATATTTAATTATATATGAACTTTTCATTTTTTAGTTCTTCAAATTTGTCACATAGAGTTTTCATAATATTGAATACGTCAATAATAACTAGTGTCCTTCTCTTCTAGTTTTTTTATTGAGGATAATAATGACGAACCTATGTTGTGGACAAATCCCAAGTATGCTTCCGATATTTGAAGTTGAAAAAATTGTTTTAACATAGCTGGACAATCATCAAGGGAAAGGAAATAATTTTTTATTGCTGGATAGTTCTTAAAAAATCTTTCGACAGCTGGAGTTAAAGTTGTTCATCGTGTAGGTACATGACGAAGCATTTCGCTCCACTCAAGGTCACAGAACTCAAATATTTCTTTTAGGCTGGAAGTTTTCTTCGTAGATGAGCTAAACGCATTGAAAACCTTGATTACAATATTCTCTATATCGAATTTTGAAAGTTTTAATGCATTTTTAAATGCGTTATTAATGATGCGACACAAACATCCCATGCCGATAATATCTGGGTTATTTTTTTTAATTCAACAAAAACACTTTTTTTACAACCAAAATTAATGTTCGCATTATCTGCACAAAAGCTAGTGACGTTTGATAAGCTTAAATTGCGGCATTCCAATTTAGATTTTACCGATTCAGCAATATCACATGACATTTTGGAATTGGATTCATAAAAACTCAACAATTTTGTTGTTAGACTTAGAAAAGTATTGTAGAACAATTGGAAAAGTTTTTATATTTCCTTTGTTTGATGCATCGGTTGCAATTGAAAACGGGTGATCATCAGCCAAGTCCTTTAATATAGTTTCAATAGAATGTTTCGCCAGAATATTAGTGGTAATCTTCGCTAACTTTGTCTTACCACATGTGAAATTCGATGCAACATTTGAGTCTGGAAACATTTGTTTAAAAAGCTTGCTACTGCAGTTTGCAGACCGATAGCTATGGCTATGCATGACGGTATGGTAGACAAGAGCAGCTTCTGCCATTGAGCTGGACTGTCTCGCAACTTCCGTTTTTTTGCTGGAACTGTGGCTAAAAAATGACTCACAGATTTTTGCTGGTAGCTTCCAGAATTCCTCATGTGTTTGGCTGTCTTCATATGGCGTTTAATATCGGTAATACCACCATTACCAATTGAAAAACAACCACCACAAACGAAGCATTTGGCCTGGGTGTCGTCATTAGCTCTTCCAATCCAATTAAAGTTATTTTTCCAACTAACTTTAAATTTATTTTTACGTCTATTGGCAACTTGTTTGCTTTGTTTGGAATTTGGTGTGCAAGATACTTCTTCTACATCTGTAGTCGAGCTATCTGATAAAGATTCGTCTGAAATTATTTCCTCACAGTCCATTTTTGAAAAGAAACTTGCTTATGTATATCCAAATTATCTTACCCAGGTGTTTAAGTAACTGGAAATAATTTATAAATTTTTTATGTGTATATATGTAGGTATAACTTGTAACTTTTTATAAATTTTTCACAAGCATTTCAGTTTGTTTTGAAAATATGAATGCAGCAAAACAATAACAACGTTGCAGACAAGTGATGTGTTCTACTGTGACAGGGCGTTTCAAATTATCTTTGATTTTTTTTGTACACTGAATAAAATTTTTTGTATCAAATTTTAAAATTTTATTTTTTTTTCAACTATTATATAAAAACAGCATTAAACAAAAAAAAAAAAGTATAAAAAACAGTACAACGTGTAAAAAACAGTACATTTGCTTACTGTTTTTGGTCTTGTGCATAAAACAGTACATTACAGTACAGTACGCGTACTGCTAAAAACAGTACGTCTGGCATCCCTAGGGCCTGCCCACAAGTATAACCAGAGTCCCTGCAGTTGTTTGCTATAAGTGATACATAGATGACGCTTTCTGTTTGATTTAAAAAAAGTGACATAAACAAATCTTTAATTACTTGATGTTTACACATCTCCCTGTGATCGGACTCACATGATTTTTTTGTAATTATAGTTTAATACGATGGTATCCCTGAATTTTAAAATAATAATAGCATGTTCAGACGGCAAAATGAACCACTTGATTCGCTCTCTGAATCATGATTGTGAACCTAGGTGTTCAGACGAGTGTTCTTGTTTCATTTTGACGTTTATATATATATTTTTTTTGAAACATATGGCGCGGCTTTTTGTTTTTTGTTTTGTTTTTATTTACATTAAAATTTTTCGTTTAAATATTTAGGGTTTTTCTGTTTGAAGACATCCTTCTGCACTTCAAAATATGTTTCACTATTTCTTTTTTTTACATTTTTTTTAATTATTTATATGCTTTATGTAATATATGGCTTTTATTTGCTTCTATTTATTTATGTCTCTATTTATTTTCTTGTACACGTTAATTTCTTGTTTTTTTGTTTGCATTGTTTTGTACACGTTAATTTATTGTTTTTTCTTTGTTTATGTTCTTTGTACACATTAATTTCTTGTTTTTTTTTCTTTGTTTATATTTTGTATTTGACAGCTAGTTTAGATAAACTAGCGATAATTTGTTATCAAACTTGGAGATGACACTGAATGTTTCTAGGTTCACAACTAGGTTCAAAATGAACCAAGTAGATTCGCTCTCAAAATTTTGTATGGCGAATCATGTAGATTCAATCATGATTCGCTCGCCAACCGAGAATAAGAGAGCGAACCGCGAATATTGCTGTCCGTGTGAACATAGTAACGGGTGATTTTTTAAGAGCTTGATAACTTTTTTTTAAAAAAAAACGCATAAAATTTGCAAAATCTCATCGGTTCTTTATTTGAAACGTTAGATTGGTCCATGACATTTACTTTTTGAAGATAATTTCATTTAAATGTTGACCGCGGCTGCGTCTTAGGTGGTCCATTCGGAAAGTCCAATTTTGGGCAACTTTTTCGAGCATTTCGGCCGGAATAGCCCGAATTTCTTCGGAAATGTTGTCTTCCAAAGCTGGAATAGTTGCTGGCTTATTTCTGTAGACTTTAGACTTGACGTAGCCCCACAAAAAATAGTCTAAAGGCGTCAAATCGCATGATCTTGGTGGCCAACTTACCGGTCCATTTCTTGAGATGAATTGTTCTCCGAAGTTTTCCCTCAAAATGGCCATAGAATCGCGAGCTGTGTGGCATGTAGCGCCATCTTGTTGAAACCACATGTCAACCAAGTTCAGTTCTTCCATTTTTGGCAACAAAAAGTTTGTTAGCATCGAACGATAGCGATCGCCATTCACCGTAACGTTGCGTCCAACAGCATCTTTGAAAAAATACGGTCCAATGATTCCACCAGCGTACAAACCACACCAAACAGTGCATTTTTCGGGATGCATGGGCAGTTCTTGAACGGCTTCTGGTTGCTCTTCACTCCAAATACGGCAATTTTGCTTATTTACGAAGCCATTCAACCAGAAATGAGCCTCATCGCTGAACAACATTTGTCGATAAAAAAGCGGATTTTCTGCCAACTTTTCTAGGGCCCATTCACTGAAAATTAGACGTTGTGGCAGATCGTTCGGCTTCAGTTCTTGCACGAGCTGTATTTTATACGGTTTTACACCAAGATCTTTGCGTAAAATCTTCCATGTGGTCGAATAACACAAACCCAATTGCTGCGAACGGCGACGAATCGACATTTCACGGTCTTCAGCAACACTCTCAGAAACAGACGCAATATTCTCTTCTGTACGCACTGTACGCATTCGTGTGGTTGGTTTAATGTCCAATAAAGTAAACTGAGTGCGAAACTTGGTCACAATCGCATTAATTGTTTGCTCACTTGGTCGATTATGTAGACCATAAATCGGACGTAAAGCGCGAAACACATTTCGAACCGAACACTGATTTTGGTAATAAAATTCAATGATTTGCAAGCGTTGCTCGTTAGTAAGTCTATTCATGATGAAATGTCAAAGCATACTGAGCATCTTTCTCTTTGACACCATGTCTGAAATCCCACGTGATCTGTCAAATACTAATGCATGAAAATCCTAACCTCAAAAAAATCACCCGTTATAAGACCCGCTAAACCGTGTAATGAAAAAGTAAAACTTTAATGGTAACACACAGTAAATAAATATAAATATATTTTATAAATTATGTTAACTCCACAAAAAGTAGATTGCAAATGTTGAATTTATTCAAACATAATTTTAATTTATTTTTAGCTCTGTTGTAATTATAGTTGACATAGTGCTTGATATACGACTTAAGAGTGTAGTTACATTATCAAATTGATCACCAGGGTCCGATTCAGTTGTCACATTAGAATTATAACTGGTCACAACACCTTTAGCTTGTTGCGCAGCTAAATTAAATTGTATCAAAATTATCAAGTAACTCGTTATACCACCACTAACCTAAAAATACACAAACAAATAAAAACCAATATACATATGTATATCTGTTATTCAAAAGAACTCGCAGCATTCAGCACTCAGCGTATTATGCATCTAAAAGTGCTATTACATGATGTGTTTTTTACATATATACTATCAAATTTTCCCACAGGAAAAGTTGTACACATAGTGTGATACATATGAAACATTGTTTATGTACAATACATGAGGAAAGTCACAAGTACATTTTTCAATTAGAACAGGTTCTATTTTTGCATGACAAACGTATGAAAATACAACACTGCTTGTGGCGAAAGAAAAACAGAGTAAATTATAAAGATTAATATTGAAAGAAAAATAAATTGTTTAATATTAATTAACAATTCAAAAATATATAACTTTTTTTTTAACAATAAATTTTTGTAAATTCACAAATTAAATCAGCTGTTGTTTACATTTAGAGGTTATGTCATACGGAAATTCATATGCACGTGTGATAGCAAAAATTTTGAATCGTATGTAAAAGACAATTTTGACAGACATGAGGAATTTCATATGGATAAAAAAAGTGACAGTACATATGTAAAATACACTTCGTGTAATAGCACCTTTACTCATAAATTACTCATATGCAATTCATGTTTCAGGGTTCACACAATGCAATTTTTGTTGCTCAACTTTTTTTCAATTCTCTTTTAAAGTTGCCTTAATGTTCACACAGAAAAATTTATTGCCACAACTTTTCGTTTTCTGTTGCTTTCAAATTCTTACATTTTTGACGGTTCATTGTATTTAGTTTGTCTAAAAAGAATTTATTATTGGTTCAAAGTGAAAAATCTATTTGTGTGAAAAAATTTAAGTCAAAGAAAAAATGAAATAATAAAAAAAAAATAATTAAATAAATGAAATAATAAAAATAATTTTTCGTAGCGAAGCGAAGAATGAAAAGAAATGTAAAATAATAACCTACAGCTAACTTCGTGTTTATAATTACGAATGACACAATAAAACGAATTGCCGAGTACAAACAACTCCGTACCAAATACCTCTCTTCTTTCCCCTCTCTCCCACAAACTAAAAAATTGCGCAACAAAAATTTCCTTGTGTGAATACAGATTTCCACAGCAGGCTTCATTCGTTTGCCTTATTATTATGATATAAGCTGAGTTGCCTTCATAAACAGTTTGTATAAGAACAAATGAATCGTATTTCGGAAACAGGCGTTAAAATTAAAACCATTAATGTGAATAAATCTTTTATATTTATGAGTATGTATTTTCAAGTTATTAATGCTGTTCTTGCTGGGTGGGATGAAAAATTCATATATGTTAGTATGTAGGTATGTATATTTATTACCCCATAAAGAGTTTCCATATCTAGCGAAAAGAAACCACAGGCCGAAAAATCCACTGAATGGTTTAATAACTTCAACGACAAATGATTGATCTGAAATTATAAGTGGTTAAAAATAAATTTAAACACGTTAAAGTTTTCAATTCTGTCCGAAATTTATTTTATTCAATTAGCTGTATTCAAAGTATAATTTTGTAGTCAAAATCGAAGATCTATGTTCAAACATTTTTAAATAATTACGCACTTAATCAGAGTACGGAAAAATTCGCTGACGAACGATTAAAATGCAAGCTTCTCATGAAAAGATTGTTTTCAATTGTACTTTATAATACGAGTACATTGCTTTTGTTTTCTCTCATAACAGGCAAAAGGCATTGAATTTTAAAGATTTTTTAACAACTTAAAATCAGTTGAAACAAGTAAGAGTGTTAAATTCGGCTGTGCAAAATTTTTTAATACCCTCCACCTGCGTCTTAAACTCAATATTACCACTACCACTTTACTGAAACATTAATTCCGAATACCAGTTAAATTTAAAGTTAATTGTTTTTTTCTTTTTGGTCAGTTTCTATTATAATTTCTTTCTATAAAAAATAATGATCATGTGTTCTGTAGAAAAAATTAATTAGTAAGTCTTTCATAGAACACTAACGAAATTCATTATTTAACACAGCCGGCGTTATAATACCAAAAGTTTGATCCCTCTTAGAATGTTTTGAGACCTTAGAAGTTATACGATAATTAAAAAAAAAATGCAAATGATTCTTGGCTAAAAATTATTAATATTTAAAATAAGCGAATTTTAAAATATTTTTATCTGAATTAGCCAGTAATATGTTAATTAAAGGATACATTTAATACAAAATTAGTAAGACCGACTATACGATACCCTATACCATGGTTTAGGAACCCTATCTCTTCGGTCCAACTAACTGGATATAGAAAATAAGCAAAAACCAAATTTGAGTAGCATTGTTATTTTTTTTGGCTGCAGATATGAAAAAGTTCATCTCGGGTGCTATATTTATATGTGTACTAGGTCAAAAAATGGACCGATCCTCACCATATTTGGTAAAGTCACTTCTATTTTGAAAAAATATGCACAAACCAAATTTGAGAAAAATCTGTGCAATATTTATGTTTTTTTGATAGATTTAAGTGAAGCTCGGGAAGCAGCTCTATATGGGGCCTATGACTAAGAATTGTCCAATAAGGATTCTTTTTGGACTACTGACTAATGGATAAAATAAACACATACAAACCCAATTTTACTAAGATCTATATGATAATTTGGATCTTATGGCAATTTATGTCGATTTCATAGGGGTCATTTGTATGGGGACTAGGTCTGAACATGGACCGATTTTCACCAATTTCAATAGCATTCATCCTATGGCCGATTAAAGCTTATACACCAAATTTCATCAAAATATATTCATATTCGCGACCTGTAGTTTGATTACAAGGTTTACATGGATACACAGACGGACGGACATCGCTAAAACGACTCAGAAAGTGATTCTGAGCCGATCGGCATAATAAAAGATGGGTCTAGGTCAAATATTTTTGGTAGTTACAAACAGCAGCACAAAGTCATTATACCCAAACCACATAGTGGTTTAGGGTATAAAAAGAACTACACAATAATAATAACAGGTAAGAAACTAAATATAGAAATTAAAACTTTTAATATTTAATTTTTACTTTTTATACCCTATACCACTAAGTATGTGGTTTGGGTATAATGACTTTGTGCTGCTGTTTGTAACTACCAAAAATATTTGACATAGACCCATCTTTTATTTAACAATGTCCTAGTCCCCATATAGATATATCATCCGATATGAACTTTTTCATATCTGCAGACAAAAAAATTAATGAAAATCCAACTCAAATTTGATTTATGCTTATTTTCTATATCCAGTTAGATGGGCCTGAGAGATAGGGTCTCTAAACGCGTGGTATAAGGTATCGTATAGTCGGTCTAGACCGACTATAATTTTCTTGTTTATTTTTAATTTTTAATTTTTTAATTTTTAATTTTTAATTTTTAATTTTTAATTTTTAATTTTTAATTTTTAATTTTTAATTTTTAATTTTTAATTTTTAATTTTTAATTTTTAATTTTTAATTTTTAATTTTTAATTTTTAATTTTTAATTTTTAATTTTTAATTTTTAATTTTTAATTTTTAATTTTTAATTTTTAATTTTTAATTTTTAATTTTTAATTTTTAATTTTTAATTTTTAATTTTTAATTTTTAATTTTTAATTTTTAATTATTAATTTTTAATTTTTAAGTTTTAATTTTTAATTTTTAATTTGTAGTTTTTAATTTTTAATTTTTAGTTTTTAATTTTTAATTTTTAATTTTTAATTTTTAATTGTTAATTTTTAATTTTTAATTTTTAATTTTTAATTTTTTTCAATTTTTAAGTTTTAATTTTTAATTTTAAATTTTTAATTTTTAATTTTTAATTTTTAATTTTTAATTTTTAATTTTTATGTTTTAAGTTTTAATTTTTAATTTTTAATTTTTAATTTTTAATTTTTGATTTTTAATTTTTAATTTTTTATTTTTAATTTTTAGTTTTTAATTTTTAATTTTTAATTTTTAATTTTTAACTTTTAATTTTTAATTTTTAATTTTTAATTTTAAACTTTTAATTTTTAATTTTTAATCTTTAATTTTTAATTTTTAATTTTTATTTTTAATTTTTAATTTTTAATTTTTAATTTTTAATTTTTAATTTTTAATTTTTAATTTTTAATTTTTAATTTTTAATTTTTAATTTTTAATTTTTAATTTTTAATTTTTAATTTTTAATTTTTAATTTTTAATTTTTAATTTTTAATTTTTAGTTTTTAATTTTTAATTTTTAATTTTTAATTATTAATTTTTAATTTTTAGTTTTTAATTTTTGATTTTTGATTTTTAATTTTTAATTTTTAATTTTTAATTTTTAATTTTTAATTTTTAATTTTTAATTTTTAATTTTTAATTTTTAATTTTTAATTTTTAATTTTTAATTTTTAATTTTCCATTCTCCATTTTCCATCCTCCATTTTTCATTTTCTATTTTCCATTTTTCATTTTCCATTTTTCATTTTTCATTTTCCATTCTCCATTTTTCATTTTCTATTTTCCATTTTCCATTTTCCATTTTACGTTTTCCATTTTTAATTTTCCATTCTCCATTTTCTATTTTCCATTTTCATTTTCTATTTTCCATTTTCCATTTTTCATTTTCCATTTTCCCTTCTCCATTTTTCATTTACCATTTTTCATTTTCCAGTTTTCATTTTTCATTTTCCATTTTTATACCCTATACCACTATGTGGTTTGGGTATAATGACTTTGTGCTGCTGTTTGTAACAACCAAAAATATTTGACCTAGACCCATCTTTAATTATACCGATCGAATCAGAATCACTTTCTGAGTTGATTTAACAATGTCCGTCCGTCCGTCCGTCCGTCCGTCCGTCCGTCCGTCTGTGTGTCCATGTAAAGCTTGTAATCAAACTGCAGGTCGCAAATATGAATATATTTTGATGAAATTTGGTATATAAGCTTTCATCGGCCATGGGATGAACGCTATTGAAATTGGTGAGAATCGGTCCATGTTCAGACCTAGCCCCCATACAAATTACCCATATGAAATCGACATAAATTGCCATAAGATCCAAATTGTCATATAGATCTTACTCAAATTGGATTTGTATGCGTTCATTACATCCACTAATGAGTAGTCCAAAAATGATCCCTTTGACCCCATATAGAGCTGCTTCCCGATCTTCACTTAAATCTATTAAAAAACAAAAATATTGCACTGATTCTTCACAAATTTTGTTTGTATATATTTTTGCAAAATACAAGAGACTTTACCAAACATGATCAGGATCGGTCCATTTTTGAACCAAGTCCCTATATAGATATAGCATCCGATATGAACTTTTTCATATCTGCAGCCAAAAAAAATTAATAAAAATCCCACTCAAATTTGGTTTTTGGTTTTTTTATATGTCCAGTTAGTTGGGCCTAAGAGATAGGGTCTCTAAAGACATGGTATAGGGTATCGTATAGTCGGCCTAGACCGACTATAATTTTCTTACTTGTTCGTTTTCATTTTTTCTTTCATATTGGCGATATTTTTTATTATAACGTGATAACAATAAAAAAAAGTATGTGGCAATGCTACAAACAACTTAGTTCATGGTGGTTGTGTTTCTTGGTATGATTGAATCATTTTGTTGTGGCTATATATAAGTTTGTCATTCAGTTTGTAATAATTAGAAACAAAAATTCTGGACCCCATAAAATATATATATTTGTGATCCTTATAACAAGCGGAGTTGATATAGCGATGTCCGTCTGTCCGTCTGTGGAAATCACGATGACAAATTCAATCGGGTAGCTAGGGTGCTCGTTTGCATAAAAAATGATTCATTGACTTTCTGCAAAGTTTGCTATTTAAAATCGTCCAAATCGGTGGAATAGGGCCCGAGATCTGAATGAGGAACTAAAAAAGTCCTGAAAAAATATTATTTTCTATGTTGTTCTTGCCACGATCACGGCCTCAATAGGACAGCTAGGGTGATAATTTTTAGTGAGAATGGTTCACCAAGATCATGAGAAGTTTTCTGTTTCAAAAATCATTAAAATCGGTTGAACAGGTCCAGGGAAATGTCTTAAAAAGTAAAAAAAATAATGAAAAATATGATGTTTCTATATTGTTCTTGTTGTTATTCTAAATGTTGTATTGTTGTCATGGCTGGACTTGTTGGTTTTGTGGTGGTTGTGATAATAATAGTGTAAAAACTAGCCCTTTGTAATTTTTTTTTATCAACACTCTGGTAGGAAATTTTTAAAGTTTCCATTGTTTTGGCATCACTAAAAAAATTTGTTAGATCATTTTTGTCATCGCCACGAGCCTGCCTGGGAAAGGGGTTAAAAATCAATCCAAAATTTTTTCGACAAGCAGACACTACGAGTTAATATACATAAAGGGAGTATAAATTTACCAACATCTAAAGTAAATAATGTTAAACTACCTAGTTGTTAATAAAATAAGGCAATGTAAATTTACCAAACAAAATTTTTTGTATTAATTTATTTGAAGAAAAACACGAAAATAACTTTTGATGTTGTATTTTTTGTGTGTAATATTTACATATAAATAATACACATATATTCTATACATGTATATTCATAATAACCGCATGTTAGAAATAAATCGGTATATTATTTTATTTATATAAAATTCTCTAATATGTATTTTGTTTTAGGGAAAATACATTTCTTTTGCATTAACAAACAGAGTGTCACTTCATTTTGCTCAGTGTGACACTGCCACAGTAGATGGCACCCCAATTTTTGTTATAATTAGCTTTGCAATCGTTATTTCTATTTTAACATGAATGTCAACATTTGCAATTAGATATCAAACTTCATTTCGCTCAGTGTTGCTATGCCACAATAGATGACGCCGCAATTTTTGTTCTAATGAGCTTTGCAATTGTTATTTCTATTTTAACATGAATGTTAACATTTTCAAAACAGTTCTACATAGATATATAAAATTATTATTCTGCTTTACCTACACAATGTCTGATTGCGATTACATAGTTTTTTAAAATTGTTTATAATTACTAAAGCATTACTATTGACATAAATTCAAAATTGCACCTTTTAAATTTTCCATTCAAATTTAAGAAAATATCAATTCTAAAATTGGAATTCAGATTTCCAATTATAAATTAGAAAATATCAATTGAATTTCAGGAAATCATATTAGAACGTCGGAAATAATAACTTGAAATTTAGAAGACATCAACTGAATTTTTAAAATATAAATTTTATTCTTTAAACACAAATTGAAATTCAGAAAACACCAAATATGTTTACATTTAAAAAATCAACTGAAATTAAAAAAAAAATATTACGATTGAGGAGATATTAATTGCATTTCAGGATAAGAAAATATTAATTTAAATTCAATGAAGTTTAGAAAACCTCAAATGATATTTAAGAATTGCTAACATAAAAATTGTTACATAAATAAAGCGCAATTTGATAAGAATGTTATTTATATATTATTTTTCACAATTTCTTTGGATGAAAATTTTAAGTTTTTCTGAAAATAAAGATAACAAATTATTTTATTTAAAATTTTTGGGACATTTGGTTTTTTGTGTTTGGCATCCCTAATTTGAACCAGTGTTCATGATGACTTCAAAATTTGACTTCATGGTAGGCAAGGTAAAACCCAAAACATTGAAGTTCGATAATAATAAAATATATTTTATTAACATAATTTAATTCAAAATCAAAAGTTGGCATCACTGGGTTAGATTTTGTATTGTATTGTGCAAATAGGGAAAACTTCCTTTTAGTATGTAAAAAAAAATTTATTTTCCAAATATTGCAATATTTCAACAAAAAAAAAATTGAGAGAGCTTTTTTTTTGGTTATTATTTTGTTACTCGATCCGACCTATACGGCCGCAATGAAGAATTATTTGGCCAGTTAAAAGAAACTATACAGCCATCTCCAATTAGCACGATTTAATGCGTATAGCCACCCTACACAACCATTACCTTCGCAATTGAGGTTATGGCGAGCTATATTTTTTTTTTTTTTTTTAATTTTTAGTTTTTATTTATTTTCCAATAATCCAGTACATTTTTGTTGCCTCAGCGCCTTATAGGCATTGTTGAGGCGAGTTCAATAATATAATTGATAATTTGCAAAAACTTAAACTAAAAAATAATTAACTAATTATGTCATATAACCGGAAACGCTTGCATATAGGTGTATAACCTAAATGCATGCAAACACTGAAACGTGTTTTCTTTTATCCGAAATAATAGAAAAGAGAAAACGATCTTTCTTCGCTGGAGCGCGAATTACCAATGTGAGAGAGATCTATATACCAACTCTTGGAATAAACAAAAATCCAGATCAAACCAAAGAATTTGCTGAAATAATTTGGTATTAAGTTTAACAAATTGTTTACTTTTTCAAATATTTTTTTACATTTATTATCAATACTCAAACCGCTAAAAATATTTTAAAATTAGCTTATTTTTAATAACAATAATTTTTAGTCAAGAATCATTTGAATTTTGGTATTCGGAATTAATGTTTCAGTATCGGCAAAAGTTTAAAAGTGGTAGTCGTACTCAACATTGGGTGTAATTTAGAGTTTAAGATTCAGGGTATCAAAAAATTCGGCACAGCCGAACATTTCGAACTGTGAATGTTTTTGTACAACTATTATGTTCAACCATTAAAATATTTCAACAAACACATTGGGTTTTATGTTTTTGTTCGTATCTAAGCACTATGATGCCCGATTTAGCCCATTTTCAATACCAACCTGCTGGGAATTATGTCAAATGATATTATTGTAACCTTACCCAGCAAAATGTTTTTTTTTTGTGAATGAGCGTGATTTCTGCCACTGAGGTGTGGAGGGTATAAAAACTTATAAAATCAAGAAAGAACTTTAACAAATATAGAAAATTTTTAAATGGTAAACTTTTTTAAGAAAACGCACTTTAAAAAAATTACAAAAAAAGAAACTTTTCAAAAATTTTTTAGTTATTTTCTTTTATCTTATGAGCCATTTACTGCATATCAAAGGTACATATTCAATATTAATAACAAAGGCCGGTAATAGCTACAGTGTCGGTCAAAAATTAACACCAATGACCAAGTCTTTGTTGATGCTACTGCAAAAAAAATATTTAGAGCGTTTTATTTGAAAGTAAGTATACAATACTGTTATACTATCTACATATATTCTTTCTGAGCGTACTAATTTTTTCCAAAAAAAATTAACGGTTCTTTTCCAACGAGCGAAATTATAAAAAAAAACTCTGCGTCAATGCAGTCATTAAAATAGCACCGAAAGACAAAAATTCTTTAAAAAAAAATAGTGATTTAATAGTTGAAGTAAAAGGATCAAAAACTGAAGGTAAGATGTTTTTTATTAAAAATAAAATAATTCATCACATATTTTATTATTTATTTTCATAGAAATGGGACGTGGAAAGCATTGTACACCTGAAAAACGTACTATTATAAAAAAATGGTTTCTGAGCATAAATCATATTCCGAAATAAGAAAATTGATTGGGTGCTCTAATAAAATGCAATAAAATTTACTTAAAAATCTTGAAAACGTGGTCGCAAGCGAGTTTTGTCACCATTAATGGTTAAGCGTTGGTCAGCTACAGAGCTAAAAAGGAGCTAAGTGTGTCCACAATCTCGACGGAAATTCCGAGACAACAACTTGAATGCCTGTAATCTCCGAAAAGTGCCCTGCATGTAAGCATGTAGCAAAGCGTTTGGAGTTTGTTAGAATTTATTTAGAATGGCCAGCTGAAAAGTTGAGAAATGTTCTTTGGACAGATGGATCCAAAGTTCTTTTACTTGGAGGGAAAGGATCGCGTTCTTACGTCAGAAAACCCCCTAACGCTCAATTCAATCAAAAGTGGTTTCAGGACAATAAAATAGACGTGATTGAATGGCCAGCTCAGTCCCCAGATCTAAGTCCAATCGAGAATTTATGGACAGATATACAGAAGGGAGTATCCCAAATACAGCCAACCAGTAATAAAGCCCTTTGGATGGCTGTTCAGCAAATCTGGAACTTAATTTCGAAGGAGAGGTACAAAATCTGGTGACATCGATGCAAAATCGTTGCGCAGAGGTCATTGCCAATAATGGGCACACAACAAAATTAAATTTCAATATGAGAAGATATCATGCAAGTACTGAATTCAAAATCGTTAAATATTTTTATTTAATTTTAGTTTTAGTATTTATTTTTAATACAATAAGAACTGTAGGTCTAGTTTTTTTGAGTGTTTTGTAAGTCGTTTTAAAGAAGTCGAAAATTTGTAATAAAATAAAAAACCCAAATCAACAGTTTGTCATTTAATATTGTTTCACAGTCTTGTAAGTACTTATGACATGTATTCAATGAAATCAGTTTGACTTATTTACAAATATCTAACAAATAACTTTTTTATCCTGGTGCTATATGTTTTTGGACCGCAACTGTATGTATATAACGGGTGATTTTTTTGAGGTTAGGATTTTCATGCATTAGTATTTGACAGATCACGTGGGATTTCAGACATGGTGTCAAAGAGAAAGATGCTCAGTATGCTTTGACATTTCATCAAGAATAGACTTACTAACGAGCAACGCTTGCAAATCATTGAATTTTATTACCAAAATCAGTGTTCGGTTCGAAATGTGTTTCGCGCTTTACGTCCGATTTATGGTCTACATAATCGACCAAGTGAGCAAACAATTAATGCGATTGTGACCAAGTTTCGCACTCAGTTTACTTTATTGGACATTAAACCAACCACACGAATGCGTACAGTGCGTACAGAAGAGAATATTGCGTCTGTTTCTGAGAGTGTTGCTGAAGACCGTGAAATGTCGATTCGTCGCCGTTCGCAGCAATTGGGTTTGTGTTATTCGACCACATGGAAGATTTTACGCAAAGATCTTGGTGTAAAACCGTATAAAATACAGCTCGTGCAAGAACTGAAGCCGAACGATCTGCCACAACGTCTAATTTTCAGTGAATGGGCCCTAGAAAAGTTGGCAGAAAATCCGCTTTTTTATCGACAAATGTTGTTCAGCGATGAGGCTCATTTCTGGTTGAATGGCTTCGTAAATAAGCAAAATTGCCGTATTTGGAGTGAAGAGCAACCAGAAGCCGTTCAAGAACTGCCCATGCATCCCGAAAAATGCACTGTTTGGTGTGGTTTGTACGCTGGTGGAATCATTGGACCGTATTTTTTCAAAGATGCTGTTGGACGCAACGTTACGGTGAATGGCGATCGCTATCGTTCGATGCTAACAAACTTTTTGTTGCCAAAAATGGAAGAACTGAACTTGGTTGACATGTGGTTTCAACAAGATGGCGCTACATGCCACACAGCTCGCGATTCTATGGCCATTTTGAGGGAAAACTTCGGAGAACAATTCATCTCAAGAAATGGACCGGTAAGTTGGCCACCAAGATCATGCGATTCGACGCCTTTAGACTATTTTTTGTGGGGCTACGTCAAGTCTAAAGTCTACAGAAATAAGCCAGCAACTATTCCAGCTTTGGAAGACAACATTTCCGAAGAAATTCGGGCTATTCCGGCCGAAATGCTCGAAAAAGTTGCCCAAAATTGGACCTTCCGAATGGACCACGTAAGACGCAGCCGCGGTCAACATTTAAATGAAATTATCTTCAAAAAGTAAATGTCATGGACCAATCTAACGTTTCAAATAAAGAACCGATGAGATTTTGCAAATTTTATGCGTTTTTTTTTTAAAAAAAGTTATCAAGCTCTTAAAAAATCACCCGTTATAACTATTATTACTGATATGTACTCGAATATCAGTAAAACTTAATTTCTAGATATATACACAACATCAGACCAAATTAAAAAAATACGAATTTAAAAATTTTTATTTCTTTAATATTTGGTAGATGAGAAAATTTGTCTTTGAAAAAATATTTTCTATGGATAATTTAAATTGTAATTCGTTGCTCAAAAATTTAAAAATTTATCTTTGCGCTATTTCATAACTCATCGAAATATATAACGGAGACTCATAACATATATATTCTTGTTCCTTATAACAAGCGAAGTTGATTTAAAGTAGACCGTCTGTCCGTCTCCTTTTCACCAAAATCGGAGTTAACGTGTCTTTTATCAGACCGGTTTCTGGCAATTAATTATAACTTATAACGGTTTCTCAGAGTCAAATCTGGACTCAATCATAAGAATTTTGACACTGAAATTTTAATTTCATGATTGCAAAGGTCAACCTTAGGTCCAATTTAAAATTTTGAATTAAAATAATTTATATTGATACCATTTCAAAGAAAAGGGTATGAAAATATGACAATAGTTTGTAAGATATACTTTTGAGTATTTTTATAGTACAGATTTTTCCAGTAATAATCTTTAATTTATTTGAGAATCCATTTTGTATATGCTTTATTAATAAACTAGCTCTTACATTAACTATGTATAAGCAACTGTTTCTTATTTGTCATGTCTGTCACGACTGCTTTTTGCCCGCAATTATTAATAATAATACTTTCTCACTTTTTCTAATGGTAAAAATGGTGTTGATGTCCGTCTGCATAAATTTGCATATTTTTGTGATCAATGAGAAACTTTTATTGTATAATATTGGATTAGAAAGATCACTCAATGTCATGTCTGTCACTATTGAAATAGCCGATTGTCATTAAGCTGCGTTCACACTACGTGTTTTGCTCGTGTTTTTCTTATTTTTTTAGCACGTGTAATTTGTACACATAGTGTGAACCCTTTCAAACATTGTTTATGTACAATACATTTTGCAAGACATATGTAAATTTTTCAATTAGAGCAGGTTCTATTTTGGCAAGATAAACATATGAAAATACAACACTGCTTGTGGTGAAAGAAAAACAGAGTAAATTATAAAGATTAATATTGAGAGAAAAATAAATTGTTTAATATTAATTAACAATTAAAAAATATATAAAATATATAACTTTATTTTTAACAATAATTTTTTGTAAATTCACAAATTAAATCAGCTGTTGTTTACATTTAGAGGTTATGTCATACGGAAATACATATGTACGTTTGAACGCAAAAATTATGAATCGTATGTAAAACCGCAATTTTGACACACACACGGAATTACGTATGGATCGTAAAACTGAATTTACACATGGAAAATACACATAGTGTAAACACACCTTTATAGATCTCCTCTGATCATACACCAACGATTGATACAATTTTAAAATTGGTGACTTATCACTGCCAGGTACAAGGGCCGATTGGTTAAAATACAGATCATTTATCAGTACCCATTGTTCATAAAACCTATTGCTAGAACTTCCGAAGATATTGTTCCCTTGATTAAAAAGTTTAAATCTTAAACTTACTGAATCCGAATCTGAACTCGTCAAAACCTTTGTACATATTCAATGAATCAGATATCTGAATAAGGTGAAGAGCAAATAGTAAATAAAGTTAATTTTACATTTTTAAGTTAAGATTTCTCGAATATCCGATTCGGATATGAATACAGATTCAGATTCAGTGCACCAAAGGCCTTTAGAAAAGTTACTCTGGTCCCAGGGTCTGGAGTTTAAATCACATTTAATCAATAAATAATCATACATGAAAAAAATCATTGCAGTTGAAAAAAAAGTTCTTAATCGTCTGTTGAAGTTGGCTTAAAATAAAGTTTTAAATAAACGCTTGCAGTTATATTGCTCAAAAAACTTACAATTTCGTAAAGATCATTGTCATCAGCCACAACACCACACTTATGCAAACATATACCAGTACGTTTCGATTCCAATGAGGTCTTCCAACTTAAAAAAATTATATATATGCATTTTCCTGCAGTATAAGTTAGAAAGACTGCAGTGATCAACGCGTTTTTTGCCGAAAGAAATAAAGATGGAATGGCCTAAAAAAAAAAATAAATAAAACAAAATCTTATGATTTATGTCGCCAGTTAATTCATAATCACTTATGTACCTGTTCTTGTGTTGCACAATATAGAAAATACAATTGAGCAGTAAATATTAGAAAACCATATGCCATTAAAATGAGTATCGAATAACTCCACAATTCATTAAGCGTTTTACCAATTTCACATAGTTCATCGTGTAATTGACAAAAATTATTGAGTTTCTCTTCGAATTTGCAAACATTCCTCAGTTGACTTTCATAATTGATTTTATTTTGGCTAATTTTCTTAGGCATCAATTTATTGAAATTGTTGAAAGAATTTGTCACAACGGCAATTGGTTTCACACGATTTTTATCCGTTTTATATTTAAATAGAGCAGCCGCAGAAGCAGCTCCACCTAATTCCTTATAGAGATAATTTAAATTTTCCTGTTGGACACCTTTTATAAACTCTTTTATAATGTTATCCTTCTTAGCCTCATTGCTACTTTCATTATAGTTCAGCTTATAACTTTCGTGCTCTTCGACAATTTCGTTTAATACTCTATTTATAGCAGCAAAGCGTTGTTCCAAGGCTTGGAGTGTGATAGCAAACCATATTTTATCCAATGAATTGTACAAAGTGGGTAAACAGGAAAATATCCACAACAACGATTTCCATTTGGAATGGTCAATTAAAACAACATATGTCGATAACATTATAGTTAATTCACATAAAAAAACCAATACGATCAGAATTCCAATATGTTTTCTTACGGATGTATTGTCTAAAACACAACCTTCTCGAAAGAGGCGTTCATCTACGATGCGTATGCGATCATAAAGTTCTCCTAAATACTTTTGATTACGTACAGCACTTAACTGGTCAGTAACCATCATTACTAGACCGATATATGTTAAAAATATACCGATGACAAATGTTAAAGTACCTGTGAAATATAAAAATTATAGCTACATAGATCGTATAAAATGTTTGTTTGTATTTCGTTTCTCAGATCGTATTGATCGTGATAAAATATATACATAAATAAATAAATAAATAAATAAATAAATATACAGTTTGTCAACAAATTATGTACATGTACATGTATGTACATATTCTGTGGTTGAATCGTATAATTGGGAATATTCAAATGCCGATTTTTTCACTTCAATGGAATTAATTCTAAAAAACTTTGATACAGAGTTGTAGATTATTAAAAAAACCTTTAAAACAATGTACAATACTTAGCATCTTTTATTCAAAACTGTTTTTAAAATAAAGAAAGAAAACAAAACTAAAAAATATCATTGGACACTTAATGTATGTAAGGAGTTATTGTTGTAAAACGGTTCTTTGGGCCGTTATTTTTTCTGATGAGTGAGTTCATGTTTATTCTAATGCAAATGATGAATCATTACGCAAGTGTACTTTGAAAAGTGCAGATCAAAATTGCAATGGACCAAAGAAAACAAGTAAGAAAATTATAGTCGGTCTAGACCGACTATACGATACCCTATACCATGCGTTTAGAAACCCTATCTCTTAGGCCCAACTAACTGGACATAGAAAATAAGCAAAAACCAAATTTGAATGGGATTTTTATTAATTTTTTTGGCTGCAGATATGAAAAAGTTCATATCGGATGCTAAATCTATATGAGGACTAGGTCCAAAAATGGACCGATCTTGACTATGGTTGGAAACGTCTCTTGTATTTTGCAAAAACATATACAAACAAAATTTGAGAAAAATCAGTGCAATATTTTTTTTTAATAGATTTAAGTGAATATCGGGAAGCAGCTCTGTATGGGGCCAAAGGGATCATTTTTGGACTACTCATTAATGGATGTAATGAACGCATATAAACCCAATTTGAGTAAGATCTATATGACAATTTCGATCTTATGGCAATTTATGTCGATTTCATAGGGGTAATTTGTATGGGGGCTAGGTCTGAACATGGACCGATTCTCACCAATTTCAATAGCGTTCATCCCATGGCCGATAAAAGCTTATATACCAAATTTTATCAAAATGTATTCATATTTGCGACCTGCAGTTTGATTACAAGCTTTACATGGACACACAGACGGACGGACGGACGGACATTGTTAAATCAACTCAAAAAATGATTCTGATTCGATCGGTATAATTAAAGATGGGTCTAGGTCAAATATTTTTGGTTGTTACAAACAGCAGCACAAAGTCATTATACCCAAACCACATAGTGGTATAGGGTATAAAAACAAACAAATTTGGAAATACGTAAAATCGGTGAAATTGTTGATCGATGCCCGTCCACAGTTCATGCTACAATTCAAAGGAATCAACAAAATTTTCAAGTAGAAAATAAAAGTCGTATTGGTCAAGGAAATAAACTTAATGATTATAATGTGCGGCGGATTTTGAGGGAAATAAAAACAAAACCATTCACGACCGCAAATGAATTGAAGAATATGGTTAAAACGGATTTAAAAAAAGATGATTGTGCCGAGATCATTCGAAATGTGTTAAGGAAAAATGATTTACATGGGCGAATAGCCAGAAAAAAACCCTATATCAGCCAAAAAAAATAAAATTGCACGGGTGAAATTTTGTAAGAACTACTTGTTAAAAGATTCTGACTTTTGGAACACGGTAATTTTACAAAAATTTCTTTAATTTGATTATTTTTAACCTTGTCACTTATTTTATAGGTACTCTTTACTGATGAGAGTAAATTTAACCTGCATGGATCAGATGGAAAGCAATACGTTTGGCGTAAGCCAAATTCTGAGTTCTTACCTAATAACACTCGGGCTACGGTAAAGCATGGGGGAGGGTCGGCGATGGTGTGGGAATGTGTTTCCAGTTCATGAGTAGGGAACATTCATTTTATAGAGGGTAAAATGAATCGATTCCAATATTTAGACATTTTTAAACAAAATGTGAATCAAAGTGCCGATAAATTTAACATATTGGACACATTTGCTTTCTATCAGGACAACGATCCGAAGCACACTTCACACGTTGCGAAAATGTGGCTCATTCATAATTGTCCAAAATTATTGCAAACACCGGCACAGTCCCCAGATCACAACATTATTGAGCAAGTTTGGGAGGAACTTGCCCGTAATCTCTATAATTCCCATTTCAACACAGTGGAGCAGTTGAAGGAGGGAATAAGACGTGAATGGAACAACATAACTCCTGAATTTTGCGCCAATCTGGTGCAGTCCATGCCCCGACGTTGGGAAGCAGTAATTAAAGCAAAAGGATTTGCTTCCAAGTACTGAAACAGTATTTTATATTTAACTGTCCAATTATGCGTTTGACATCAATTTTTTTAGTTTTGTTTCCTTCTTTATTTTAAAAACAGTTTTGAATAAAAAAGGCTAAGTATTATACATTGTTTTAACGTTTTTTTTTTTAAATAATCTACAACTCTGTGTCAAAGTTTTTATACCCTATACCACTATCGACATAAATTGCCATAAGTTCCAAATTATCATATAGATCTCAGTCAAATTGGGTTTGTATGTGATTATTACATCCATTAATCAGTAGTTCAAAAATAATCCCTATAGGACAATTCTTAGTCATAGGCCCCATATAGAGCTGCTTCCCGATCTTCACTTAAATCTATCAAAAAACAAAAATATTGCACAGATTTTTCTCAAATTTGGTTTGTATATATTTTTTCAAAGTATAAGTGACTTTACCAAATATGGTCAGGATGGGTCCATTTTTCGACTTAGTTCCCATATAAATGTAGTATCATATCTGCAGCGAAAAAATTAATAAAAATGCCACTCAAATATGGTTTATGCTTATTTGCTATATCCAATTAGTTGAACCGAAGAGATAGGGTCTCTAAACCATGGTATAGGATATCCTATAGTCGGGCTAGACCGACTATAATTTTCTTACTTGTTTAGAATTAGTTTTTTTGAAGTGAAAAAATCAGCATTTGAATATTTTCATGCCTAGTGTCCAATTATACGATTGAACCACTGTATATACATTTTTATATGTATACATATTTCAGAATTACCAGAAGGAAATATAATTTTAATAAATAAACGCATTTTCATTAGAGTCAAAAAATAAAATGTTTTAATCTTGATACAAACTTTTATAAAAATGTATATTAACCTTATAAAGGCTAGAAATAACAGTAAAATGGAAATACGAATTTTTGGTATGTTTTTTTTTTTATAACCCCTTTATATTAACTCGTAACGTCTGCTTGTCTGCCGCGGCGTGCCGACAAAACTTTGGATAGAGTTTTAGCCCTTTTACCGTGATCCAATCGACCTGAAACTCTGCAGGCAACTCGTGGCGACGACAAAAATTATGTTAACATTTTTTTCAAAACAAAAATTTTGATTTTTACAATTATTGACAATCAACTATTTAATTACATGATGGTAAATTAATTTACAAATAAAGGGAGTATAATATAAGCTTGGTTTTTATGGGTTGGTTTTTTATTTAGATGAAATTTGGTGTATAATATTTCACAGTCTCATATAAGTTATTTCCTTTTTATATTTCATAAATGAAACATGATGTGTTTTGTGTGATTGTTACTAATCAACTGCTTTCTTTATTGAATTGTTTTTCTTATTTAAACTTAAAACTATGGAATACAATAATTAATGCCCATTTGACAACATTGGGTCTTTCTCAATAGTTTATTGCCCACTTGACAATTTTTGGGACTTTTTGTTAAAAATAATAAGTTAAACATTTTATCGTCTGCATTAATGACCTAGTTTACCAATCGAAAGAACAGAGTACTGTTGCGACACATAATGCAATATGAGACGCAACAATTATTGTTTACATTGAATTTTGTTCTTTCGCCCACAAAGCATATTATCGATTGGCTTGTGACAAAATATTCTATAGCTGCGACACACAATGCAATTTGAGCCACAACATAATTTATTGAACTTAAACAAATTGATTAACAAAGCGAACACAGCAAACATGAGAAATTAAAGAGAATGGGAGGGAGTATTTAGAATTAACTAAACAAAATGTTTTGTTTGTTAACTCTTCCCCACTAAAATTTTGATTGTCCTCAATCAAAAATAGGGTATTTGAGAGATCCTTGATATAGGGTACCCTCTCGGCTCGTTTTCATTCAAGGTAATATTCTGCGGTGGTAATGGAGTATTGATATTAATTATTCCTGAGCATTTAGAGCCACTTCTATTACACATTTTTTTCAGACAGACAGATAACATTAAGATGATTATGAGAACCACTAGTACGTAAGTGATAGTGTCACCCAATCTACTTTCCACATTCAGAAGTTCTATTGCTTCAGTATTGTTCACATGCATTTCTTTGATTAGTTCCAAGGTGAGAATCTCTTCCACGTGTGTGTTTCCCATGACTGGTTGCACTACGGCTGGGAGAATGTTAGAAAAATTAATTTCAGAATATGAAAAAGCTTTATCACCGATTGATACAGTTTCATTATGGAATTTAATGATGAAAGTGCCATTTAAATCATATGGCTCTTGACTTATCAGAATCGTACCGTTAAATTGGTTCAGTAAAAGTGTTCCAGGGAATATTTCCTGTATTGTGGGTATATGGAAGTTACTTGTCAAGGTACAATTAGAGGGTTTGCTGTGGATTAAATTGGGGAGGCATTCAGATCCGCTGATGTCCTCAATACTGTCCTCTTTGCATATTGTCAATTTGTTGTAGTTCTTACAATCATTTTTTATTCCAAACATCTTTTCATTACAATTCAAAATTTCATTAAAAATAATTTTAGTAGCAGTTCTATTAATTTTCACAGGTTTTATAAGTAGCTTATTGCACAATATATCATTTGTTGTAGGAATGCTGACAATATAAATTAAGGAACTATTGTTAGTAGCTATTTTTATTTCACTAAATTCCAGTATCTCTTCTATGTTGAGGTATGGAATTTTATTATTTTCGAACAATTTCCTAATGGTTTCTATTTCATCATGAGACAGAATAAACGAATTAATTACACCTACTTTGGCCCAATGGATGGCATATTGTAGATTAATTATTTCTTCCTTTATTATTTCCAGTTTGTATTTCAATTCGGTAATATCTAAATTCCGGAAGGTCTGTACATCTTCTTGCACGACTTTTATTACCTGGTTCATTTTTGAGGTCAATTCGTTGATTCTGTCTAAAGATAATTTGTTTATTATAACCTGTTTATTGTTATTTTTTAATATATTATTTGTTTTTTGTGTTATTATTTCAAAGTCGTCATGGTCAGGATTACCTGCTATCCATTTCCATGCCGAACCTATGAAATTTAGGGATCGTTTTGATCTTGGTTTCAATTGGTTTAGCTTCTCTTGTAATTCGGATATTTCATGGATTAAAAAGGGATGTAAGGGATGGGATGTAACCACTTTTGAAATCACTGTTGCCTTCATATCGTCAATAAACATCTGGTAATCGTTTAAGTCCACATCATGTATCAATCTTACAGACCCCATTTGGAGTTTTGCTACACCTGTATCAATTGCTACAATTCGCGAATTAGTATAGTCCAAGATCTTTACCTCAGGTCGGACTAAGGGCAACAAAATTATACTAAAAAAAAAGAAAAAATAAAAAGAAAAAGTTCTTTAACCAAAATTTGAATTCATTCAGTTACGAATGTTGTTTTTGTGAACAATTCTTCCGTTTTCTGTCACCACCGTTGTATGTCGATTTTCCTTGACTATCTCCTGCTTATAGTTCTTACTGAGCTTTGTTCCCAACCTTTTATTCTGTTTGACAAAAATCACTTCTCCTATTTTATAATCCCTGGCGACTTTTCTACCGCGATTATGATATTCCAAGTCCGATAGTTGTCGGTTCTTAAAATCTTCTATCAACTTGATCCTGTCTTTTTCCCGTTCTTCAGGGTCTCTTGATGACCGTTTACCAAAAAATACATCGTACGGTTTTCTTCCTAAGGTCGAATGAACAGTGTTGTTATACTCGTAAGTAGATTTATCCAAAAGTTCGGACAAGTTATTATGAATTCCTTTCGATTTTATACATCGCATGATCTCGGAAAGAGTAGAATGAAACCTTTCTATCTGTCCATTAACCGTACTGGCGTATGGTGGAATTCGGAAAACCTTTACGTTAAATTGATTTTCCAACATGAATATGATGGCCTTTGAATTAAATGACTTTTCATTATCCATCACGACAATTTCTGGCATACCAAAGTTCAAAAGTATTTCTCTAAGTGGTTGTTTGATGTCTTCCGTCGCTCTTGAATTAAGTTTTTTTGTCTGAGCATATTTTGTCAACTTATCGATTGCTGTCAGAATAGAAGTACCTTCCGTAATATAAATATCGATGTGTATTATTTGACCAGGATATTGTGGGATAGGGGTTTCTTGCAGAGAAATATTGTTAGGGTGTCTTTCATATTTGTTCTCCTTACAAACCTTGCATGATGTTACTATTTTTTTTATTTTTGCATTCATCTGTGGGAAATAACATCTCTCGAGTAATTGAGCTTTATTTTCATTGGCATTTCTGTGAGCTCTGTTATGTTCATTTATAATTTCTATTTCCTGATCTGATTCGTTAAGAATGTCGGCTACCATGTTTCTTGTGTAAAGGAATTTGTATTTGCAAAAATTATCGGAATACACTTCTTGTGCTTTTCCCAATATCTCGTCGGTTGTTTTCACACAATTCGTTACTGATGGGTTTAGGTATTTAGTGAATATTTCGTTTAGTCTTTTCTTGGAGAGGTCTGGTTCTGATATGATATGTCTGTGGTATGTTGGAAACACAATTTGAAATTCATATGATTGAGTTTCATTCTGTTCTATAAACAGTTGATTTTTAAAAGCATTTATTGGAGCATTTGTATGTTGGATAAGGTTTCGAGGTAGGCTATGGTCACTATGTTGCGTGGCGTCTGTCGAGATGATCTCAAATATTTGCTGTGGAGGTCTAGAGAGTGCGTCCGCCACAGCATTAGTATTACCAGGTTTGTACGATAATTCGTAATTATACTCCTCCAATATTGCTTTCCATCGCCTAAGTTTGCTATTAGTATTTCCGTTGCTCAGAGCGTGTGTCAACGGTTGGTGATCTGTAAAAATTTTTATCTTTGCTGCTCCGTAAAGGTAGTTTCTCAAACTCTTAAGGGCCCAAACAATCGCTAACATTTCTTTTTCGTTTGCAGCGTAATGTTCTTCGGCTTTGTTGAGAGTTCTTGAAATAAATGTTATGGGCCTACCATCTTGTTCCAATACAGCTCCGATCGCATAGTTGGAAGCATCTGTTGTCAGTCGGAATTCTTTTTCGAAATTAGGGTAGGATAACATAACATCTGCTGATGTCAATGTTCTTTTGATTTTATTCAGTGCCTCTATGGCGTTGTCATCTAGTGATATATTTATCTTTTTTGAAACATTTTTGGACATTCGTCCCTCTTCCCCTCTCAAAAGAGCCGTTAGAGGTTTTGCCAGTTTGGCGTAATCCTTGATGAAACGGCGATAAAAGCCTGCCATGCCAAGGAATGATCGGAGGTCCTTAAGCGTTTTTGGGGTCGGAAAGTTGTTTATCGTTTCTACTTTTTTAGGGTTAGCCTGTATTCCGGTTGTGGATATTAAGAACCCTAAGAATTCTACTTCCGTCTTCAAAAACTCACATTTATCAAGCTGAACCTTCATGTTGGCTATCTCTAAGGTGTGGAATACCTGCTCGATGTTTTCCAGATGTGATTTCTCATCTCTGCCGAATATTATGATATCGTCTATATAAATATAGCAGATTTTGCCGATGTGTTCCCGCAGAATATCATCAAGGGCTCTCTGAAATATTGAGGGTGCGTTTCTCAATCCGAACGGAAGCCTCGTAAATTCGTATTTGCCGTTGTTGATCGAGAATGCAGTTTTTTCCATATCTTTTTCTCTCAGAGGAATCTGATGAAACCCACTTTTCAGATCCAGAACGGAGAAATATCTATTTTCTCCTAGCTGAGAAAGCACCTCATTTATTTCTGGTATAGGGTATCGGTCGGCGATTGTGACCGCATTTAATTTCCTATAATCGATAACTACTCTGTATTTTTTCCTACCTGAAGCATCCATTTTTTTGGGGACAACCCATACTGGTGAATTGTAAGGTGACTTTGAAGGTCTTATAACACCCTGATCCAACAATTCTTTAATCTGAGCTTCTACTTCGTCCTTCAAATTCATAGGATATGGATAACATCTAGAATATATAGGGTTATCGGTGGTGGTTCTAATTTCACCTTTTACTGATGTCGTGTAGGTAAGACTTTCGTTTGGTTCTGAGAATAAATTGGGATGTTTTGCTATTATGTTTCCGATTTTTGTTTCTTGTTCTATTGTCATGTGTTGTGTCCTTATTTGTATTGAATTAACAGATTGGGAAATTTTCTGTTTCAATTTTATTTTGATATGGTCCTTAACGATCATATAACTTCCTGCTGCGTGAATAATTGCTGACAGTTCTTTAAGGCTGTCATTACCCAATATCGCATGAAATGATTTCAACGAAGGCAATAAGAAAAATTTAATATCTGAGCCGAAGAGATTTATAAAGGTGTGGTGAGTTACGGAGGTTTTGCCTCCAATGGAGTTAGCATAGAAATTGACCTCGTTGGGTATTGCTTTTTTTATTAAGGAATTTTGTACATAATTTTTGTTCGATCCTGTGTCGACAAGTATTCTAAGTATTTCTCCGGAGCTCGTCTTAGCTTCGAAATATGGCAAAGACGAGTTCGCTAATCTAAAAAATGAATGTCAGTGAAGTCATGGTCCTCGATGAAGGTTTTTTCATTATGTTCGTCGTTCTGACCGTCAAGATATTCTTGCATTTCCTGAAGATCTTCTTCAGTGCCGCTAGCTAGTACATGATTGTTATACGATTCGAAATCGTCTTCGCTGTAAAGGTTAACATTTTGACCATCCGTTTCCCAGTTATCGGTGTTTATATGAAAGTTTCTTTGAAACTTTTGGGGTTGTTGGTATGTATTGTCTGGTGGCCTTTTTCCTGCGAAATCGTTATTTGGTCGTGGTCTATTCATGTAATTGATCGTTCGGGTTTGCATTGAGCGGTCTATGTCCATAGGTTCTGGTCTTGGTAATGGTTTTGGGGCAACTGGTCTCTGTGGTGGAGTATTAGAACTGAAATTTCTGGGTTGGTTAAATGAATTTGATGGCATAAATTGTCGTTGCTGTCTGTTAAAATTTTGATTGGGAGTATATTGTTGTTGTGGTTGTCTGTAGAAATTTTGGGATGTTGAAGGCATGTGTGCGAGGTGTGGGTAGAATTGAGGTCTTGTAAAGGTTGATTGTGGGAATAGTGGTTTGTAACTTTTCGGAGGTAAAGGTTGTTGGATTTTGGTAACCTTATGGGTATAGGCATGTTGAGCTCTATAGTTTTGGTTTTCCAGTTTGAGGCATAAGTGCAATGCCTGTGGAAGATCCGCTGGTTCTCGAATTCCCAACAAACGTGGCAGGTCTCCTTTGAGTCCACGGACGAAGGTGTCTAGTGCTTTATCTCGGTATGTCTGGGTTAAAAGGTCCATAGCTTCTCTGCCAATGTCCATACAGGCGAGTTTGTTCATTATAAGTGAAAGATGAGTATAGACCTGTTGGTAAAATTCTTGGATTGTGGTGTTTCCCTGAATCAAGGTTGTCATTTGATACTCCAATGTTCCAAGGTCTCGTTTATCTGCGTAATGCAGAGTAAGGCATTTTGATATGCAAGTCCAATTAAGGGGAGTATTGTACGATTCTAAAGCGGCGTCTGCTGGGCCTATGATCTTATTTCTTACTACGTTGAGGATTCCGTAGTATTTTGGTGTCCCTCTGCTTGATTCGTACAATTTAAGTACACGTTCCACACTTTTCCTCCACGAGCTAAATTCGGAAGGATTGCCTGAAAATTCCCTCAGACATCGTACCACATCCGGTACCTTGTCTAGGTCAGTCAAATTCTCCATATACCTATCCTCTATAACTTGGTCTATACCTGTCATAGATGCGCCGGGATTTAAGAGTTCCCTAACCAGGCTATCACATTGTTCTCTACATAACCTAGTCACTATGTCTGTTACAGTGGCTTCTAGTTGTGGATTTATGTTAGGGGGATTTATTTCGGGATTGCGAACTAGGACTGGGGGTCTAATCAGATTATTTGGGTTGGCCATATCCAAGTATTAATTTCCCCTTTAATTTTGTTAGCTTATAAAAAAAAATTTAATGTTTTTTTTCCTTTTTAAGAAAAAGTATTGAAAAAAAAAATTTTATTTTTAAACTTAAACACAGAATTTTTAATGTCTTATTGTCAAAAAAAAAATTCTTCTTAAAATATATTTTAATTCCAAAAAAAAATTTGTTTTGTTATTTTCTTAAATGTATTTTTGAAAAGAATCCAAAATTTATTCTTAAATTTAAATATAGAAAATCCTTCTTTTTTTTTTTTTCTTTTTTTTGCTTCTTAAAATGTTTAAATTGAGCGCAATATATATTTTTGGATGCTTACAGCTATTTGTTTGACTTACTTTAGAATAGTCAATAAATACTTCATTGTTGAATTTTGTGTCGATGTTGGTGATGGTGTTGATTCGTAATTTGTATCCTCTTTGCTGCCCAGACAAAATCGTTGCCTGGTGACAATGTTGTTTTCCACTTCAAGTTGAGTTTGTAATTAATTGAAATATTATTTTTCAACAATTTATTGGGATTATAATTTATTAGTTTTGACAATTTCGTATACAAATTGGGGTTCTTCTTTTATTTAAAAAAAAATTATTGTAATTATAATTTGACAGTTTCGTGTAAATTAGAGTTCTTCTTTTATTTAAAAATTTATTGGAATTATAGTTTTTGATAGTCTCGTATAAATTAGAGTTTTTATTTAAAATTTATTAGTTTCGTGTAAATTAGAGTTTTTTAAAAAAATTTTTGTAGAGTTTTTTAATTTTGAACTTCTTTAGGGTTTTAAATTTTATTAAATTAATTCTGCACTTCTTTAGGGTTTTAAATTAATTCCGCACTTCTTTAGGGCTTTTAAATTTTATTAAATTAATTCTGCACTTCTTTTAGGGCTTTTAATTAATTCTGCACTTCTTTAGGGCTTTTAATTTAAATTAAATCTGCACTTCTTTAGGGTTTTAAATTAATTCTGCACTTCTTTAGGGCTTTTAAATTTTATTAAATTAAATCTGCACTTCTTTAGGGCTTTTTAGATTTTATTAAATTAATTTTTCACTTCTTTAGGGTTTTTAAATTAATTAGAACACTTTTTATCCTATGCACTACTTTAGGGCTTTTAAAGGATTAAGTTTTATAAAAACACTTTTACTACCATAATCCTATGCACTACTTTAGGGCTTTTTAAGGATTAGGTAATCTGTCAGTTTTTTTTGTTGGGCGCCAGTTATTTCCTTTTTATATTTCATAAATGAAACATGATGTGTTTTGTGTGATTGTTACTAATCAACTGCTTTCTTTATTGAATTGAATTTCTTATTTAAACTTAAAACTATGGAATACAATAATTAATGCCCATTTGACAACATTGGGTCTTTCTCAATAGTTTATTGCCCACTTGACAATTTTTGGGACTTTTTGTTAAAAATAATAATTTAAACATTTTATCGTCTGCATTAATGACCTAGTTTACCAATCGAAAGAACAGAGTACTGTTGCGACACATAATGCAATATGAGACGCAACAATTATTGTTTACATTGAATTTTGTTCTTTCGCCCACAAAGCATATTATCGATTGGCTTGTGACAAAATATTCTATAGCTGCGACACACAATGCAATTTGAGCCACAACATAATTTATTGAACTTAAACAAATTGATTAACAAAGCGAACACAGCAAACATGAGAAATTAAAGAGAATGGGAGGGAGTATTTAGAATTAACTAAACAAAATGTTTTGTTTGTTAACTTATATATTTAGATGAAATTTGGTATATAAGTTTTTATTTTATTATTATTTTTTGTATTAAATTATCCTTAAATTAACATATTAGATACTAATTCAGATAAAAATATTTTAAAATTCGCTTTTAATATATGGAACTAAGAATCATTTGAATTTGATTTATCGCATGACTTCTAAGGTCTCAAAACATTTTTATACTGATCAAACTTTGGGAATTGTAACGCCGCGGCGTTAATAAAGAAATTGACTCCCAAAAATTTAGAGATTATGCTAAGGAAACTGCAAAAATATATACAACCAAGTACCCATGGAGAAATATGTCTGCAACAGTTCACAAAATCCTTTATCATGCAGAAGATGTCATTAAATATCATTTGGTGCCACTTGGAGATCTATAAGAGGAGGCTTAGGAAAAAAGGAATAAGGATTACAGATTTTATAGAGAGCACAATACTAGAAAAATTTTACGAAATTCCACAAATGAACGTCAGATCCGTTAATCTCCAGTATTCGAAATCAATGGAAAGTGGAACATCGGGATTTAGATGGAGTCAAAAAACTACTAAAGAACAGAAATAACACAGAACAAAATATGGAATATTTGCAATCAATATTTGAATCAAATGAATAATAATTGTAACTGCATGAATAATAATTATAAGTATGAAAAACATAGTACTAGTAAAAACAATAATAAAAGGAACCTCCCATTGTTACAAATGCTATTAAAATCTATTGCAGTTTTTTTTTAAAGGTTTTTTTTACCCACTTATGTATGAAATGTTTTACTAAATAAGAAAAATTCAAAAAATAAAAACTTATTTTCATATCAAATGTTCAAAATTAACAAATTTGACACCAAAAAATGATAAATTTTTCTGTAGTAATAGCAAGACTTTTAGATAATATTACTAACGTTTTTTAAGTGTAAATATTCTTTGAGTGTAAACAAATTTGCAAATTTGGCAGCAAAATTTTTAATTTTAATAGCAAAAGTCCAAATATGACATTTTTTAATAAATAAAAAAAATAAAAACCCATATTTCACGCTAAAAGTTAAAAAAATTTAAAGTTTAACTTTGACCTAGAATTCCGTAAAAAGTATTCAATGAATTTTAATGAAATTAAAACAGACTCAAGTTCAACTAAATATCTCTCCATTAGAAAAAAAAATTACTTAAGAATATTTTGATCGGTTCAAAAGTTACAGAATTTTGGCCAATGAAAAACGATTTTCAGCCACTGTGCGCCGGCTTCATTAAATAATAAATTTCGTTGGTGTTCTATGAAGTTCTTAGGGAACTTATTGGTTTTCTACTCTAATAAAAAATTTATAGTTTCAGTATCGGCAACAGTTTTAAAATGGTAGTCGTACCCAACATTGGGTGTAATATTGAGCTTAAGACGCAGGTGGAGTGTATCAAAGATTCGGCACAGCCTATTTAACACTTACTTATTTGTAACTGTGAATGTTGTTGTACAACAATTATGTTCAACCACTAAAATATTGCACAGTGAGTGGAGGGTATAAAAAACATAAATTTTTAACAGAAATAATTATGAAAACAAGTAAAGCAAGATCGTGATGTATGGGCACACATATGTACAGTTGACTCAAATGAATATTTATGCCCTATATACCGCTATGTGGTTTGGGTCTAATGACTTTGTGCCAAAAATATTTGACCTAGACCCATCTTGTATTATACCGATCGACTCAGAAAACCTTTCTCTCAGAAAACCTTTCTGAGTCGATTTATCGATGTCCGTCCGTCCGTCTGTCCATGTAAACCTTGTAATCAAACTACACGCCGCAAATATGAATATATTTCGATGAAATTTAATATATAAGCTTTTACCGGCCATAGAATGAACGCTATTGAAATTGGTAAAATTCAGTCCATGTTCAGACCTAGTCCCCATACAAATGACCCCTATGAAATCGACATAAATTGCCATAAGATACAAATTATCATATAATTATTATATTATTATGGATGAAGAAATAGAATTTGTGTACAATACGCGCTTGCGTACAGGAAACCTTAGTGCGAATTTCCAACAACGATTATCAGCAGCGTTATATCGTGATTTCGCACTTCACATAGAAGCAGACGAAGAACTTGCTTTGTTTGAAGACCAAAGCGGTGAAAACACAGATTTTGTGACCGAAGATGATGCCTCGGATATTAAATACGAATTAGAGATTGAAGGAAATGAAATATTCGACAGCGATGAAGAATCTGAAGAAGAAGAAAGTGAGAATGCATCAACCTAAGCTTCAGATGATTTTTTGCTTGGAAAAGATGGTACCAAGTGGAGCAAGACTGAACCAGCTGCAGCGAGACTCCGCCAGCATCATGCGTTTCAGAGGTGGACCAAAGACTAACCTGAACACTCCACTTGAAGTGTTCAAGCTTTTCTTTTCACCAAGCATTACGTTCATCATCATAACCAAACAAATCGATATGGACGTGAAATTACTCAGAAATAGAACGCAGAACATGCAAACTCCACGCCAAGAGTATGGGTTGATATGACAAGTGTTGAGCTTGACGCTTTTATTGGGATTCTATCGCCTTTTGGTGTCAGTCATAATACTATGCAGCCGTCAAAACTGATGTGGCAAACTGATGCACTTCCAATATTCCGTGCAGCTATGTCATATAAACGATTTCTTAATTTGATGCGGTGTATTAGATTTGACGATAGTCGTACGCGCGCATTTCGTCAACAAACCAAAAAAGCTGCTCCCATTCGCGACATATGGAACTTTTTGAATGAAAATCTTGCCAGTTATTTTATACATCCCATCAAAGCCCGCAAAGTATGACATAAAAGTATGGTGGGCATGCGATGCGAAAACCAAATATCCGTTGCAAGGAAAGCTGTACACTGGGAAAGAGGGAGAAGAACGAGAGACAAACCAAGGCGAAAATGTGCTCATGAGTTTGGCAAATCGTTACACCAACAGCGGCAGAACTATTATTGCTGATAGCTTTTTTACAACATTGGACGCCGCTAAACGCTTGTCGTGCATTGGATTAGCATACGTTGGCACCATTAGATCCAACAAAAGGTGTCTTCCCAAAGAAGTAAAAAAAAAACAGCACACGGCCAGTGCTTTCATCTGTGTTTGGTTTCTATGATAACCTTGTATCACTGTGCAGCTACGTGCCAAAAAAGAACAAGCTATCCACTGTGCACAACACCAAACAAGTTTAAGGCCAAGCACAAAAACCAGAAGCTATATTATTTTACAACTCAACAAAGGCTGGCGTTGATACAATGGACCAAATGGTAACGCATCTCTCTCCACAAAACGGTCAACCAGTCGTTGGCCATTAGCATTTTTTTGCAACATGATAGACGTCATGGGAGTTGCTGCTTACATCATATGCAAGAAAATACAGAAGGGGCCAGAAAAGAGAAGAGGTGAATATTTTTGAACACGCTCTGCAAACAATTGGTGCTTGCTAATACAGAAAATGGCATGAACAACAAGCATATTATGGGACAGCATTTTACACGTTTGTCATTTGAATCATTCTTGGGAAGGCCATTGAAATATACCCTGCAACATGATACCTAACCAACAAAGTGGCCCTAACACGCTCACTTCCAGGAAAGACTGCAGAATTTGTGCCACGACAGAAGAGAAGCTACATAGGAAGACGCGTTTTTACTGCATCAAATGCTCCAATCCTGTATGCCAACAGCACTCAAAAGTGGATTATACTTGTTTTTCCTGCCTTCCGCAAAATGAATAATCTAAATTTATATTTCATTTTATAATAAAAATCATTTCTATGTAACTTGCGGTATCTCTATAACATTGTTTTACCTACAATAAATGAAAAAACAACAATATACAAAATTGTCTGTTGATTTTTCAATCCAAAAACTTTTTCAGAAACATTTTTTCGCATTCGGGTAGCTAAATATTTCAACAAAAAAAAAAAGATCAAGACCAAAACAATATACCTGTATAACTTAAAAATTCACAGGTATGGTACCCTTTTTGCCATACAAACGCATGTAAACATATAGGGGTCTGGCCAGGCCCAAGTGCTTGTCCGAAGGTTACAAAATATGTGTTTGACGGGGGGTTAATATCAGTTGCAAACAATTCCTTGAAAAACTGTAAATAATTGTGAAAAAAAAACACAAGCTTTTACTTTTACGTCGACAGTTATATGCTCATGATGCTCATTCACTTCAATTCCATTCCTACGGTAATAATTATCAAAATGTAAAACCACACATTTAGGGACTTTCAGACAATGCAAATCTGTGGTTTTCTAGAATAACCGCGTATTTCATAAAATCAAAATGTTCAGGAGAGCCAAAAAACGATATATTTGAAATTATGGGCTCGATATAAAGTTTTAAGGACTTTTTATTTTTTATTACTTTATAAAAAATTTTGAGTCAAAAATCTTAAGAGGAGTAAATCCTAGAGAAGGACGAAAAGCAATATGTAAATTACACTTAAAGTGTGTGCAGATAAAACATCTTATGTCGACAAATGTCGTTTTCTTTGACAAAGAAAACTACCAGTGCAACTACACATTAAGACATAAGTTGTTGTTGCTTGAAAAATTGATTTTTTTCATCAACAGAAAGTTAATGGTACTTAGGGTGAGAATATAACAACATATCAAGAATAAAAGTGACACCAAATAACAGAAATAAGCACAACAGTTTTTATAAGTGAAAAATAATACAAAATTATTTTGCATTTTTTTTCATTAATAACAACGTATGTCGCAATGTGTCATTTTCTGAGAAAATAATTTGTCAGCGATCAAACGTAGGTTGCAAATTAATTTAATAAACATTTAAGTACGTCGTTATTTAAAGAAAAAACTCAGAAATGGTCAATATTTAAAACAAAAAAATTAAACACATGTAAAGAGCGTTAAAAATTATTACATTTGGCATCGTTAACTCAAAAACAAAAATGGACATACGCGGTTATTCCAGAAAACCACAGAAATGTCATGTAACGGGTGATTTTTTAAGAGCTTGATAACTTTTTTTTAAAAAAAAACGCATAAAATTTGCAAAATCTCATCGGTTCTTTATTTGAAACGTTAGATTGGTCCATGACATTTACTTTTTGAAGATAATTTCATTTAAATGTTGACCGCGGCTGCGTCTTAGGTGGTCCATTCGGAAAGTCCAATTTTGGGCAACTTTTTCGAGCATTTCGGCCGGAATAGCCCGAATTTCTTCGGAAATGTTGTCTTCCAAAGCTGGAATAGTTGCTGGCTTATTTCTGTAGACTTTAGACTTGACGTAGCCCCACAAAAAATAGTCTAAAGGCGTCAAATCGCATGATCTTGGTGGCCAACTTACCGGTCCATTTCTTGAGATGAATTGTTCTCCGAAGTTTTCCCTCAAAATGGCCATAGAATCGCGAGCTGTGTGGCATGTAGCGCCATCTTGTTGAAACCACATGTCAACCAAGTTCAGTTCTTCCATTTTTGGCAACAAAAAGTTTGTTAGCATCGAACGATAGCGATCGCCATTCACCGTAACGTTGCGTCCAACAGCATCTTTGAAAAAATACGGTCCAATGATTCCACCAGCGTACAAACCACACCAAACAGTGCATTTTTCGGGATGCATGGGCAGTTCTTGAACGGCTTCTGGTTGCTCTTCACTCCAAATACGGCAATTTTGCTTATTTACGAAGCCATTCAACCAGAAATGAGCCTCATCGCTGAACAAAATTTGTCGATAAAAAAGCGGATTTTCTGCCAACTTTTCTAGGGCCCATTCAATGAAAATTAGACGTTGTGGCAGATCGTTCGGCTTCAGTTCTTGCACGAGCTGTATTTTATACGGTTTTACACCAAGATCTTTGCGTAAAATCTTCCATGTGGTCGAATAACACAAACCCAATTGCTGCGAACGGCGACGAATCGACATTTCACGGTCTTCAGTAACACTCTCAGAAACAGACGCAATATTCTCTTCTGTACGCACTGTACGCATTCGTGTGGTTGGTTTAATGTCCAATAAAGTAAACTGAGTGCGAAACTTGGTCACAATCGCATTAATTGTTTGCTCACTTGGTCGATTATGTAGACCATAAATCGGACGTAAAGCGCGAAACACATTTCGAACCGAACACTGATTTTGGTAATAAAATTCAATGATTTGCAAGCGTTGCTCGTTAGTAAGTCTATTCATGATGAAATGTCAAAGCATACTGAGCATCTTTCTCTTTGACACCATGTCTGAAATCCCACGTGATCTGTCAAATACTAATGCATGAAAATCCTAACCTCAAAAAAATCACCCGTTATATATTTTAATATTTTTGACTAAACAAAATACATATGTATATTAGGGTGGCCCTTCATTATATGGAGAAAATAAAGTGTTAAAACTCTCGGTCGCACTTAGAAATATACGAATAGCAAAAAAAAAATGAGAAATACAAAGTTTTGGGCCAATTAAAAAGCACTTTTTTTCACATTTTACGAAAATTTCGTTATATATTTTAATCTTGTGAAAAATTGTTATATACTTCGGGATCAGTATTAAATTATCTTTCCAAAACGCTATAAAACTTCAAAATCGAATAAAAACTCGCCAAGCAATAGCAAATGCCCCAGACCACTTTTGTGCCAAAATTTTATGGCATTTTTTTCAACTTTAAGAAATTAATTAAAGCCAACATTTTGTTTTAGTCTCTATACCTGTAAGTACTCAGATATGAAGTATTGTTTCATTATCACCTTGTTAACCTATTAAGCATTGAGACCGAAAATGGAAAATTTTTTTCATAAAATTTTGAAAACTCCTTTTTCAAGTTTTGAAAAATTTTCTTAAACAAAATTTAAAAAAATTGATCTAGCTCTTTAAGGTCTTTTTAAATGCATGTTAGAGATTAACTGTGTGAATTTTTAGATAAATTCCTATGCCAGAATTTTTTTTGACAAGGATTTTTTTTTTTGCGGATTTCGAGAAAAATGGGATTTATGTAAAATATTCTCTAAATGTACTATTTCTAAATACTTTGTATCAAAAATTCATCACTTTTCTACTTTTAAATGTAATATTTTATCTTAATAGCCTAGGGTTTCGGAAAAAATATTATAACCCCATTAACCCTATCGGAATTGGGGTCACATATGACCCCAAACTAATAAAAAAAAACAATTTATTCAAAAAATTCAAATATTTTGTAAGTGCTATTGAATTTTTAAATGCGGCGCTTAAAATATAATAACTAAATGTGTAGAACTTCCGTTCCTAAAATTTGAGATAAATCCGAGAACGTTAACCCATTATTTGCCAAGGCCAGCTTTGGATTTTAAGATATTTTTAAATAAAAATGACCGAAAACGAGTTTTTCTATTAAACTCGATGAAACTACTATTTAGAATTTAAGAAAAATAATTCGATTAATTTTCATTTATTTAACCCTTCAATGCTCCTGGGATCGAAATAATCCATTGTCATATATCTTTGGTGCAATTATCTGCTTATTGCTCGCGAATATAAATTAAAACAACTTTTAACCAATTGTGTTATAAAATTATTGTTTATGTATAAAAACTAGCTATATTTTTCTGAATTAAATAAGAAGACCCACAAATGACCCAAAGCTAATAAAAGAGATTTTATTATCTGCCTAAATCTTGTAAATGTTCAAAAGTCACTGTGACATGTCCAAATTTTGTGATGGCATATCTTAAAATGTGATATTTTTAATATTAAAAAAATAAATATTATATGTTGTTGTCTTCCCTACATTATGCTAAATCTCATAAGTTTGTTGGTTCCTGAGATATAAATAAAACAGAGGGATATTTTTAATTTAATTTTATATTGGTTAAACATTTCGTTTTGCAATTTATAAAAGTCAAAAATTTTAAAATTAAGTTGGAATAGATCTTCATTAACTATTTCGTAGAAACGAATGAATAAACGTTAATTTTGTTATTTAAATTTATTTTTTGTACTGAATTTTATACTTGTATTTGAATAGATATTTATTACTGATGAACCAATACAAACTCATTAACTTTAGCACAAATAAGGAAAATTTATCTGTAAATGCAAATTGTTTTCCTTTCATTTAAAAAATATCACACTTTTTCAAACTAAAGGTTACATTATTATGAACTTTGACATTTGCCAAACAAAATAAATAAACAGCACCGCAACTGAACTTGTTCTTTGAAAGTTAGAATGTTGACCCCACCTTTTTGAATCGGGATTTTTTCACTTTTGGTTCCGCCATATTTCAGGAAGTATTAAATATTTCGTAATAAGGTACAACATTTGTACCAATTTAAAATAAATTCGGATGGAGTGCGGCCAACAAGTTCGTTGCTTATAAATAGAAGATCCCATATGGAATACTCGTAAGTTTATAAGTTTTATGAAGAATTAATCATCATTTGGACGCCCTATGTTCACTCTGAACTTTATTTAAGTATTTGTAGTTTTCAGAAATGTATTTCTATTGATATTTAAATAAATAAAGGACATATATATAATCATCATTTATTAAAATTGTCGGAATTTTTATTGCACTTACTTTGTGTTGCCTTTAATGTAGTATCCTCCTCAGAAAACGAAAATATAAGTAAATTATAAAGTACGATTATAATAAGCATAGCAACAATAACAAAACAAGTGCCAATAGTAGATTTCTTTAATTCACGATAATGTTGAAAATCTTGAAAACTATACGGATAAATGCCCAAAACTTTACACAATATAAATAATTGTGAAAAATGTAAAAGTATCGATTGCACCGGATGTTGCGACATGTTGAACGCGTTTTAATAAAATAACAAATAATCCGTTCAACAGCAAATATTAGCAGTACATTGTTTGGTAACTAGAATAAAAAAAAAACACTTAAATTAATTAAAAACAAAAACAGGATACTTACATATACATACATACATACAGTTTCGGAAAAATTATAAGAACGACAGTTTTCATTTAGATATAAATACTTAAATTTTTATACATACTTAAGTATGTACTTCAATAAATAAAACTAAATATGTACTTTAAATGTTTCAATGCGGTACGAAAAAAAAAAAACAAGAAATAATATTGAATAGTTTTGGTGCACCCCGCCCGGGTAGGTATTATGTTCACGCATAAATACAAGGGTGGTCCCACAACAACCCATCCTGACAAAGAAAATACAAAAAATTTTTGGATAAGTTTTCTTTATTTCTCAACATAATGTCTTTTTAGCTCGATACACTTTTCCCAGCAATATTCAATAGCTTTGATACCCTGTTTATAGTATGAACTGTCTAGCTCCTCAAAACGGCCATCAACCGGAGACTCTACTTCTTCATTATTGGTAAATCTTTTCAAGCTCGGAAATAGAAAATAATTCGAGGGAGTTAAATCTGGCGAATAAGGTGCATTATGAAGCAATTCGAACATGAATTTTGGCCATCGCAATAGTGGAGTCTTGATGAAACAATTCTTTCTTTTTCATCAAATTTCATCACTTAAACGTTGCAATAAATTTTTCCTTTTTGAATCTTCAACAATCTTCCTTTTTATCTAACCAATAAAAACTATCCCATGCGCATCCCAAAAAACAGACACCATAACCTTGCTTGCAGATGGAATCGTCTTCACTTACTTTGGACACGATTCTGTTTTGACTGTTCCTTTGTCTCAGGTGGGAATTGGTTTCTAATCGACACAAAAACTCGGCTTTATTGCGGTGAAACATCGCCACACTCTATTGAAACATCTTAACGACGCTGTTTTTGTTATATTTGTGAGCAAACGCGGCCTCCATTTTGACATAGCTTTCTCATCTCCAAGTATTCGGTCAATATGCGATGTGTAGCACTTTTTGAAATACCAAATTTTTCAGCTGGCTCAGATTCCCCCAGAATATAATCTAGCTCAACTGTAATATTGGTTGGGTTGAGACAGTTCTAATGAAAGTATTGAATTACATAATGGTGACCAATTTTTTTTCATGTTTACAAATTTACTGATAGTGCGTTTACACTCAGGAAAATATAGTAGATTTTAGTTGAAATCTATTTCAAAATCTATACCGTTTACATCTAACTTTTTTGACATTTGTGAGATTTTGTTTCCACAACAATAAACAGCTGATTAAAATAAAATATATAAACTGGAAATACCAAAAATAAACAAAACAATAGGAAAATAGAAATATGGAAAATTGTAAAAAGGGACAGATTTTATAATAATATTTATTATGCATCAAAAATGAAAAAAGCACAAACTGAAATAGAAATTTTGCGAAAAGAAATCAGCATTTGTTTATTTTCCACAATTATTGTTTAGCAGATTGGAATGGGCACATGTCAGTATAAAAAGTTATAACTTTTTAATTACTAAATATTTTTTTATTGTAGATTCGTAATTTTTTTTGTTAATAATTAATATTTCATTTCCTTTTTATTCAACTTGTTTGCTTTTGTTATACCCTATACCACTATGTGGTTTGGGTATAATGATTTTGTGCTGCTGTTTGTAACTACCAAAAATATTTGACCTAGACCCATCTTTTATTATACAATCGACTCAGAATCACTTTCTGAGTCGTTTTAGCAATATCCGTCCGTCCGTCTGTGTGTCCATGTAAACATTGTAATCAAACTACAGCTCGCAAATATAAATATATTTTGATAAAATTTAATATATAAGCTTTTATCGGCCATAGGATGAACGCTATTGAAATTGGTGAAATTCGGTCCATGTTCAGACCTAGTCCCCATACAAATGACCCCTATGAAATCGAACTAAATTGCCATAAGATCCAAATTATCATAAAGATCTCAGTCAAATTGGGTTTGTATGTGTTTATTATATCCATTAATCAGTAGTCCAAAAATAATCCCTACAGGACAATTCTTAGCCATAAGCCCCATATATAGCTGCTTCGCGATCTTCATTTAAATCTGTCAAAAACAAAAATATTACACAGATTTTTCTCAAGTTTGGTTTACCAAATATGGTCAGGATGGGTCCGTTTTTCGACCTAGCACCCGATATGAGCTTCTTCACACCTGCAGCAAAAAAAGTTAATAATAATGCCACTCAAATTTGGTTTATGCTAATTTTCTATATCCAATTAGTTGGACCGAAGAGATAGGGTCTCTAAACCATGGTACTGGGTATCGTATAGTCGGTCTAGACTATAATTTTCTTACTTGTTTTTAAATGTCAATTTTTCAGTCACTGCGTTGTAATTTTCTCCTACAGTATTAAAAAGAAGTAAGATAATTATAGTCCGTCTAGCCCGACTATACGATACCCTATACCGTGGTTAAGAGACCCTATCTATTCAGTCCAACTAATTGGATATAGCAAATAAGCATAAACCCATTTTGAGTGGCATTTTTATTAATTTTTTTCGCTGCAGATATGAAAAAGTTCATATCGTATACTATATTTAAATGTGGACAAGGTCGAAAAATGGACCGATCCTGACCATTTTTGGTAAAGTCACTTATACTTTGAAAAAATATACACAAACCAAATTTGGGAAAAATCTGTGCAATATTTTTGTTTTTTGATAGATTTAAGTGATGATCGGGAAGCAGCTCTATATGGGGCCTATGACTAAGAATTTTCCTGTAGGGAGTATTTTTGAACTACTGACTAATGGATGTAATAAACACATACAAACCCATTTTGACTGAGATCTATATGATAATTTGGAACTTATGGCAATTTATGTCGATTTCATAGGGGTCATTTGCATGGGGGCTAGGTCTGAACATGGACCGATTCTCACCAGTTTCAATAGCGTTCATCCCATGGCCGATGGAAGCTTAAATACCAAATTTCATCAAAACATATACATATTTGCGACCTGTAGTTTGATTACAAGCTTTACATGGACACACAGACGGACGGACGGACGGACGGAAATTGCTATTTCGACTCAAAAAGTAATTCTGAGTCGATCGATAAGTCACTTATACTTTGAAAAAATATATACAAACCAAATTTGAAAGGAATCCGTGCAATATTTTTTTTTTATAGATTTAATTGAAGATCGGGAAGCAGCTCTATATGGGGCCTATGACTAAGAGTTGTCCAATAGGGATCGTTTTTGGACTACTGATTAATGGATGTAATATATACATACAAATCCAATTTGACTAAGTTTTGTATGATAATTTGGGTCTTATGGCAATTTATGTTGATTTCATAGGGGTCATTTGTATGGGGGCTAGGTCTGAACACAGACCGATTCTCACCAATTTCAATAGCGTTCATCCTATGGCAGACGGAAGATTAAATACCAAATTTCATCAAAATATATTTATATTTGCGACCTGCAGTTTGATTACAAGCTTTACATGGACACACAGACGGACGGACATCGTTAAATCGAATCAGATAGTGATTCTGATTCGATCGGTATAATTAAAGATGGGTGTAGGTCAAATATTTTTGGTTGTTACAAACAGCAGCACAAAGTCATTATACCCAAACCACATAGTGGTATAGGGTATAAAAACACAGTAGTATCATTTGGTAGTGCCCAAGTTTCACAAGATTTTGTGAGATTTTGCACAAATCTAGTAACGAGCTAGATTTTGTTTTGTATGGAAAATCTACTAAAAATGAGCTAGATTTCGCTCGAAATCTCGTATATACTAGATTTTGCTGAGATGTAAACGCCCTATTAGATGTTTACTTTTGATGGCTCCAAAATAATAATAAACAACGTGGTGCTTTCAAACTTAAAACATATTTTATGAGGCTGCCACTTTTCACAAGAGTAATTTTTTCAATCTACTAACGCCATCAATACGTCAGGTCGGGTAGTTCTGGGATCGCCCAGTAAAATTACATTATTGAAAGAAGTGTATGGGAGAAGAGCTTTAAACATTTTTTTCAGAAAAATTTCAAAAACTGAGTAGAAATATTTTTAGATTCGATGAAAACTCGCTATATAGTGTAAAATACGTTGTAGCTTAAATCGTATAGAGATAAATTTGATCTAAAAAATCTCTACATCTTACAGAAACCATAAAAATTAAAATATTTTATTGAATAGCTCTAATACGCAGACACGCTAGGACATGTCCAACATAAAGTTAGATGCGACTCCAAAAAACCTTTCACATGATAGGAATTATTTTTAGAAAAAACTAAAAAGAGGTTTTTTAACACGATCCAGCTTACAAACGATTATCAGTATTTTTATGAGACCCCAAAACACAAATGAGGGCACAAAAAAATATTTTTGACGACTTGAACGGTCAATACCAAAAAATTGAGTCATAAAATTAAAAACTTTTTTATTAATTTAAAATATATATTGATTATATTTAAATGGATTTCAGAATTGCAGATCATTCTGCGATATGGATCGGAATCCAAATATCACAATATTTTTTGAACGTTTAACAGTGCCCTAAGCCTCTGCTATACATTAATTAAAAACTTTACCTCAATTTTTCGTTTAAATATGCCGGAGAGATAAACAAATTGTTGATGATATTCATTAAATCTTTTGCCACTCTGAATCAACTGCCTTTATTAGGTCTGTCTTGTTTGTGTAATTCGTGTCCGTATTTTTCGGTATACATACAATTTCCCAAAGATTTTCTATGGGATTGAGATCTGGTGATTGACCATTTCAAAACACTAATTAGATTGTAGTCATTCGGTTACAACTTTCGAGATGTGTTTCGGGTCATTGTCATGTTGGATCTTCCAAACCAGAGGCATATTTTTCTACGACGTGTCATTTAGAATTTGCCTGTATCCAATACACGAAGTAGTGGACCCAAAAAGCAACCACATACCATAATATTTCCACCGCCCAAGTAAACACTTTTATTTTTATATCTTGGGTTTAGTCTTTTTCCCTTTGGCCGTGGTACAAAAATTCTTTCATTATTCTTAAATTAAATTAAAACTGGACTCATCTGAAAAGATAACAGTCTTCCAATTCCGTTTTAACCAGTTCGTGTGTTCTTTCTGTTCAGTTCTGATATCAGTCGTTTCTTCACATGACGATAACAACCAAGATCAGCATAAATTGGTCGTCGGGAAACATTCAAGCACATATTTTTAGTTTCAGATTCTTAATCATTTTGTAAATTTTTTTAAGTCTTTGCTATTAAATTGTCCTGTCTTTGGTCATATTACGAGGCCACAACAGGCCTGGCATCTACGCTAGGGAAACTTTACTCGTGGTTTTTTTATAATTTCCAGGCTAGGTCATGCCCCGGGGAAAAAATGTAAAAATGTCGCTTAAATGTTGAGTTGTCGCCGTACCTCTTTCACGATATTTCTTGATTATTTTAGAAATTAACACCACCAGGAAAATCATCTATTATTCTGGTTTTTATTCTTCCCATAAGTAAATATAAGATTAAAATATTGAGAAATACAATTGTGTTTAAAAAACCAATTGAAAGAAAACGTCAGAAATTATAAATATTTGAATAACGGTTAAGATTTTATACATTTCCTTTCAGACCATATTCTACTTTTATTGTTTTAATCAACTCTGGTAAAGAAGTTAAAAAGTTGCCATTGTTTTGTCATCACTAAAAAAAATTCTTTTTCTTCGTTTATTTGACAAATTTTGAATTTCGTAAAAGTTTCCAATGTATTTTCACCCACTGTATGTATGTTCATAATTATATGAAATTGATAGATTATTTTATCTATTAATACTTACATCAAACGTCAATTAAATAAATAACGAATCATTAGTCAAAAATAAAACACTCAAAGTTTCTAAATATTTTTTTAATTCATTTATTAAACAAAAATTTAGTTCCCCTGATATAACTCGCTTTACATTTGTAAACAAATGTTAATATAATTTTGAAATCATGTAGATGAATGATAAAGACAAAAAATAGATTTAGCAAATGATTAATATGAATAAAATAATTAAAATAAGAATTAACTAAATGACTGGGATTAAAAACTGATGATAAATACAACTTGAAAAAAATTCATCTTCCCATCGCAACATTATATAATAATAGTCCCTCCTCGTTAAAATTATATTTCTTTGATGAGAGTACAAATTAGCGGCGTTTACGTTGATCTTCACGTTTGCGTTCCTCCTAAAACAAATTGTAATAAATGAAAAATAAAAGTTTTTAAAAATATTTAATCATAAATTATTTCTTACAGAGATTTAATTTATATAGTTTTCTCATTTATTAGACCTTAATTTGATTGTGGAAATCTTGATTATTTTTATTTTTTTGATAATTTTAATTCACTCATAAGCCAATAAGTTGTTTTTAAAGCATAAAGTCTTTAAGCTGAAATGTTAATGTAGATTTAATTACTATTCATTTAATAAATACAGGTGCTTTAAAAAGGGAATTTTGAGTTATCAAGCAAACAATCGATAGAAGGCAAAATCTAATTAATCAAAAATGTTAAAACTGTAATCAACAAATGATTGCTAATCAGTATTGTTATTAACTTAGTTTATAATGTAATGGAAATTCTAACCAGGGACGGAAAATAATTGTTTTTTTTAAGAAAAGGTTATGTTAAATTCGATTTATTTGTTTTAGGGGAATTTTAATAATTATCGTAAGATATATAGTATGTTGGTTACCGTAACCAATTGAAGTGAGAAATATTTTTTTTTTTTGTTATGAATTAAATTAATTAAATTAATTAATTATGAATTAAATTAAATTTTTGATTACCAATAACCATTATCGAAAGTAATTTTTTTTTTTTGGTTTTTCCTACCCGTATACACATATCGTATTTTTGATGTAATGTATGCATTTCTAAGGGGTTTGTAGGGGCAAGAAATTAAAATATCTTTGGTAAAGTAAACAAAACGGGCAGTTTTGTAAGAATTGCTTATTAATTTTATAAATAAAATATTATTTAACGGAAAAGTGGATTAATAATAAAACTTCAACTAGTTTAATTAAATTAGTTTAATCATTAAACTACGACCCTCTTAGAAATGCATCCATTAAATCAAAAATACGATATGTATCCGGGTAGGAATAACCAAAAAAAAAAATACTTTCGATAATATAGGTAACCAACAAAATTTTTTTGGCTGCTATATAGTTATTCATAACCAAAAAAAATATTTCTCACTACAATTGGTTACGGTAACCAAAATACTATATATCTTACGATAATTGTTAATTATAACCATTATTTTATTTTTCGTCATTTCTCTTATAACTGTTACGTCCTTGATTCTAATAACAAATGGTTCGTACAGGCTACAAATATACAGGACTATAATATACACCAAATTGTATATATATTTTATTTCCATATAATTCTACTCATACTCAAAAGGAGTGTTTCGTGTATTAGCATAATTTGTTTTCTTTTTCATTTAGAGTATGAAGATTAAAGATTAGTAAAAATTTACAAATAAATGTGGAATTTATTGAAAAGACAAAAAAAAAAAAAAGAAAAATTAGGAAGGTATTTGTTTTGGATTTACATTTGCCCAGATCTATTATTAAATGTTTTACACATGGACTATATAATACTAGGTGTACGCATAAGTTTTTTCCGGTTTAACCAAGAGATGGCGCCAGCGAAAAAGTACGGAGCGGAATAATTTGACACAAACGCAATTTTGTTCGTCTGACATTTCAACTACAAAAACACACAAGCTAACTCATCCAAAAGTATTTAATCAAAAGAAAAATGCTCTTGAAAGTCAGCGTTTGTTGGTAGAAACATTGTGTTTCTAGCGATATTCCTGCACTGGTCGTAATTGGAGACAATTAGGTGAAGTGGGTTGTTTGGGGACATAATCCATGTTCTGATTCTGTACCATTCCATAGTCTCAGAGTCTCATGTGCACCAACAGTGACAACTGCCTAAATCCGGCCAAAACAGTAGCATTAGAACTCATTATTGGCAATAGACATTTTGGGAAATTTCTACTTGAATTTTTTCCTTGTAATGATCAGAAGCTTCTCCACGGGTGCATGCTGTATAGAAATGCTGTCCTGCTATACATCTGCGTGTTCTTTCTGATACATTTTGTTGTACATTTCGATCAGGGCATACTAGGGCTCTAAACAATTATAAGTCATTGCGATGTTTTACATTTTGCACAAAATTTTTTGTTGCAAAATAATTTTCATCGTTCTCAATCAGAATCAATTATTTTCAATACTAAACAGAATAATTAAAAACTAATAATTGCTGTTTGAGTTTGATTACACAAGGGAACAAGGTTTTTGTTGATTAAGAACTGAATATTGTTTTTAAAGTTATTTGGGACGCTGAATCCAAATCTGTACTTGGTTTTTTTTTCTATCAGCTCGACTTTTCGCGATATTATACCGTTATGTCCAAAATTAGCACTTCCACTACATATATTGGAATAACTTGAAAACGGTTCATCATATTCAGTTAAAAAAAATCAAAAACTCGTCAACAATATTATCTTTAAGTCGTGCTTACATTGTTTTTAAATTTGCCCAGCAGTTTCAGAGATATCGTGAAAGTTTTGAAAAAAGAACAATTAAAAAAAAATTTTTTTTTATTCTTTAAAAATTTATAAAAAATAAAAATGCGACATACATAGATCACAGGTTTGGTCTAAAGGAATTTAGTTAAACATATTTCGAATGAAATGAGCTTTATTTCATTGTAATCGGTGCACAACTTTTGATTTTGTTCACAATTTACAAAAAAAACTCAACTGATAAATTTTCAATTATATATTCTTCCTTTATTTACATATTTTAACAAATTTGATATTTACATATGAGATCAGATCTTATCTTTACATAGATATTGCAACCAAAAAATAATATATAGGATCTAAAGACAATAAATAGTTTTTATTTTATTTTTTAATGATTTTTAAAGGAAAATGGGAGGAAAAAAACCTTTATATGATTTAATAAATTCAAATACTATCTGAAAATATTTATATGCTTATAGAAGGTTTATTAGAAATAATAGACCTCTATAAGCATATAATTTTCAATTTGGTGATTTCTTTTTAATTTTACGTTACTTCTCTACATTCTCTTATCGATGGGTAAGAGGAATTTTCAATTTTGGCAAAATAATTGTTGTTAATCCTTGTTATGAAATCGATAATTTTGTCATAGCCTGTTTCTTCATGAAGAAGATTTGTAGGATACCTCCACGGCTTTCTATTTATCATTTTAAGACATTTGTTTTGTATAATTTGTAAGCGTTTTAGGTGGCAGCGTCACTCCAAATAGGACACGCGTATGTTAATATTGGCCTTATAACACTTTTGAATAGATTTTTGTTTTTGGGGTTTAGAAATGACCTTCTATTTAGTAGTGGCCATAATGCTTTAAATGATTTTATAGCTCTTTGGCACGTATCCATAATATGTTGTTTAAAAGTAAGCTTTTTGTCCAAGACAACTCCGAGATATTTGACATCGTTAAGTATATTTATGGTATTATTTCCAATATGAAGATGACATCTTGGCAATCTTTTGGGAGATTTGTTGAACGGAAAAATAATTGCTTGGGTCTTGTTTGGATTAATTTTGATTTTCCATTTGTGAAAATATTTACTGCAATTTACAAGTCCCTTTTCCATTTTCTTCAGGAGTGCGCTTGTAAGTTTGTTTGAAGAAATTAACACAGTATCATCTGCGTAATAAGCAATTTTCATATATTTCGGGACTTTAAAATCGGATGTATATATCGAGTAAAGCAATGGCGACAAGACTGATCCTTGAGGTAACCCTGTGGTAATGGTTTTTGGAGATGATGTTTCATTATTAATCGCAACTTTAAAGCTTCTGCCGTGAATGAAATCTGAAATTAGTTTGCATAAATATTTTGGTATATTTGCATCAAAAAGTTTAAATACTAGGCCATTATGCCATACGGTGTCAAACGCTTTTTCGATATCGAACAATATTAGACCCGTTGAACGTTTATTGTTTTTATTGCTGATTATTTGATTTTTAATTCTGTTTATTTGGTGAGTAGTGCTATGCCCTTTTTTAAATCCAAATTGTTATTTAGCAACAATAGAATTGGTCGTAGCAAATTCACTAAGACGAGAATATAGTATTTTTTCAAATATTTTACCTAAGTTACTTAATAAACTAATAGGTCTGTAGCTGTTTGGGTTATTTATTGGCTTACTAGGTTTGTTTATGGCTATAACCTTAGCGTTTTTGAAATGGTTTGGGAAGTAGTTGAGATTGATGCAGCTGTTAAATATTATAACCAGTAATTTTAGAGCTTTGAGTGGAAGTTTCTTTAAAAGCAGGTTGGGAACATTGTCAAAACCAGGAGATTTTGAGGGCTTTATTGATGAGACAATATTCATTACTTCTTCTAGAGATGTATAAATTGCTGACTCAGAACTGGGATTTTCCTTCTTAAAATAATTTACTGTTGTATTTATTACTATAAATATTACTGTTGTATTTATTACTATAAATATTACTATAAATACAACAGTGAGGTTATTTGCTTTGACAAATGTATTTGCCAGGACTTCAGCCTTGTCCTTATCAGATGTTATCCTTGTATTTCCAACCTCAAGGTGAGAGATTTGATTTTTTCCTTTTCCTCGCAAGTTCCTGCTTATTCTCCAAAATGATTTATCACCTGGTTTTAAACTCAACTGATAAAAACCGCGATTTCCATACAAAAATAAAATTTTTTTAATATGTGTGTGTTTGCTGCTGTCCTCTTTATGCAATAAGTATGTTATAGTAATTGATTTTAGGCCACTGATTTCAGACATTAATGCCGTTTTCTTTTCTCACAAAAAATGTCGCACTTTTTTCGAAAAGTGTATTTTTCTTTATATTCTGAATTAAGAGCAACATTATCTTATACATCAATTGAAAGGTCTCAAATCCGAGCACTCGTGAATTGCAAAAAATTGCAGCCATAGACTTCTTTCAGGTCACAGTGTGAGAATTTTTCGCCATTGTTCCCTTTTTTTTTAATATTTTCACCCTATGACTTCAAAGAGGGTAATAATAAATTTTTTTTTGCATTTTATGAACACAGCTCTTTGAGACCTTTGGATTGATGTATAAGATAAGGTTGCTCTTAGTTTAGAATACATATATAAAAAAATACACTTTTCGAAAAAAGTGCAAATAAAATGCGACATTTTTTGTCAGAAAAGAAAACGTCATAAGTCAAATTTTTTCTGTCAACTATACTTTTCACTTTATCAATAATAGAGGATTTTAAAGAAAAATAAAAATTTTTAATGCACAAATATTATAATGTAATTACAACTCATCGAAAAATTTTCATTTATAAGATTTTCTTAAATTATCTTGTTTAGGTTTATTTTTAATGCTCCAGCAATAGTCCGCCATCATATGGATATCCCAATGACCCTGCTACAGCTCGCTCCTCTATAGTACGAATATCTTGATGGAAACGTTCACATTGTTCTTCACTGAAGTCTCCAAGATTTTCAGGGAAACAAACCAAATGACTGTGTAGGTAGTGTACCTTAATGCTCATATTACAACAAAGCTGCTGGAAATGTGGAACATGTTATCCATGTTCCAAACGGAAAATCACACATCAATAACAAAGTGCACTTTCTATTTTTCTCTTTAATTGACTGTGAACTGACTAGGTAGGTTCCTGACTAGGTTCCTTTATGAACAAAAACAGCAATCCAGCGCTCACGCACATTTATAGGCGTTTATTAGTTTGCTACCGCAATCATAAAAATGAAACAACGTTTAGTTTATTACTTATTTTTTTTTTTTTTTACTTCTGAGAATCATAAAAAAGGCATAAAAGCGAAACGCGTTCTTCGATTTTTATGATCTGTCTCATTTTATTCATAGGTTATGTGACTTTACGTGAAAGTAATAAGACTTTACACTTTTTTAATTTTTGGATTTTTCAAGATTTTTAAATATACAAAATTAAAATTTTTTTTATATTTATTTTTTTTACTTAAACAACCATTACTCAGCCATTTTTTTTGGTGTTTTTTAGAAATTTGATTGTTTTCCAAAGATAACAATTATATATACGATACCCTATACAATGGTTAAGAGACCCTATCTCTTCGGTCCAACTAATTGGATATAGAAAATAAGCACAACAAAGATTAAAAACCTGACCAAAATTTAACTAAATTGAAGCATAAGGGGCATTCCATGTAAAAGTGGAAAACATCATAAATTTTAAATTTCAATGGATTATTGGTAATTCAGAAATAAGTTATAAGTAAAGGTTTATATTTCAATTATCTGTTGATTTTTTTTTTAAACAATAAAGAGAATAGTAATTTTTCTCTCCGAAAACTTCGATTTCATAGAAAGTAATTTGGGGAAAAAATTTTGTTTATACCTGCAACACTGTTTTTGGTAGTTTTTACAGTTGTTGACAGTTGGCGAGTGTGTTTTTAACGAAAGTGTGAGAAAAACTAATAAGCTGCATAAAAATAAATTGAAAAGGTATGTTAGATTTTGTGTATTTCTTCTTTTAACAAATGCTTGTCGTATGTCCCACCAGTCACGGTAAAAAGTATAAAATTTGTTTCCCCGTCTACAAATATGAGTTAATGAATTAAGTTTTTTCCTAGAAGTAAGAATAATTATGCCGATTACTATTTGAGCACGTTTGCGTGCTCAAAGACTGGTTTTATATGTGTCCCACCAGTCACATTTGACTGGCTTACACTGACATATGATGGAATTTTGTTTGGAAGTTATCCACAGGTCTAGGGACCGCTTAATAGTAACTTTGTTTTCTATTTTTATTTGTTATATTTTGTTGCTAGTTTTAAACTTTGCGTGCATAAAGATTAATACTGCAGAGAGGAAGAGAAAATCTCGAGAGAAGATGAAAGAGGATAGAGAAAAATGGAAGCTTATTCATTATTAGTGAATGTTAACCCTGAAATAAATGTCGGTAAGAGCAAATTTTTTGAATTCAGGCCTATACACGTGAGACCCTTAAACGAAATGCCACATAATGTTTGTATTTGTGTTCATCACGCAAACTATAACTTTCTACTAGAGGCTTTAAGCAAAGTTGTGCCAATAATACCCGGTTTTTCCACAGAATTTCTGAAATAAATTACTTCTGATATCTCTAACGAAAAGTTATGACTGCTGAATGTTTGAACTGTTTCGAAGTTTCAGATATTCTTCCTCTAGCATTTGACACGACTTTTGCAGTGACATGGAAACAGTGGCAATCAGTCGAAAAAAGATGTGAAATTAGAGCTCGCAGTGGAACTATAAAAGATCTTTTAAAAGAACTCGATACCAAAACACCCAAGTTCAAGTCCCACGTTTTTGCTAAAAATGAGCAATCTAAATTCTTCGAATCAATAGTAAAACAAAGTACTCAGGAACAAGTAGTACTTCAAATCGACTTTGCAGAAAATTTTTCGATCTTGAACCAGGATGAAATTCAATCTGCCCACTGGAACCATGACACTATTTACGGCATGTGCATGGGCTGACCAAGGTCAAAAGAAACATTCATTTGTAATTGTTAGCAGCGAATTATCTCACGATAAGTATGCTGTGTGGTTGTTCATAAAAAGAATTATCTATAATTTGAAAACGCGGTTTCCACAGTTCAAAAACCGATTTACGTTGTCGACTCTGTGTTTCTCTGGGTCGGACTGGGGTGTTAATATTAGTTGGAGTTTTTTTTGCTTCTGGCCATGGTAAGGGAGCAGTTGATGGCATAGGAGCCACAGCAAAGAGAGCCATTTGATCTGCTATCATGTCAAGAAAAGCAATAATTCAAAACAGCTGGGACTGCCACAAATATTTACTAGCAAAAGAAGTTAATCAATTGGACATTTTCATTGTCGCTGTTGTCGAAATTGAAGAACATCAAGAACAACTTCGCGAAAGATGGAAACACATTAAACCAATTCCAAACATAGAGAGACACCATAATTTTCAGTCTCAAGGAAACAAATGCATCGTGTACTCACTCACTGCAACATCTTGTCAATCCAAAAAGGTCTTTTTAATTCAAGAACAAAAATTAATTTATTCTGATGTGTACTCCAATGACAGTGAATAATAAGAAACAGTTGCAACACAGAATTTTCATATATTTTTGTTATGAAAAAGAGATTTGTTTTATTTTTATTGATAACTAGAGTAATTTTTCCATTTTGTTAATTTAATTGTTAAGTTGTTAATTTTTGTTTACTTTCTTTTATGTTTTCTACTAAAAATTATAAAAAAACAATAAAACTGATTTTCGTTAACTCCAATTTTACGTATTTTGTACTTGTCCCACCAGTCACAAAGACCTGTCCCACCAGTCACGATCTATTTTTTTAAATCATTTCTACGAATGATATAGGTCTGATTTGTAATGAAAACTAAAGCGTAGGATATGTATTTTATATCATATAAAAGTGTTACATGAAAAATATTTGGTTTGGCTAAACTCCATTTCTGTGTACACAGTAGTCAAAGAAAGGGATTTTTTAGTGTCCCACCAGTCACAGTCATTTAAATAATAATAATAGTTCAAAAGTGAACAACATTTTTAAGTTTGTTAAAAATTAGTTTTTTAAATTGGTCACTTAACTTAACTTTACTTTATATTTTACTATTTTATAAGTTATGATGACGAAGTTATAACGCATATTTGGTCAAATTCTGTAGTCAAAAGTCCCACCAGTCACAATGGAATGTCTCATAAACCAAATTTGAGTGCCATTGTTATTAATTTTTTTGGCTGCAGATATGAAAAAGTTCATATCGGTGCTATATTAATATGGGGACTAGGTCGAAAAATGCACCGATCCTGACCATACTTGGTAGTCACTTTATTTTGAAAAAATATATACAAACCAAATTTGAGAAAAATCTGTGCAATATTTTTGTTTTTTGATAAATTTAAGTGAAGATCGGGAAGCAGCTCTACATGGGGCCTATTGGGATTTTTTTTTTGATTACTTATTAATGGATCCAATTAACACATACAAACCCATTTGACTGAGATCTATGTGATAGTTTGGATCTTATGGCAATTTATGTTGATTTCATAGGGGTCATTTGTATGGGGACTAGGTCTGAACATGAACCGATTTTCACCAGTTTCAATAGCGTTCATCCCATGGCCGACAAAAGCTTATATACCAAATTTCATCAAAATATATTCATATTTGCGACCTGTAGTTTGATTACAAGGTTTACATGGACACACAGACGGACGGACGGGCATCGCTAAATCGAATCAGAAAGTGATTCTGAGTCGATCGGTATAATAAAAGATGGGTCTAGGTCAAATATTTTTGGTAGTTACAAACAGCAGCACAAAGTCATTAAAAAAACAATTTTGAACATCACCGAAAAATGGTGAACCGTTTTTAAGTTATTCCAATATATGTAGTGGAAGTGCCTTAAGTTTGGACATAACGGTATATCGCGAAAAGTCGAGCTGATAGAAAAAGCAAGTGCAGATTTGGATTCAGCGTTCCAAATAACCGTAAAAACAACATTCAGTTCTTAATCAACAAAAACCCTGTTCTCTTAAATTATAATTTAAGAAAATCTTATAAAATCTTAAAATCTTATGGAAATCGCGATTTTTATTAATTGAGTTTTCTCAGTAAATTGTAAACAAAATCAAAAGTTGTACACCGATTACAATGAAATAAAGCTCAATAACTAAATGCTTTAAGACCAAACCTGTGATCTATGTCGCATTTTTATTTTTTATGAATTTTTAAAGAACAAAAAAAAATTTTTTTTTTGAAACTTCTTTTTTTAACATTTCCACGATATCTCTGAAACTGCTGGGCAAATTTAAAACCAATGTAAGCACGGCTTAAAGATAATATTGTTGACGAGTTTTGGATTTTTTTTAATTGAATATGATGAACCAACCGTCCAAGTTATTCCAATATATGTAGTGGAAGTGCCTTAATTTTGGACATAACGGTATATCGTAAAAAGTCAAGCTGATAGAAGAAAACCAAGTGCAGATTTGATATCAGCGACCTCAAATCAGAGCTGTTAAAGATTACGATTAGTAATCAATTACATTACATTTTAAAAAGAATTGTAATGATTATATTATCCTCTATTTCGCAATTATTGATAACTAATTGATTACGATTACAAATAATCTAAAAATAATAAGAATTACTTGTAATTACCATAAAATAATCAAAAAGAATCAAAAGTAATCAAAAACTAATTCGACTACTTTAAAAAATTAATTTTGAATATTTTTGATTATTTTCAAAATCTATTGCATTTGCAACATTAACCATAATTCAAAATCAAATGTTTGTTGTATAAAAAATATACACATATTTATTTTAATATCAACACAATTTAAGTAATTCATAACTAAATAAGTAAGAGTGTTAAATTCGGCTGTGTCGAATTTTTGATACCCTCCAACCAATATTGTGTACGGCTAACACATTGAAACTGTTGCCGATACTGAAATATTAAATCCGAACACCAATTAAATTTAAAGTTAATTGGTTTTCTTATTGGCCAATTTCTATTATAAAAACAATGATCCTTAAAAAGAATTAATTACTATTTGAAAAATTTCATTATTTTTATTTTACTAGAGTAGAAAACACCTAAGTACTTCATAGAATACCAATGAAATTCATTATTTAACGCAGCCGGCAACGTAATAATACCCAAAGTTTGATCCCTATAAACCTGTTTTGAGATCTTAGAAGTCATACGATAATTCAAAAAAAAATACAAATTATTAATATTAAAAAAAGGAAATTTTAAAATAATTTTATTTAATACAAAAAACAAAAATAATAAAAACAGATAAGAAGCTAAAGAATGAAGCTAAAATTTTTAATTTAAATTTTTAGTTTTTCATTTTTCTTTTTTCATTTTTCATTTTTAATTTTAATTTAAAATTTTTAATTTTTATTTTAAAATTTTTAATTTTTATTTTAAAATTTTTAATATTCAATTTTTATTTTTAATTTTTATTAATTTTTTATTTTTAATATTAACGATAAAAAAAAATGTGCTAATGCTTGCTTAGGTCAATGTGGCACGTGCAGTATTAAGGCCTAGTTAGCCACACGTTGTTAAAATGTATCTGTACTGTAAATGTAACGTTGGCATTTAGTGCAGTTATAGAACGTAAAAAACGAACCAGCATGTTGCTATGTAAAATTAACCAAACTTTATCAGCTGTTCATAAATGTCACGTACAAACGTAGCAAAAATCTATTTTCAACAGATTGGGACGTTCCGGTTACGTGACAGTTGAGTTCGGTAACTGCTCTAATTGCATTTCATGTAACAGAAAAAACAGCTGACACGTTTGGTTACGGTTACGGATGGCTAACTAGGCTTTTAATATACACACAACTGCAATGAATTCAACAATAAGAAGAGTTACAACAATCTTAAGAAAAACAACAAACAGACTGAAAAATTTTATTTTTGCAAGTTTTTTCAAAGTTTCATTCATAACTCGTGACCCCTTTAAGTGATTTTGACGATTTTAAATAGCAACTCCTTTGGGATGTTAATAAACGATTTTATACAAAAACGAACGGTCTAGCTTAGATATTGACGGCGTGGCGTGATCGTGATTTCCACAGATAGATGAACAGACGGTCATCGCTAAATCAACTTCCCTTGTTATAATGATCAAGAAAATATATGGTTTTGGGGTCTCCGGAATTTATTTCGATGCGTTGCAAACGGAATGACAAACCTATATATACCCTCTGCCACTGAGGTGTAGAGGGTATAAAAAAGAAATAAAGAAAATAAATACATTAAATGTACATTAGTATTCTTTATTACAAATATTTGCAATTGGCATTCATTAAAACTAATTTTTCAGTCGTTCAACTGGAGTTGAAGACGTTAAGGGCGTGGTAAAATAAATATATGATTCCTTAAGAAAATAATATTTTTGCCAAATCTCATCAGCACACGAATTGTCATTTAAATTGCTGAAGAACTTATTTTTTATTGTAGGTTGTCGATCTTGTGGAGAAAAACTTGTTTCAATTTCATCAGCTGCAAAGTTAAATCTTTAAAGTTAATGCATGCATCACCACCATCATTAAAATCATTTCAAAATTATATGCATTACAATTTTTTGAGTAAAAACTGTAAAGTGTATCCAAAACTTTCCTGTTATATTCTCGAAAGTAAATTCCGGCATTTCTCTGCAACACCTTGAGACAAGTGCGATATTTGCCTCAGGCTGCAACATGAAATATGGTTAAAACCTTTTTCTTAACTGCTGTTCCATTTTCAAAATAACAGATTTAAATGCTTCAAAGTAGTAGTAGCAAATTTATTATACTGAACAAACAACCGTTGTTTTTATATACATATACATATATTTATGTACACTGATAATGCCCGCACAGAGTTGCATTAAAATTAAATAGTCTCCACACTCATGTTTCTTTTAAATTAAATCATAAGGCAAGGGGTTAACAGTTTACAACAAGCGTTTACAACATTACTCACCAAAGTATTGGAACCCAAAGAAAGTATTATATGACGTGGTGTTTCAAATTTAATAACAGAATGAAAATTTTATTAAGATTATTTTTATATAAAAAAATCAATGTGAGTCCGATCACAGGGGAGATGTGTAAACATCTACACCTTTTCCAATTGTATTTCAGAAAGTATCAATTGATTTTCAGAAAGTATTAATTGTATTTCGAAAACATCAATTGAATTTCAGAAAGTATCAATTGTATTTCAGAAAACATTAATTGATTTTCAGAAATACTTAACTACATATATTTCAGAAAACATCAATTGAATTTTAGAAAGTATCAAATGTATTTCAGAAAACATCAAATGTATTTCAAAAAGTATCAAATATACATATTTCAGAAAAAATCAAATGTATTTCAGAAATTATCAAATGTATTTCAGAAAATATCAATTGAATTTCAGAAAATATCTATTAAAATTCAGAATTAAAAAGTAGTTTACCCTACAATACCGAAAAGTTATTATTGTTTCTATTAGTGATTTGGAGTCGCAGAAAATGTTTAGCAATATTTGGACTTATTTGTTATACACTGGAAAATAAAATATCAAGGGCGACATTTTAATCGAAAGAAGATGAGGACTTCATTTGTTAATCAGCTACAATATAAACACCAGGATAGAATTTTTACCGATTTTGATGTCATCATTTAAAAAAAAAACACGTTTATAATATAAACGTAGTTTTCAAGAAATATTACAAACCCAGTGTATGTAATACTTATATGATTTTATACAGCATTCTGACTATTTTTCTGATACTCAATTGATATTTTCTGAAATTCAATTCCTAAGATTTGGTAGGACTGACAGATTGGTGTAATGTAAATAATATGTCCTTAAATTTCAGGAAATGTAAAAAGTTATCCTTTACTAAAGCAGCGTTGATTCCTACAGTTTATTATATTGATAGTAAATGTCTTGAAAATGTTACAAATTTTCTTGATTTGGGTGTGTTATTGGACCATAGATTACGGTTTAACTTACATATCGATTCTTGTGTTAATAAGGCAAAATCTCTTTTGGGTTTCATTAAGAGGTGGTCTAAGGAATTTGATGATCCTTATGTTACTAAACGTTTATTTACTTGCCTCGTTAGGCCTACCCTTGAGTATGCATCTGTTGTGTGGTCACCTAATTATTCTTGTTATAGTGATAGTATCGAATCAGTTCAGAAACAATTTCTTTTATTTGCTTTGCGTGGCCTAGGTTGGAGTAATAACACTGATTTGCCACAATATGAGCACAGATTGAAACTTATAGATCTTCCTACACTTAAAACTAGAAGAATGATGTTAAATATTACATTTATGGTAAAATTAATTAATGGTGAAATAAATTCATGCTTTCTTCTTAACGAAATAAATATTAACGTTCCTAATCGGGTCACAAGATATTATATACCATTGAAAATACCGTTTTGTAGATCTAACTATGAACTTTTTAATCCATTACGTGTCCTGTGTAAATTGTATAATGATTATTATGATATGTTTTCATTTTCTGACCCAATTCATAAAATTAAAAAATCTCTCTTGCGTAATATTTGATTATTGGTTGCCAACTAGAACTACAATATCTGTAGCGTGTTTAACCCTACTGTCAATTTTAATTATGGTCCTGATCACATTTATTTGTATTCCTGATGCCCTCATGTTCCTAATCAATTTATCTGTGTTCCTGATATTCGGATGTCCTGATGTTCCAGATCAATTTCAATGTGTTCCTGATGTTCCTGATCACTACTCTACTTTGCTGGCTATTATAAGTTATTTGATGATTGTTTTGTGTTTATTCCACCTCTTTTATCTCTGTGTCTACCTGTATATGTAATCTATCTGTGTTGTAATGTGTTCGTTTTGTAATGTGACCATGTGGTTATGTGTTTCATGTTATGTCAACTTTAATTTCGTCCCTGATATCCTAATGTTCCTTATCAATTTCATGTTACTGATGTCGTGATGTTCGAGATCAATCTAATGATGTTTCTGATGATATTTTGTCTTGATATTTCTGTGCAATATAATTATGTTCTTGATGTTCCAGACATATATAATTAAGTTCTTGATGTTCTGAAGTCCTAATTTAATTATGTTTCCTGGTGTCCTGATGTTTCAGAGCATGGTAATTATGTTCCTGATGTTTTGATGTTCCTGATGTTCTGTCGCCCGGATGTTGCTGTTCATTATTTCTACCTCTGCTCTGTCTATTTCAAAATTATTTGTTTGTGTCTTCCATTATATGTAAAGTATCCATGTTGTAATGTGTCCTTTTTTTTTTTTGTTATGTCTTCTTGGTATGTGATCTGTGTTTCTTCTACTTTTAAGTCGTTACAATTTTGAACTTATGTTTGTAGTATTTTTTATTAATAATGTTAGTCATTTCAATTAAAATGACCGTTTGTAATACTATTATTATTATTATTTATTATCAATATTATTATTAGATTATAATTATATTATTATTATTTAAATGATCGTGTAACAATATATTTCAAATCCAGCTGATGTTATAAATTACTGTAGCTGATGTAAATAAATAAATAAAAATAAAAAATAAAAAATATTTTCTGAAGTACACATTTGATGTTTTCTGAAATACATTTGATATTTTCTGAAATACATTTGATAATTTCAGAAATACATTTTATGTTTTCTTTAATACATTTGATGTTTTCTGAAATACATTTGATGTTTTCTGAAATACATTTAAAATTTTCTGAAATACATTTGATGGTTTCTGAAATACATTTGATAATTTCTGAAATACATTTGATGTTTTCTGAAATACAGTTGATATTTTCTGAAATACATTGATAAATGCTGAAATACATTTGATAATTACGGAAATACATTTGATATTTTCTGAAATACATTTGATAATTTCTGAAACTCGATTGAGATTTTCTGAAATTCAATTGATATTTTCTGAAATACAAATGATATTTTCTGAAATTCAATTGATGTTTTCTAAAATTCAATTGATACTTTCTGAAAATCTATTGATGTTTTCTGAAATACAAATGATACTTTCTGAAATACAATTGATATTTTCTGAAAATCAATTGATGTTTTCTGAAACACAATTGATACTTTCTGAAATTCAATTGATGTTTTCTGAAATACAATAGGAAAAGGTGTAGTAATTAAAAAAACAACTAAGTTAATTTTTGACTTCTTCAAAGTTTTCCTAGTTTTTAGCTTTTTAATGTATCAGGCAGATATTCACAATAGATATTCTGCTTACTAAAAAAAGTTCTGTCACTTGAATATTTAAAATTAACGAAAAAGATTTGTGATTTTGCTAAACAGACAGCGAACTCGGCGGTTCTGCTTACTAAAAAAGTTCTGTCAATAGCAAATATATACTTGAATATTTAACACGTTAAACTCACAGCACACCTAGCGGCCAATAGAAAGGTACACTTGAATATTTAAAATTAACGAAAAAGACTTGTGATTTTGCTAAAAGACAGCGAACTCGGCGGTTCTGCTTACTAAATACACCAATACACTTACATATACCTAACACCGATTTTCCCTTACGCTATTTTTGTGATTGTATTGTGAAATTGGATTTTACCCCCCCCCCCTGAGCGCATAGATGTTTACACATCAAAAATCAGAAGATCTTTGATACAAATTACAGAAAGTACAGTATAGAAGATTCAAATAGATCAAAAAAACCAAACAAAATACTGGAACATAGCAAAAATAGCAAATACCGCTTATTATTCGAGTATTTTTTAAATTTGACAAAATGTGTGAATACAAATTACTATAATATTTAAAAACATAGAAATGCGGAAGAGAGAGATATGTAATGTACAATGTACGTACTAACACTAATGTACTAATAATTAAATAGATATTAAAATCTTCAATATGAGGACAAAATGACATTCAATAAGTGCGAATGCAATATATTTTGAAAATAGTCAAAAACAACCAAAAGTAATCTTTGAAAGTAGTCTAATTATTTTTTGATTACTTTTGATTCTTTTTGATTATTTTATGATAATTTAAAGAAATTCTTTGTTTGTTAGATTTATCGTCATTTTTCAGACATATTGCAATTACTACTGTAATTAATATGCAATTTTAATTTTGTTTAAATGGTGCGTGGTAAAGAAGAATTCTTATTACTTTTAGATTATTTGCAATCATAATCATAAATACGATTACAAAACTGAATATAATCGTCATTTAATCATTACTTCACCTTTCAAAAAGAACTAACCTAATTAGTAATTATTACGATTACTAATCATTACTTAACAGCTATGCCTCAAATTAGTAAAAAATTGCAATAAAGTTCCAGTCAACACCAAAAAAATTCAATTTTGAACCCTTGTGTTATGAATAACAGCCTACTCTTATTATAAATTTTGGTTTCATTAAAATTTTGAAGTTTTTGCAACCTTTTTCATTTTTTTTTTCTGTATGTACATGTCGAGAGTCGGAGCAAAATTAAAGCAGATACAGCGTTTCCAGCAACCGGCCTCATACGGTATATCGTATATAAATAAGTTGTTAAAAACTTTAAATCGTTTTTCTCGCAAATAACATGTTCGAAGTCCGTGAACATCATAACTCAAAATCTACTTGACCGATTCTTTTGAAATTTTACACACTAGTTCTACACATAAAAACCAGGTAACCACGAAGAGTTTTTTTTATTTTCCATTTTCTTCTCCATTTTTTAACAACAAATTCACCGAAATTGTATAGCAAAAATCGTGTCTTTCACTTCAAAATGCTGCCAAAAAAAAAAAAAAATTAAAAAAAACTTTTCGTAATAATTACCACGGGAAACATGTCACCTTTGAAACGCATTTCGATTTTTTTATTTCGCTGTCACAGACTCATTTTAATTGAAAATTTTTTCAAAGATTCTTCAAATGATATGCTATAACGTGTATATGAAGTAAATAATCCAACATTATTCATATCTTAAAAAAAAATTGTGAAAATACGACTTATCTTGTTCGAACTAAATGTTAAATACGAATAATTTTTATATTTTCTAACTTTTTTAATTTACAGGTTAAAATTCAATTCTTGGTAATTTATAATGGATACATACAGTACACAACGCGTTAAGATTACCGACAGTTTTTATTCCTGTCAACGAACAATTGTAATGATGCAGCGAAATTATCGCCAATATTTTAATTAAAGATCATCTCCCACAGCCTTCATGATTAGGAATTTGGTCGGCAGTTTTGAAAAATGGGGTTCAATGGCGGACCGTCCTGGAAGAGGTTCTGATATTCGCACTGAAGACAATGTGGATTTTATATGGCCCACCCTGTAGAATTATCAGATTTGTCTAGTCAATAAACTGTTAAGAATATTTTTTCTGACCTTATAATAAAGATCCGAACTCTATGGCTTTTATACAGATTCATAAAATATGGTTGACCCTCATCCCGAAGTGTTCAAATCCGTAGATTCATTTCCCATTAATATATATGAACCTGGAATAACATGCCTGCAAGCAACTTCTTCTCACTTATTTGAAAAACAAATGACCACGACTGAATTTAGAATTAAATTAAATTTTTTAATTGATGTGCATTAATGTTTTATTGTCAGTAATGAACTTATAATAGTTGATATGAATTCCTTAATAGTCATGAGTTTGTAATATTATCTATTTAAATTTGAAATGTGTCTGATTCAACAAAAAAATAAATAAAATGCAACAACATATTCTTTTGCGAACGAACCTTTGTTAGTGGTCAAATTTGATTTTAAACATTACAAAAATTTTAAATATTTGTATAGCATAAATATTAAAGTTCTATTTAAAGTAATAGATAACAATTGATTCAACATTATTGACCAGGCTAATCTAAACCCGTACTTCAAAATTTACACTAACGGTACCTATGTGGGCAATATATGGTAAATACAATCTTTAACTTCAAATACACATTAAACTGCTTTGTGAAAAACTGAATTATATAATTAGATAAATAACAAAAAAACAAGTAAGAAAATTATAATAGGTCTAGATCTGATACCACCCTATACCATGCGTTTAGAGAATTGGTCTTAGGTTCAACTAATCGGGTATAGAAAATAAGCATAAACCATATGTCAGTGGAATTTGTATTAATTTTTTTTGCCTGCAGATCTGAAAAAGTTCATATCGGACGCTATATTTATAGGTCGAAAAATGGATCGATCCTGACCTATATTTGGCGGTTACTTCTTTTTTGCAAAATCATATACAAACCAAATTTGAGAAAAATCTGGCAATATTTTTGTTTTTGATGGCTTTAAGTGAAGATAAGAAAATGCACCAGTATCGGAATAATTTAAATTTTATTGATATAACTTTTGCAAAAATAATTTTTTGTGTAATTGCGCTTCAGGCAAAAAAGCTACATTTATTTAATATTAAATCAAAAATTTTTTAAACTTGGCTGTATAATTCACATCAACATTTTAGTTTGTCTCTTAAACTAAAGTTTCGTTGTTATTGTCTAATTATAAACGTAAAATTTTAGCTGTTCCAAACTCGAGTTTGTCTGTTATTCCTTGTTACCTTAAAAAAAACATTGCAAAAATAATATAAAAAAAATTTTATTTTTGAAAATCTGTGTATATTTAGACATAGTCGCCCATTCAAATGATCCCTATGACATCGGCTTAATTGCCAAATTATCATATAGATCTCGATCAAATTTTTTTTATGTGTGTTAATTACACGCATTAATCAGTATTCCAATAACAAAAATGTTAAATAGGATTTTCTGAAATTTGGTTTATATATGTTTTTGTGAAAAAAAGTGACTGTACTAAATATGGGGATGATCGGTCCATTTTTTTCACAAAGACGCCATTCAAATTTGATGTATGCTCATTTTCTATATCTAATTAGTTGGACATTAGATCCTTTCTCTAAATTCGTGATATACGGTTATCGTATCGTATAGGCCGACTATATTTTTCATACTTGTTAATATTTATCTTTACTTTACAAATTTTAAGTTTTTTTTTATATCGCTGTAAAAAAGTTTAGAATTATAGAAGCAGAAAGAAACAAAAACACAAATAAAGTAATTACTAAAAATAATGACGAAATTTGTAAGCCAAACAACAACAAATTTAAATAGTAGTCTGTAAACCAGATCGCTTAGAAAAAAAAAGCCAAGAATTCTCAGATTTCTATATGCTCTCAAAAAATATCTTATTTTAGCAAAAACTAGTGTTGTTAGCAGTTCGAATCTAACTCTCTTTACGAACGGTTGTGTAAAAAATCAAAGCGCTTAGAGTACAACTATTTAAAATTAAAAACAAGTGTTTATTTTTGTTTTTGCAATTGCCTATTCTTGATCTCATTTGAACTCACGTGGTAGACAATCCAGCTTTAAAACAGGAATAAAAATTTTGCGATGGCCCGAGGGGCCAAATCTTCATCAAAAAGAAAGCTTGTAAATAAGAAGATGACAAAACTTCCTCCGGGTTTTGTTAACCCGAACATGGCGTCAACTTCAAGCAACAGATTTAGCCTGCTTGCTGGCCTCAATGATATGGACGTAACTCCCGTATCAAATATTAACGATGTTAAGGAACACAAACCTCCACCCATTGTTGTAGAAGCTAACGCTTCATTTACAGAAATACAAAAGCTGCTTGGTAAGGATTGCATTTTCAAACGTACTTCAATTGGTACCAAAATTTTTGCTCCTAGTAATAAAATGTACGAATGCTACAAGCAAATACTTAAAGAGAATAAGATGGAGTTTCATTCTTATGGCTCCAAAGAAAATAGGTTATACACCACATTTTTACACGGTTTACCCCGCATAAGCTCTGAGGAAATCTCCAAGGAGCTAAAAAACTACAACCTATCCCCCTCTTCCGTAACTGAAATAACCACCAAATTCAGTTCAAACAATAATGCAGTTTATAAAGTTCAATTTGTTCGTAAAAATTTTAATCCAACTGCTTTAAAAAATGTACGAACAATTTCTAATATTATAATTTCTTGGAAAAAATATAAATCGAAATCCAAGAACAAACCAACTCAATGCTGGAACTGCTTGATGTATGGCCATGGCGGTGAACATTGTCATCGTAGTGCTGCTTGTATGATATGTGCAGAACAACATCATACAAGTGTGTGTCCGTTTAACACAAACGAAAAAAGACCAGCTGTTTTTACATGCTTTAATTGCAAAAAACAAGGAAAAGAGAGAACTGATCACTCTGCAAACGATATCAACTGTCCGTTACGTTCTCTCTATTTGGAAACTAGAACAAGAGTTACTTCTAAAAGTCCGAATAAAAGCAGACAACAACAAAATAACTCATTTCAATTTAATGTGGGAGATTTTCCTAACTTAAGAAACAACAACACAAATTGTAACAATAACATCAACAATAACAGCAAAGCTACATATGCTAACCAGCTGAAAACAAACAACGATTTATTTAGCATTGATGAGCTTTTTGATATTTTCACTACAGCTATGGATGATTTGCATAGGTGCACTTCAAAAGTACAACAAATCAAAGTTGTAATGTCAATGGTAAAATACGCCCATGGATTATACTAATAATTTAAACGAATTCAAAATGCTTCACTTGAATGCTAATGGCATTTCAAACTTTTCTAAATTAAAACAATTTGAGATACTAATTGAACGAGAAAATATTAAAATAGCGTCTTTGAATGAAACATTTTTTTCAGAAAATCATAGACCCTATTTTAAAAATTATTATTTATATAGAAGTGACAGAACAGATGCAAGAGGAGGAGGAGTAGCTCTGTTAATTCATAAATCTGTCGCTCATAAAAACCTCTTTATATCAAACACTTCATCAATCGAAAACATCTCAATTGAAGTTATTATAAATAATAGACCTATTGTTGTATCTTCATTATATTCACCAAGATATACCCATAACTTCTGTGCTGATATCTTGAACCTAACACCTTCCACCAAAGAATACATAGTTTTTGGTGACCTAAATGCCAAACATTGCTCTTGGAATTGCCGTTCAAATAATACTGCAGGAATCGCACTGAACAATCTGCAGCAATCAAGCAATTTTTTTATACACTATCCTAATAGTCCAACCCTATTCCCCCATCAACACAATCGCGAAGCATCTACAGTCGATATTATTTTAAGCAATACCGCTTTGAATATAGACGTAAAGACAATGGATTACGAAATACCATCAGACCATCGCCCCATTATGTGTACACTTAAAAGATCAGTGGCCTCGCAGGTTGACCTCAACTATTATGATTATAGTGCAACCAACTGGAACATTTATATGAATTTTTTAGAAAATAAAATCACGTTAAATTCGGATATATATAATACCAAGGTAATAATTGATCAGGAAATACAAAAATTTATAAATGTAGTTTTTGAAGCAAGGGATGCGTCTACACCTAAAATAACTCAACAAAATAATTTCACATTACCAGAAAGTACTGTGAAATATATTAAACTAAGACGAAGCTTTAAAAGAAAAAGCCAACGATCTTCAAATATAGCCGAGCAAACTTTTTATAATCAATGTACTAAGTTTCTAAGTAACATGATTGATAAAAGTATTAATTCGGAACGCAATAAGAAATGGTGTCAATTATTATCCAATTTAAAACCAGGTGATAAATCATTTTGGAGAATAAGCAGGAACTTGCGAGGAAAAGGAAAAAATCAAATCTCTCACCTTGAGGTTGGAAATACAAGGATAACATCTGATAAGGACAAGGCTGAAGTCCTGGCAAATACATTTGTCAAAGCAAATAACCTCACTTCGAATTACAACCACTCAGCAGATATAGTAATAAATACAACAGTAAATAATTTTAAGAAGGAAAATCCCAGTTCTGAGTCAGCAATTTATACATCTCTAGAAGAAGTAATGAATATTGTCTCATCAATAAAACCCTCAAAATCTCCTGGTTTTGACAATGTTCCCAACCTGCTCTTAAAGAAACTACCACTCAAAGCTGTAAAATTACTGGTTATAATATTTAACAGCTGCATCAAACTCAACTATTTCCCAGACCATTTCAAAAACGCTAAGGTTATAGCTGTCAACAAACCTAGCAAGCCAAAAAATAACCCAAATAGCTATAGACCTATTAGTTTATTAAGTAACTTAGGTAAAATATTTGAAAAAATACTACATTCTCGTCTTAGTGAATTTGTAACGACCAATTCTATTGTTGCTAAAGAACAATTTGGATTTAAAAAAGGGCATAGCACTACTCACCAAATAAACAGAATTAAAAATCAAATAATCACAAATAAAAACAATAAACGTTCAACGGGTCTAATATTGTTAGATATTGAAAAAGCCTTTGACACCGTTTGGCATAATGGCCTAGTATTTAAACTTCTTGATGCAAATATACCAAAATATTTATGCAAACTTATTTCAGATTTCATTCACGGCAGAAGCTTTAAAGTTGCGATTAATAATGAAACATCATCTCCAAAAACCATTACCACAGGGTTACCTCAAGGATCAGTCTTGTCGCCATTGCTTTACTCGATATATACATCCGATTTCAAAGTTCCGAAATATATGAAAGTTGCTTACTACGCAGATGATACTGCGTTAATTTCTTCAAACAAACTTACAAGTGCACTCCTGAAGAAAATGGAAAAGGGACTTGTTAATTGCAGTAAATATTTTCACAAATGGAAAATCAAAATTAATCCAAACAAGACCCAAGCAATTATTTTTCCGTTCAACAAATCTCCCAAAAGACTGCCAAGACGTCATCTTCATATGGGAAATAATACCATAAATGTACTTAATCATGTCAAATATCTCGGAGTTGTCTTGGACAAAAAGCTTACTTTTAAACAACATATTATGGCTACGTGTCAAAAAGCTATAAAATCATTTAAAGCGTTATGGCCACTACTAAATAGAAGGTCATTTCTAAACCCCAAAAACAAAAATCTACTCTTCAAAAGTGTTATAAGGCCGATATTAACATACGCGTGTCCTATTTGGAGTGATGCTGCCAACTGCCACCTAAAACGCTTACAAATTATACAAAACAAATGTCTTAAAATGATAAATAAAAAGCCCTGGAGGTATCCTACAAATCTTCTTCATGAAGAAACAGGTTATGAAAAAATTATCGATTTCATAACAAGGATTAACAATAATTACTTTGCCAAAATTGAAAATTCCTCTTACTCATTGATAAGAGAATGTAGAGAAATAACGTAAAATTAAAAAGAAATCACCAAATTGAAAATTATATGCTTATAGAGGTCTATTATTTCTAATAAACCTTCTATAAGCATATTAATATTTTCAGATAGTATTTGAATTTATTAAATCATATAAAGGTTTTTTTCCTCCCATTTTCCTTTAAAAATCATTAAAAATAAAATAAAAACTATTTAATGTCTTTAGATCCTATATATTATTTGTTGCAATATCTATATAAAGATAAGATCTCATATGTAAATATCAAATTTGTTAAAATATGTAAATAAAGGAAGAATGTATAATTGAAAATAGTGTTGTTAGCTGCTTCGTATAGCTCACGCAATTTGATGTGTTGTTAGTGACAACTCTGAGTGTACCTCAAATTGCTCGTCATTTACATATTTTCATGCCTTTAGTAATAAGCGAAGTAACTAATTTCAGTTTTAATGTTAATAATGTAATACATACCTTTTGTGTTAAAATAATAATCAAACGCCTGAACATGCTTAAAACATCAAAGAATAGATCCAATGAGTGTTGCACAACATCCCGATTGCCGAGACGAACTTTTTCTATAATATTTTGTGTATCGAAAAGTACGAAAGCAGCCATGACAAAGACACCAATGTAAAGTTGACCCTATGTAGAAAGTCGAAAAGAAATGACATAATTCAATGCTTTTTACTCAATGACTCTCGTAACACCACCCATCCCATCATCGCCACAAATGCATGTATTTACTTACCATCTGTACGAAGATGGATTTGAAAAACATATTCAATATGCTCAATAAGGTCATGGTATTGATAACACTGACTAATATTCCACCCAAAAATAGAAACTGTCCACGTTCAGCTAAAAGCGCAGCTATTGAGAGTGATGCGAATGTTATCATAGTTCCCACTAATGCTGTTACTATTATAGATGGATTAACGCTAACAACATATTTCAGGAGGGGTCCCAATGTTTGTCCGGAACAAAAACCAAATGCATAAAGCATTGCAACACGATTATAATAGTTTTTTCCATTGTCTCGATAGAAATGTAATCCCAACACCAAAAGTAATGAACCCAGCGCAGCTATCATACCCAAATCAACAATATTCTTCATTTGAAGCATTGCACCACATGCAGTAATTGCCGAAGTTCCACCCAACATCATGTAAACTTTTGCAAGATGTTCTCGAACATAGGGTTCACTAAAAAAGAAGAGAATCCAAGTTATATTATAATTGTGGGTTATTATTCTGTGGATGTGTGGAATGTTGAATGTGTGATCGGTTTGTTATTATTAACCATTTCCATTATACGTTTCTTTTGTTAGACAAGAAAATTTGTATGTAAACTAGTTTTTAAAAAGCTCCTGATTATGGATGTATAAAAAGACCTATAAATCAAAAGAATCTGAAATCATAATTTTTCATAGAACTTAGTTCTCCTCAGAATCTTAAGTTTTTTCTATATGAAACAATATTACAAATACAAATGTTTTTCTAGGATATAAGTATTAACAGGAAAAAAAGCTAGTTTAGTGGCTATACCCCGATTTTTTTGAGGGGATATGGGCTTTTGGTGTGATTTATGGAAATTTTTGCAAATAAAACATTTTTTCTTTTTCTAGAAATTATAACATTACTTATTATATTTTTATTTTTTTCCGGGGAGTAGCCACTAAACTAGACTTAAGCCAAAATCGCGCGATTTAAAAAAAAAAATTATCATAATAGGACGAATAAATAAGAGTAGAATAATAAAATAAATAAAAAGTGTAGGTAAAATCCTTAATATATGCGGTCCTGAAAGGTCTAAGAGGTCAAAACATATATCGAAATGAAGCTAGGGGAACCAGCTTTCATTCAGTTGTTGTAAATACCAACATTATATAGATAATTTTATGGGATAATGGGACGTTTTCGAAAAAAAAAATTGTAAAAAATACAAATGTTTTTCGAATTTTGAAATACCAAATGAAAGGCACTCAAGTAAGATTTCCAATGATATATATATTGTTGAAATCCGATAAGTAACAAAGTTATGTACAAATCAAGGTCGAATGTTTGTCGGTACATAAATTCGAAAATAGGCTCGACCGCAAAAAAAATTATTCCACCAAATCACACCAAAAGCCCCTATCCCCTCCAAAAAAAAAATTAAAAAATAAAGAAATTGGGGAGTACCCACTCAACTAGACTTAAGCCTATTAAAATTCTGAGGAAGTTTTCCGAATCCAAAGGATTTTAATAGAAAATTTAGTTAAATTCAAGTTTTTTTTAATTTAGTTCATCTATGCGTAAAAAAAATTGACTTTTTCGGAAAGATTAATTCAAATTTATTATATGATGCATGAATAAAGTCTAAGCCCACGTAATAGAATAGAAAACAGGTGTTTCTTTGTGCACACTAAGGAAATTTTTGGCTTAAGTCTAGTTTAGGGGCGATGCCCCGATCGGTTCAAAATTTTTACCACTTATAAAACTTTTTAATGTGATTCCAGGGAAATATTTTTTTTTTTGTCGGTCGAGCCTATTTTCCGAGTTATGGACCCCCAAAGTTTTGATATTGACTACTGTATAACTTTGATATTTAGTATCGGATTTCGACAATATATATATCGTTGGAAAGCTTATTTGAGTGCCTTCTATGTGGTATTTTAAAATTTGAAATCCATTAACCCATTATGAACCTATTGCAAATTTTGCATTTTTGTGAGAGAGTATTTTTTTTAATATGGGATTATCTCATAAATAGACGTATGTCATGTATGGTTTTATATTAACTGAATAAAAGGTAGGTCCACAAGCTTTATTTTGATGTATCTCATGGCAACTTAACCCTTTCAGAACCGGATATATTTGGTATTGTATCTTCATTTTTAAGGCTTTTTGAAAAATTTATTCCTAATTCTAGCCTGCAGCGCTTTAAAACAACACAACAAAATTCTTTATCCGTCCTATTATGAAAATTTTCGCCTGCGGCGCTTTAAAATGAGACAACTAATTGTTTATATTTTTTAAAACAACACAACAAAATTCTTTATCCATCCTATTATGAAAATTTTTTAGAACAAATCGCGCGATTTTTTCTAAAAAATTTTCGCCTGCGGCGCTTTAAAATGAGACAACTAATTGTTTATATTTTTTAAAACAACAGAACAAATTTTTTTGATGAAAATTTTTTAAATCAATAAAGTTGCCACAATTTAAAAAAATTATATAAATTTTAACTACCTTCGAAATACAAATATATTTTCCAAAAAGCATTACAAATATGACTAAATATATAAATACACAAATAAAATAAAAAAAATATTAAAAATCCATAAAATATCATATATTTTTCAAAAAGCATAAAAATGTAGATAAAATACCAAATATGTCCGGTTCTGAAAGGGTTAAGTTGCAATGAGATACATCAAAATAAAGCTTGTGGGCCCACCTTTTATTCAGTTAATATAAAACCATACATGACATACGTCTATTTATGAGATAATCCCATATTAAAAAAAATACTCTCACAAAAATGCAAAATTTGCAGTAGGTTCATAATGGGTTAATGGATTTCAAATTTTAAAATACCACATAGAAGGCACTCAAATAAGCTTTCCAACGATATATATATTGTCGAAATCCGATACTAAATAACAAAGTTATACAGTAGTCAATATCAAAACTTTGGGGGTCCATAACTCGGAAAATAGGCTCGACCGACAAAAAAAAATATTTCCCTGGAATCACCCCAAAAGCCCCTACCCCCTCCAAAAAAAACTAAAATATCGGGTTATCGCCCCTAAACTAGACTTGTTCCAAATTTTTAAACAAGTTGGAAGAGGTCAGTAATTTAGTATGTAGTCTGTTCCAATACTTTATGTAAACAATTATGAATGAGGCACCCATTTGCACACAATTGTATCTATAGATAAAACTAATTAATATTCTCAAATTACACATTTGGTGCTCCATTTAAAAAATCAAATATGTATATATACGAGGTTACATTACAACTTACTATTTATCATTTAATCCAGTAGTAAAACGATTGAATCGATCTCCTAAAGTCGCCATGATCAGTTTTTTTATTCTGGTTTCTTGTTTGTGTTTGAGATTCGGACCAACAAATAAACGAGAAATGATGAGGTCAAATCAATGAGTCAATCCGAGAAACGCAAAGTTCGCTGTTCTTTTTTTGTTGCGCCTCTTTTTAAAAGGTTATTTTGAGAAAACTACAAATTTATATTTCTGTCAAAAATTTTGATAAGAAAATCTTGCACGTCATCCAATTTTCAATTTCTGATGTTATAAAATTGTTCTTTTAATTATTTTTTATATTTCACCACTCTTCCAGTAGATTTTTTGATAATTCGCCCAATTGTTTTTATAGAAAAGTATTTTATTTTTCTAGATGTTTTCACTTGAGTATTTGTTCATGTTATGAATTGTGCTGCAAATTGGTATACCATTGTGGTGAAATTTCATATTTGTGGGGGACACGTCAGTTGTTATAAAATAGGAATGCCAGATAGTTTTTTTTTTTTTTCAAATTGTACATGAAATCACATGAAATCCCACAATCTTTACCATACACAAATTGTGTATATTGATATTTACCGTTTTGAACACTATGTGTTCCTTTAATTTCGTTAAAACACTATGTTTCTTTTCTGGTTGGTAGATGAACTGCCCTTTTTATTTTCCAAACATCTTAAATACTAAAATTTCCTAATTCTAACATAAATTCATAATTTTATTCAGATGCTTTATTCTAATGACAAATTCTGATTTCTTTATTTCTTATTTTACTTAATATTATTTTACTATGTTGACCAAACAGGTTTTAACGTGAAAAACTTAAAGATTGGAAATAATTCCCAAAATTTTGGCGCTAAATTGGATGGGAAAAATACATTAAATTTATTTAGAAATGCAATGTTTACTTACAGCACACTTATGGTGGGAACCACAATGCATAAACTGTGGTGGGAACACTAAGTTATTCACACGAGTGTTAACTTCCAAATCGTCTATCCATGTGGTTTCTTGACAATTTGTGTCGTGTGTTTGGTGAGAAAGATGAATTATCTGGATGTGCAATGTTAACTTGTGTTAACTTGCAGCACACTTATTCACACGGGTGCAGTATTAGTGTTAACTGTGTTTACTTCCATATTTGCTTATCTTAAATCGTTTTCAGGTTTCAAATACAAATTAGTTAAGCATAAAAAAGTTTTGTTAAAAATTCGTATTCATATTCAGAATTTTTACGCTATAATTTTTATTTGTCACTTGAGAAAAATATGGTTTTTATATAAAAAAAAAAAAATGGTGATAAGTTTGCCTATCAAAAAAAGAAAGACAATCGAAAAAAATGCTAGGTAAAAACTAATTTAGATGGTGATTTTATTGCAGATAAAAAAGTATTCAAATACATAATCAATTTTATTTAATTTATTCTGATTGTTTACACACCACTAGTTCATTTTGTACAATTAACATTACTTTGAATTAAAAAATTTAATAACAAATTACAAATAAAATGGAGAAAAAAGATCAAATACAAAAGCTCTGTTTGTTTACTTTCCCAGTAAAAGCTAGTAAAAACCGAAATTTCAGAGAGTAAGAAAAATTAGTTCTCAAAAACATAAATATTGGATATTTAGATAGTAAATGAACAGCAATTTGTATGAATTTGCAAGTTCATAGAACCAGCTGATTGTAAACACGTTTGAGAGTGAAGAAGAAGTGAAACTCTAAATTAAAAAAAGAAATGTACCATAATTAGAAGAATTTTTTTTCTTCTATCGTTAATTTCCTCAGAATTATTATTTAAAATTTTTGCACAAAAATAAAATT